>CAJGYO010000016.1:73439967-74023264 GCA_904845875.1 Miscanthus lutarioriparius | reverse complement strand
GTAGTTTTGAGATCCCATGGGTTCCCAAGATGCTTGTACGTGCCCTGGAAGTTCCCCACGAAGATGTCTTTCAAGTCCGCCCAACTTTGGATTCTGTTGGGCGGAAGGTGTTTCAACCATGTTCGTGCCGAATTGGCCAGGAACAATGGAAGGTTGCAGATAATGAAGTCATCATTATCCGCTCCACTAGCTTGGCAAGCAAGCCAATAATCCTTGAGCCATAGTCCAGGGTTCGTTTCCCTAGAATTTTTTTGGGATGTTGGTTGGTGGTCCGTACCGTGGTAGGAAGGCGGCGTTGAGGATGTGTCGGTCGAAGGCCTAAGGTCCCAGCAGTACAGGACTCGGGCTTTGGTCCTCACTGCAGTCGTAGCATCCCACCACGACGAGGGTGGTAGCCACGGCTAGCTCCCTCCCCCGCATCGCCACGGGTACGCCTGCGGGCGTTGAGGGTGTCGCGCGTGTCATGGTTGCGGCCGAGATGCTCATGCACCGGTGGACTGATGCGTCCTAGTCAGAATGCTCTGAGGGCGTGCGCTGGTAGGCATCGAGCCCGTGTCATCGAGACAATGAGCTTTTGGCTTGATGTACTGCCGCACGCTCGAGTAGCGTGCGAATCTCACGATGGGTCTGATGATCCTCGGGCGTCATGGGCCTCGGAAGCCCACGGAGCAAGGCTGCCGCAACAGCGATGTTCTGGCTTGCCTAGGCGAAGTGTGGGAGGGCTTCATCGTCCTCGATGATCCTCCAGGTCACATCACGGGCCATGGCGCGTGTACGCCCACCGTGTCTGTGGCGCTCGATCTCTCGATCGAGCTCCGCGCGTTCCTACTTGAGCTGGAGTCATGCTTCCTCGAGCTCTTAGTGTCGGGCCTTCAGCTGCTCCACCCGCAGGCGAGGCGAGGCCCCTACATCCCCCCAACCTCGTTGTCGAGGTCATTCATTGGGGTAGCCTCTTCCTCATGGATGCTTTCGACATGTCCCTCGGGGGTACCCGCCATGAAACACTCACGAGAGGGGTGATGGCTCCCCTTGCTGGAGTCAGAGCTAGAGGGCGACTCTGATTCTCCTACGAGGAGGTCGTGGAAAGACTCCGTGACATATTCAGTCATCCCCATGAACTCGTCATTCGTGGGGGGTGGAGACGTGCGTTGCGCCACAGGGTGGTCAACGGTCTCTGCGGCATTGCGGAGACCGAACAGGAGCATTGTAGTCGCGTCCAGGGGAGGTATTCCGGGGAGAGGGGCTCTACCCCAGCAAGCTGTGCCAAGACGTTGGCGAACGAGAATGTGAGGTGGCGCAGGTCCTCTCGGGACGGTCAGGGTCCCAAGAAGGCACTGAGCTGGCACTCTAATCTCCCGTAATTGAAGTCGAGGAGCTAGTCGCTCTCAGGGGCACTGGCCCCTGGTGCGTGTAGCTGCAGCTCCTCCAGCGCCTCGGCGACCACACCGAGGCCAGCAGAGTGGAGAGGTTGGACGGTGGCGGGAGCCTGCGCCAACTCTCCTTCCGTCATGACGATGAAGTCCAGGTCCCCGAAGCGCTCGTGCGCACCCGGGACCCAGCTAACGTTGCGACTAGCCATCCAAGGCCTGGTGTGGATGTCGAGACGTGCAAAAGGCCCCTACCTGGCGCGCCAACTGTCGGTGTTTCGAGTTGCCACCGATAGGTAAATTTCTAATATTGCACGTCTATCTCGGATGGTGTGCTAAGAGGACACGAGGTTTATACTGGTTCGGGCAGAATGTCCCTACGTCTAGTTTGTTGCTACTGCTCGTGTTACTAGCACTGAAAGTTCGTAGTAGGGCTTACAAACGGTCGAGAGAGGGACAGGTCCCAAGTCTCTGGTGAGAGAAGCGAACGGGTGTCGAGAGCTCGGTCACTTCTCAGCTGCGTGCTTATGTGTTCTGATCGCTTCGGGGTTCGATGGGATTGAGTCCCCTTCATGGGACGCTCTGCTTTCCCTTTTATAGACCAAGGGAAAGCACGAGTTACAGTGGAGGGAAAAGATGAGAATGAGAAGGAAAAGAAGTCCTACAGGATCACCGGATCCTTCTTTTCCTTCATGCGGGTCCCGCTGACCCTGTAGACGTCAACCGGGACAGCTCCACGTCACGGCCCTATCTGTCACTGGCGCCATGCGCAAGCGTCATCTCCCGGTCATTGCGCTCCACTCCGTCCTGACGGACATCGTGGTGAACTGACGCGCCTATCAGTGCTCGTACGAGGGTTAGGCAAAACAGCACCGGTACGCCCGATGTTGTTCCTGATGTGAATCCCCAGGTATGGCCCGTCACGGCCACGGGTTATATCGGGGTGTGCCGGTCACCTCCCTAGCGTCAGAGCTTTGACCCAGGCCCATTCGCTTGGACCTGGAGTGGTTGGCGGCAGTATGGGTCTCCGTCGGGCGAGACGGATCCCCCGGCCTCAGGGTCAGTCGAGGCAGAGTCCCCCCAAGAGGCTGGGCGAGGCGGAGCGTAAACCTAAGGGTCGGGCGAGGCGGAGCCCGTCCCCAGAGGCCAGGCGAGGCGGAGCCCGCCCTCAGAGGCCGGGCGAGGCGGAGCCCGCGGTCTCGGTGCCGGGCGAGGCGGAGCCCGCCCTTAGAGATCGGACGAGGTGGAGCGCAAATCCAAGGGTCGGGCGAGGCAAAGCCCGTCCCCAGAGAGTCAGGCGAGGTGAGCCGCTGGCCTCGGTGTCAAGGCGGCGGAGCCCGCCCAGAGGTCAGGCGAGGCCGAGCCTGCGCTGGTGTGTCGAGGCGTGAGTCTCGCCTGTGAGGCCGGAGGCGAGGCGGAGCTTGCACACCTGGGGGTCGATTGGAGCTGTAATCACGCTCTTGACTGCTCGGATGAATCAATGTTGATGGTTATTATCTCATCCTCTTCAGGTACCCTAGTATTGGTCCCCGACATGATTATTATTGTGGGTCAAATATTGTCGTGCTTGTCCATACTTTTGTACACGTGTGCATGAGCGTGTGCGTTTAGCTATTTACACCGTGTCTACTTGTTTAGAGTAATACAAGCTTTATAAATAATACTCCATTCTTTTTTCCATGTCGTATCAAACATTTTCATCTTAGACCATCAATTGTAAGAAATTCATGTAGTTTCACAACATATAGATAATATGAAAGTGTTTGTCATACTGAATCAAATTAAAAATATCAACTATATGTTGTTCACACGTATAATTTTTAAAAACTAACTGTCTAAGAAATATTTGATTTAGGACAAAGTTAATACCACATGTAAGAAAGAATCAAGTAGGGAGTAATATATTACTAGGTTTACACTGATCTAAGTCAAGGTCAAGCATAATCACAAAACAACAGCGGCGTCACTGTCCTAAATCCTAATTATTGCTGCTCGATTATTCTCATATTCTTCTCCAGCGGCAGAGGAGAGGAGAAAGCGGACAAGATATTGTCCTGAGATTTATGCTATGTACGGGCTACATTTTTGTTGGCCGATCGAGCTTATCTTTTCTGGTATCTAATGCCGTTACCATAATATGAGCACCAGATATCGCGAGACAAATTTATTAAGCTTAATTAATCCATCATTAGCATGTGTATACTGTAGCATCACATTGTCAAATCATAAACTAATTAGACTTAAAAGTTTCGTCTCACGAATTAGTCGCAAACTATACAATTATTTATTTTTTAGTTTATATTTAATACTTAATACATATGTCTAGATATTTGATGGGATAGGGAGTTAACTTTAAACAAGTCAACAGAGTATCATACGCGGCAAGTCAAATAGGCCCGATTCCTGACAGTGACTGACAGAGGCCAGCTCCACCAACGCCTTCTGCGAGCGAGAGGTGGGTGGGGCTGGCGTCCTGGCGGCGACGGACTTGTCGGAGGGGAGCCGGGCGGCGCTGCGGTGGACGGCGGCCAACCCGCTGCAGTGCTGCACGACCATATGCTGGCTGCCTTTTATAGCCTGTTCGTTTGTTCGTAAATGATCATAAATTTCTAGTCGAGAATATTGTTTTTCTCTCACATCAAACCAGCTAGTAGTAAATAATCCACAATACGATACGGCCTCCCGAACCGGCTGCACGCAGTCACATTATTAGACATGGTCGCAGCTGTTCTCCATTTTCTTCAGAAAGATGCCATTGCCTGCCTGGCTGATTTATTGCCTGCTGTAGGTGGTAAATTTTGCTGCTAGTAAACACTGCAAACTACTCATGGGACGTTCATCAGTTTCATCTTCTCTGAAGAGTATTAACCTGGCTAGCGTATGACATCACAAGCACTATCTTTAGAGAGATGATGCTAGAGTAAGGAACAGGAGCTGGTATTCTTACATGTACAGAGGTAGTATATCTTCAGGATACATAAAGTGAAATTCAGATATACTACGTCTATGTAAGAATATGATGAAAAGATATGCAGACCTAGTTTTGATTTTTTTTTTCTTTTCTTTCTTTGGACAAACAGGTTCTGGTTATGAGCCCTGTGGGGAGATTCGCGTGAGAAGCTCTGTCGATCAGGTTATAGGAAGCAGGGGCCTTGGCCCTTGGGCAAGCTCAAGAGGTTGCACGCACCAAGCTGCTTGCATTGCAAACTGTTCTTGTGAGCATATACTACTTACTATATCTTCGCTAATACCAGCGCTCATCTTCTGATTCTTTCCTGCAGGGTGTTCTCGGAAAATGCTGCTGTGCTGGCGATAGCTGCCGAGTGCTGCGGAGGCGGGCTAAGGAGGCCCGGTTGCTGAAGCTGGGCTGCGGAGGCGGGCCGCACCTTGGGCCAAAAGCTGGGGCAGGCCCGAAACAAAGGAGGAAAAGGATTTGGGAACTTGTGATTTGAAAAGGCCCAATCCTAAGACATTGACTTTTGGAGATCTCAGACATTCGGACTGATCGGAACTTCCAATTAGCTTTTGTCTCAAACTCGAGACTTCGTGTTTTGGAGATTCCGGACATTCTTAATCGGAGCCTCCAATAGAAACTAACAGAATTAGCTCTCCATCACCATCACCTTTGACAATGTGGCATTTCCTCTCTGAGCATGTTGTAAGGAAAAGAGGTCATGTGTTATGTACTCATCAGAAATATCAGAAGCTAAAATTTCTACAGACACGGATGCTTGCAATCTCTAAACTGCTAGTATTACATATTACAGTTCAGTAATTCACCATCAACATTGACGCTGAAAATTAACAGTTCTGTTCCCACATGACATCACTGCAACTCAGTAATCACCATCACCTAAGGTTACAGTTTTTTCTTCCCATTGTGGATTTTTACACCCAGCAAGCGTCGGATCGGACTCGCCTTCCCTGCAGAACATGCTCCCTAGTCTGCAAAGACCTTATCGTCGAGCTGGAAAGCCTTGGTGAAGAAGGCCGGCCAGCAGAGGTAGGTGGAGAGGATGCTGCTGAGGGCGGAGGCGCTCATGAGCATGTACGTGACGACGATCTGCAGCTGGATGGCCTCCAGCGGCGACACGCCGCCCATGATGAGCCCCGTCATGGTGCCCGGCAGCGTGATCAGCCCCACCGTCTTGGCGCTGTCGATGTCCGGCGACAGCGCGATCACCAGCGACCGCTTCACCTGCTGCAGCGTCGCCTGCCGCGGCGTCGCGCCCAGAGCCAGCGCCGTCTCCACCTGATTAATCGATGCAGACAACTATGAGCAGCGTCTAACTTTCGTCATTCTGTCTTTGTCGTACCATTCATGGTGGTCTCAGTCAGAACTTTATAAAGAATTCGATAAGCAAGAACTAAAAAATTGAGTGTTATTAGTGTGTCTCTCTGTTTTAAGATCTTTTGTAAGGCTTTGTGAATCCTTGTTATACAGAGGCCGGAAGTGTTTCAATGGTTTTGTATCATCTCGATGTAACGAAACTAATAAAGCTTTCCTTATGAAAAAAAGAACTAAAAAATTATGAACGCTACATGTGCTCTGTTTCTGATGTAACAGCTTCTGACTTTCGTGCCATGTCCTTGCAGAACAGAGAAGAATTGGACAAGCAAGGATGAGTATAAGACAATTGAGCAGCAATGCAAACGAAGGTCAGCGGTGAAGAGGTGACTGACTGACCAGGTTCCTCTGGATCTTGACGTCCTCCCGGAGCTTCTTCATGGTGACGCCGGTGACGGTCATGGCGTTGCCGACCATCATGCCGGCGACGGGGATGATGTAGCGCGGGGTGAAGGGGAAGACGCTGAGCAGGACTGGCAGGAGTACGGTGATGGCGGTGCCGACGAGGATGGAGACGCAGGCGATGTACTTCCCGCGGGGCACCTGCTTGGCGCGCTGGCCCGCCGTGTAGCCGGCGACCGTCACCTGCAAGAGAGCGTTGGTGAGCGAAACGATGGTATCCTGAACCGAATTGGGAATCTATAAAATGGCATCTGTAGCTGCAGCCAGTCTGCCACAGCCATGCCACTCAGAGCACGCACGCGTCCTTGGAAATTGAATTCGGCTCTGATCGATCGGGAAGAGACGAAAGTGGAGGAAGCAGGGAGGAGGTGGATCGGAGACGGTGGATACCATACCATGAAGAGGTAGACGAGGAGGCTCCAGAGCGCGTTCTCCTGGGTGAAGATGAACTGGAGGACGAAGCCGATGACGGAGAGCTGGAGGAAGGCGCGCGCGGTGGCGTAGAGCATCTCGCCCTCCAGCCCCAGGCGCTGCCAGAAGCTGAGCGCGACGGCCATGGCCACCACGGCCGTTGCCGCCACCGGCTTCAGCATGCCGAGAAGGAAGTCACGCCAGAACCCCGGCGCGCCCGGGTCCATCTGCTTCGCCACCAGTTCCAGCAGCGCCATGCCCGCGTGCCGCTCCATCCGACCATCCCCGACCGGCCCGCAGAAAGCAGCTGCTCTGTTGAGCAGAGCTTGCTGCCACGAGCCGCTGCCGCAGGAGGAGGAGGACAGTCCTGGGCAAAGTCTACGCAGGGGAGGCTGGGTGGGGATCCCGAGACATAGGTACGGCGGTGGATGTCCGCGGCGGGCCCACAGGGCGGTGACTTATCGGTCGATCAGTAATGTGTATCCAGGGCTGTGGTGGACCCAGCGGCTAAATTGAGCTTCCGCAAATCACAGGGCGCCGATACCGGAGCCCGGGTGGGCGTCCACGGTCGCCGGACCCGGGGTCACAGGGTGACGATTGGTGGGCTTTGGAGCCGGAGAAACATGACGATTATTCGGTGAAGTCAGCTTACTGAAAGTTGGACGCAACGCGTATTTGTGGTGATGAGTTGACGCCGGGAGGATCAGGAGATGATTCATGGAAGTGAATTTGGAAGCTCAGTGTGTCCCCCGAAAGTTAAGGTTTTTGGTGTAGGCTTCTCCATGAATTCCTTCTGGCGAAGGATATTTTTAATCAGCGCCAAATTGAGCCAACTGCTTTCTGTGATTTATGCGCAGTTGAAAGGGAGTCCATAAAACACATTCTAGTGCGTGTTCGCTTGGAGGAATTCTGGAGGAATTTGGATGGTTTGGAGGAATGCTGAAAGAATTTGTGAGAGAAAAACACTGTTTCCGATGAAAAAAGAAGCTGAATGCACAGCCACAAAAGGTGTTTTTGTGGAATGTTAAGTTTCTAACCGGAACAAAGCTACCCAGACTACACCCTCGCCTCACACCTAGGCGACCGTTGTACGCTCTAACAAGGATCGCAGTATTTTCATCATCAGTATGTACTCGTTGTCGATGACAAGGAACAAATGCCGCCACGGAGAGATTGAGTCGCCATTTAAAAAAAACAGAACCGTGGGGCAAAGCCCCGACAACTCAGTTAAGCAACAGAACTTACATCCGAACAGAATCAGTAGGAAGCTGATTCAACACAGGCAACCCACATCGACTCACATAAAACGCACACAAGGAAATAAGAAGAAACAAGAGAGAAATGGAAAAAAAAAAAAGAAATAAAAGCCAAATGGCCAAAGAAGAAAACAGAAACACCTATACACTACTCAAGATTGTTGAGCCAAGTTCTGATAGTAGTATGAAGACCGGGCTTGATTCTGTAGAGGTGAAGAAGAACATCATGCCGAAAAGCCACTTTCCAGTCCACAAGATAGGGGGGTTTTCCCTTCAAAAATCAATGCATTTCGCTCCTTCCAAATACACTAAGCTGCCACTAGGAAATTTTCCATGAAGAGAGATATATTGGATGTTCTTCTGGCTTCCAAAAGATTCTGAAAGAAATCCAAAGAGTCGGACAACCGTACATAAAATGGAGCCGTTACGCTCTCCAGCTGCAACCTGACCCCGACCCCTCCCATCGCCCCCACAGCGAGCAAGCCGAGATCTACCGGCTGACCCCCCCCATCGTTGCCCGCTGGAGCGTGCTCCTCGTCCCACGACCACCCCCCACACCCCACTCTCCTAGCCAATGGTGCCCCATAGCGGCAGATCGAGCCTATCCTCCACTGTGCAAGCCTGGCGACCCGCATGGCGCCACCCCGATGCCCCGGCATCAAATCCATTGACTTGGGGCCGCATTTACTCCTTGGAGCGTCCGCTGCTGCTCCCTACATGACGGACCAAGTAGATGGTAGGCCCCGTAAGCGAGTGAGTTTCTCCTCCCCCTCAACGCCCCTCGTGCAAAGAGTTACTACCCCAATGAAATCCGTCCACAAAGTTTTGCCTCAGATACGCAACAATATCGCCAACTACCGACGCACTAGCCACAAAGGCATTTAATTCATCCTCGAGCGGCTGTTGCGCCCCGTATTGAAGGCGGAGCTCCTTCCCGAGGTGGGTCACTCAAGGAGGTTGTCGGGTTGAGCCTACATGCCCCTAGGGTGCATTCATTGCTCAAGAAGGCTGCCGGGGCAAGTCTGCACGCTGCTGGGGCACATTCATGTGCGCCAGCTGCCCTTCCCCCTGCCCACGGTAGAAGAAGAAGCTAGTTTGTCCAAGATTTCTCCGAAGCACTAGTGGCAACTCCCCGAATACAAAGAACCACCTCCTTAAAGGACCTTATCCACCAAGGTCACATCCACACGCTCCTACCCCAACAAAGACTTCCTAAGGCCCATGAGAGGTAAATGCTTCAGATGTCTCTCCCTTAGCCATGCAGCTGCAGAATGCAGGGACCTGTGTGGTGCATCAGCTGTGCCCGCTAGGGGCATAAAAGCAACGAATGTAGAGACAGGGCTTCATCCTCTCGGTAGCAAACTCCCCAACTCCTGACAGCTCCTCCTCCAGTTGACGACCACAACTCCCCTACTCCCCCCTCAGAAGGACCATGATGGCAAGGCCTAGGGACCCCTCCGACCATGAAAGGTCCTAATGGCTAGAGGGGGGGTGAATAGCCTACTGAAAATTTCTACAATAACACTTAGCAAATATGTTAGACAATTAAACGGCGAAGCGAGTGTTGCGCTAGCCTACTAAAAACGCAAGCTACCTACCACAATTCTAGTGTCTATGATCTCTAAGCACACAATGGTTATGTCACTACACTAAGTTAGTGTGCTCTCAAAGACTAATTAAAGAGCCACACTAACCACTAGACCCGACACAAGCTTGCTCTCAAAATTAATTACACTAAAGAGCGAAGCAACACTAGAAATATAAATGCAAGGTAGGGGATGTGATGATTATACCGCCATGTAGAGAAATTGAGCCAATCACAATGATGGAGCCAATCAATCACAATGAATACCAAGAAATCCTCGGACAAGATGACACAAGATTTTTTTACCGAGGTTCACTTGCTTGCCAGCAAGCTAGTCCTCGTTGTGGCGATTCACTCACTTTGAGGTTCACGCGCTAATTGGCATCACACGCCAAACCCTCAATAGGGTGCCACACAACCAACACAAGATGAGGATCACACAAGTCATGAACAATCCACTAGAGTACTTTTTGGCTCTTCGCCGAAGAAAGGTCAAGAACCCCTCACAATCACCACGATCAGAGCCGGAGACAAGCACCTTTCTTCGCTCGACGATCCTCGCTGCACCAAGCCGTCTAGGTGGCGGCAACCACCAAGAGTAACAAGCCAATCCCGCAGTGAAACACGAACACCAAGTGCCTCTAGATACAATCACTCAAGCAATGCACTTGGATTCACTCCCAATCTCACAAAGACAATGAATCTATGATGGAGATAAGTGGGAGGGCTTTGGCCAAGCTCACACGGTTGCTATATCAATGCAAATGGCTAAGAGAGTGAGCTTGAGCCGGCCATGGGGCTTAAATAGAGGCCCCCTTGAAATAGAACCATTAGGTTCATAGAGCAACCCAACTCGGGGTGACCGGACGCGCTGGTCAGATCGACCGGACGCACGCCACCAGCGTCTGGTCGCCTGATTGCTGCCACGTGTCGCCAAACATTAAACCTCAGCTGCTAATCTCCAACAGCTATCTTCCAACGCCTGCGCGGTTAAGTCAAGACCGGACGCGCCCAACACACGACCGGACGCGCCGATCAGTAGCAGAGCGCGCGCGCACGCCATGGCCAAGACATGACCAGACACACCCTTGCCTGGAGTCCGATCACTTTTAGTAAGCATCTAGAGAAGCAAAATCACGACCGGACACGTCAGGTCACGTATGACCGGATGCAGTCCAGAGTCCGATCCTCTCTGGCCAATTCCTACGCCTTGCGTCAGCGTACGTCAGTAGGGACCGGACGTAGGCCCTACGCGTCCGGTCCACTCTTTGCCCCAGCGTCCGATCATAAGGCCGAGCGTGCCCTTCTCTGCGTGCCACCTGACCAGACACAGGGCTAAGTCCGGTCACTGCCTGAGGCAGAGTTCGGTCCACTCGGTTCACCTCCTCCACTTCTCAAACTTCGCCACCCTTGATCAAATGTGCTAACCACCAAGTGTATCACCTTGTGCACGTGTGTTAGCATATTTTTACAAAACATTTTCAAGGGTGTTAGCACTCACTAGAATCTAAATGTATATGCAATAAGTTAGAGCATTTAGTGGCACTTTGATAACCGCATTTCGATATGAGTTTCACCCCTCTTAATAGTACGGCTATCGATCCTAAATGTGATCACACTCGCTAAGTGTCTCGATCACCAAACCAAAAAGCTCCTATCAAATTCTATCTTTGCCTTGAGCTTTTTGTTTTTCTCTTTCTTCTTTTCCAAGTCCAAGTACTTGATCACCATGGCCATGACCACCATCAACATGATCTTCATTTGCTCCATCACTTGGAATTGTGCTACCTATCTCATGATCACTAGAGCGAATAGGTTAGCATATAGGGTTTCATCAATTCACCAAAACTAAACTAGAGCTTTCATACCGCCCCTAGGACACTGTAGCGGAGGCCTTCTCCACTGAAAAGATGGACCATGAGCTGGACCGCCTCTGCATGCATGGCATGGTGCCCTAGCTCGAGAAGAACCACACGAAGGTAGAGTCAATAATCATTAAGAAGGCCATCTGCCATCGATTTGCAGTTCATCCAGAGGATGTCTTCATCGTCAAGCACTTCCCCGACGACTTCAAGCACTGCCACCACCGCGATGAAGCAACAGCTCTAGGAAGGTTCCCCTACAGCAAGCTCGACATCCACACCCAACCTTGGCAACTGATCACACACGGTGACATCTGCGACCCAAGTACCATGTCTGGCTATGTTTAGAGGGCAACCCTCTGTAGGCTTGGAATGAGAGCATCGCCAAGAGGGCCATCGCAAGCGCCTACGACCTTCACTATGTCGAGCTGTCATCACTGGACTACAAGGACACCAGGGCACTCTGCCTTTGGGCATTCACGCACAACCCGTAGGACAACCTGAAGGTAACCTGGCTCACCTTGTCATGTAGGAAAGCAGGGTTTCATGATGGCCCGCCTGCTCATGGCCGTCTAGGCCTCACCTTCAGGGTGATGGTGCACCTTAACCTAGTGGAGGACGCGCCGAGAAGGAATGGGCGTCCTCCACCCCGTGACTACAAGTGGCATTACGGCGTCGTTGATGGTGAGAGGGTACCACGTGACCGTCTCGACCCAACACCAGTAGACGTCCGTAGTAGCCATCGCAATGACGACAACGACCAGCGTGGACGCCGCGAATGTCAGGGCAACAATTGAAGCGCGTGACTCTTTCATAGTCATGGACTACCTCAGCCAGGACAAGGTGACGGCCAACCTCTGCTGGGTGTTTGCCCGGATCTAGCCTTAACGTGCAGGGATCGTTGTTCTCTAGAGGCGGCGCGTGCATCTGCGTTCTCCGAGGGTTGCGGTCGGCTGGCCGACAGCTGCGGCCTACTAGGGCCATGGCTTCCTCCGCCAGCTAGCCGGTGGTGGCTAGTGTAGAGGCCCGACTCCTATGTCTGTTGTTGCCTGGCGGACCTCTCTTCATGCGGTAGGATCCTAGCCTCGTGGTGCCTCACCTCGTTCAGCGTGGCTGTTATGGTCGTGTGGAGTCTGTTGTGGTCATGATGCCTGCCCTAGCGTCTTGGGCTCTTTGTTGGTGTTGTGGGTGCCGCGAGGGAAACGGTGGCCCTCTGTGGATGTACAATCTCTGGGTGAAAACCATGCCCGATTCCTCCGGGCCAGTAGCGATGATGCAGCCTGCACCATCTACCTCATTTGGGGCGTCATTCTAGTCTCTGTTCATCGGGGGCAGGTTGGGGACGAAAGTCCTACCCGTGCGCTCTACCAACAGTGTTGGCGTATGCAGATGTCAATGTCGTTCCTAAAGCCATTGTTGGTGCACTTCCACATCCCATCTCCCGCTTCTCTCACTAGAGTTGCCCCTTCCTATGATGTGCCTGTGTGTGCTTCAAGCTCATCTTCGCAATGGTCTGTCCTGCATGCTTGGTGTTCCTGCAGTCGTTTGGTTCTTCGCAGCAGATACTTTGTCGTTGTCCTCTTCTGATGGATGCTTTGCCCTTGTTGCTGTTCGAGTGGATACTTTGCCGCTGACGTTGCTTACGAAGCCCCCCTCATGCCGGTAGCTAAGGGCGTGATGGCCCCCCTATTGCGGATACTTTGCCGCGTTCACTCTGGTGGATACTTTGTCGCCGTGTTGCTTAGTCAGATACTTCGACGTTGTAGTCTCGTCGCTTCCCGGTGGATGATTTGCCACCGCGGCTTCATCTTTGTTGTTGGCACCCTTGTGTTGATGTATTTTTACTTTGCAAGTATAGTCGGTTAGGTTTAAGGTGTGTGGTGAAGGGCCTCTCCCTAACGCCTTTTTTCTGTTATGTTGTTGTCTATGTTCCGAACCACTATGGATTCTCCCGTAGCTACGTTGTGTAAGCCGTTCTTTCAGCTCTCCCTCTTAATGAAATACACGTGAAGTCCTGTTGAGAAAAAAAAAGACATTGAGTTCAGACTAATCAGAACTTCCAATTAGCTTTTGTCAAACCCGAGACTTAGGACCTATTTGAATCCGTTAGCACAAAAAAAAAGTAGCTCAAATTAGTACCAGTGGATCCAAACAGACCTACTAATTATTAGCTGGAGGGTTGCTAACTATTAGTTCCATTAGCAGGTTTGGAATTGCTAATAGTTCATACACACTTTCGACTCATTATCCAACCACCTATTAGCAGGTTATTCCAAACAGTCCTCTCCTGAAAATTATTTTTTTTCAAAATCGTGCATAGCACATGCTTCATTAAGGGGAGATAGATGTTTTAGTACATCTCGACCCAACGACGGTGAGGTGCCGTGTTTTGTACGAGGAACACAACACAAATCACCGACTTGAACGGTGCTGCCACTACTTTGTACTAACTAAGTAAACTTCCTTTTGCGACAAGCAGATATATAGCGAGGTCAAACCCCTATGGCACGAACAGCGGTGCAAGCGAACGAAATCCCACGCTGACCCATTCGGCTCCCTCCTGTTGTATCCCTTGCAGCACCTGTGCAACTGATGAAGGTGCTCCACCGAAGGTCCTCCGATTCCGCTCCTTCCAAGTCTCCCATGAGACAAGCAGCACCAAAGAATCAAATCCCTTTCTGAACCCTGATGATATCTCCCTCCTCGATGCTAGCCACCAGTTCACCAAATCAGCATCACCATTTGGGTAGAGGAACTGGAACCCAACCCTTTGGAGCAGTCGATGCCACAGCTCTCTGGTGAACACACAAGCAGCGAACAGATGATCAGCTGTTTCGGGCTCCTGTGAACACAGCACGTAGTCGTCGTTTGCTTGCAGCCCATGGCGTCGTCTCCTCGCCGCTGTCCAGAGTCGCCTATGGAGAGCGAGCCAAAAGAAAATTTTGACCTTTGGTGGTGCGGCCATTGCCTAGAGCTCAGCTGCCCCAAGCATTTGGACACGTCCATGGAAGAAGGCGCGATACGTCGAAGAACTGGAGTATACGCCATCAATTGTCAGGTTCCAGACCAACTTGTCGGGGACGTCCTGCTGTAGTTGGGTGCCATCCACCATTTCCCACACCCGTAGGAATTGGGTGATGAATGTGGCCGACGTCGCACCGGAGACATCTCTCATCCACTGCCTGTTGGCTAGAGCATCGCGGATGCAGCGGCGACGTCGTCGGCTGGGCACAGACATGAACATAACCAGTGCCCAGTGACATATTGGACCAGCAGGGAGCCAGTCATCGATCTAGAATCTTGCGGTTGCTCCGTCGCCTAGGATGATTGAGGTGGTGGCGTTGAACATGTGGGCGACGCAGTGCTCCGCTGTCGCCGGCAACAACGCCCAAGCCGAGTCTGGGCGCGTGCGTCGTAGCCACTCCCATCTCAATCTGAGAGCGTGCCGAGTATCCTGAGGTCCGGCTGTCCGAGGCCACCAAGGTCCCTGGGAGCACATACCACAGTCCAGGCGACTTTACATTTCCCACCGGCGACCGTAGTGCTCCCTGCCCATATGAAAGCTCGCCTGCACTTGTCAATGGCAGCGATTGCCCATGCTGACAAGGTGCGGCAAATAGCGACATGGACCAGGATTGCCGATAGCGTCATCTTTGTCAGCGTAGCCCTGCCCGCTGCATTGAGCAGCCCCGCCTTCCATGTGGGGATGCGTGCCGCAATGCCGTCAACGACGGCCTGCTCGTCCTGACGCTTTAGCCTAGAAAGTGATAGAGGTGTTCCAAGGTATTTAGTCGGGAAATCTTGCAGCCTTCCCGAGAAGCATTGCTGCACCACCTGGATCTCCTTCGCCGAGCAGCAGATTAGCGTGATGGTACACTTAGCCACATTGGTCACCAGCCTGGAGGCACCTACGAACAGGTCGAGAAGCTGTCTAATGCAGGCACAATCCAGCACCGTCGGCGCCAGGAAGAGCACAAGGTCATCTGCATAGATAGATGCCCTGTGCCTGATGGCGTTTCCAAGCAGCGGCGTTAGCTGACCCTGCCTGTCCGCCTCTATGATCAGGGCGTTCAATACTTCCATGACAATGACGAACAGAAACGGCGATAGGGGGTCGCCCTGTCTGAGACCACGGGCGTGGTAAATGCGCTGTCCAGTTTTGCCGTTCACCAACACTTTCGTGCTCGTCGAGCGAAGCATTGTCGATATCCAATCTCTCCAGCACCATGGGAATCCCACGAGCTCTAGGACCTCGAGTAGGAAAGGCCAGGCCACCATATCAAACGCTTTGGCGAGATCGATCTTGATCAGCACCGTGGGGCACTTCCTGGCACGCAGCCAACGGCAGGCAAGCTGGACCGACCTGAAGCTTTCATGTATAAACCGTCCACGAATGAAGGCCGACTGGTTGGCCTTTACGATCTGGGGCATATGCGGTGCAAGTCTCATTGCCAGGCCCTTAGCAAACAACTTGCCGATGGAGTGTATTAGGCTTATGGGCCGGTAGTCCTTGAGCCCCTTCGGTTGCTGGTTCTTGTGCAGGAGGACCATGACCGCCTCATTGACGTGATGGAAGCTTCGAAAGTCCATGTCCCATAGCATCCCGAACATCCTAACAACATCGGGGCCAACGACCTCCCATGCCTTCTTGTAGAACGCCCCAGAAAACCCGTCCGGCCTAGGAGCGCGATCGGACGGCGTTTCGTGGATGATCCGCGCCACCTCCGTTGCGGTGAAGGGGACAGCCAGATGGTCGAGATCCAATGTTGGTAGGTCCAGTCTGCCCAGATCAATCCGATGCAGTCGTCGGAATGGCTTCCCGATGATGTCGTTGTAGTAGTTGAACACAATGCCTGCCTTTGCTTGCTCTTCCGTGAACGTGTTTCCTTCGTGCACGATGGTGAACATGTAGTTCTTGCAACGTCGGTGACATGCCTGAAGATGGAAGAATTTTGTGCACGCATCACCTTCACACAGCCAGCATGACCGCGCACGTTGTCTCGCCATGGTCCGCAGCATCGATGCCAGCCCAAGGACACCGGCCTTGAGCTCGCGGTGCCATTCTTGTTCACCAGGAGAGAGCGCCTTGGATTCCTGGGCGGTATCCAGCTCGTAGATGATGACCCTAGACGCCACAAGTTGCAAGCGCATGTCTCCCACCTTAATCGCACGCCAGCTTTTGAGCGCACGTGCCAGGTGACGAAGCTTGAGGTCCAGTGCATGACATGGGTCGATGTTCGGGTTCCAGGGTCCCCAAGATGCGCGGACCACATCAATTAAGCCATGTAATTTCGTCCAGAACTGCTCAAACCTGAATCTGGGCACCGCCCAAGGCTCAGAGGAGAGCACGAGGAGTAGCGGCGCATTGTCCGAAGCATCAGAAGAAAGGCACCGTAATTGATGGTTGTGGTATTGCTCGGTCCATTGAACGGATGCAAATGCCCGGTCTAGGCGTTCCAGAGTTGGTCGTTCCTGACCGCTAGACCAGGTGTAGAGGCGGCCATTTAGATGTAGCTCGTCGAGGTGTAGGTCGTCAATCACAGTTCGGAAACGGCGCATGAGGCCGTGATGCAGCCTGCCGTTGTTCTTGTCACTGGCCTTGTATATGAGGTCGAAGTCGCCGACAACGAGCCACGGCCCCTAACACACGCTCGCCACGACCCGCAGCTCCATCAGGAATTCTGACTTGTCCTCCATGTTCGCCGGCCCATTGACAGTGGTGAGCCACCACGGTTCACCCATACTGTGCAACGGCTTGAGACGGAACATGACCGAGAATCGCCGGACGCCTATATCAGACGCATCCCAAAGATCACGACGCCACACAACAACAACGCCACCGGCCACGCCAGTAGCAGGGAGAAAGGAGTAGTCGAAGCCTTGGCCTACAGTTTTATTGTTCAAGCTTGCATCATATGCCGCAATCTTGGATTCTTGCAGGCAAACAACAGAAGCACGATGTTGTGCTACTACATCACATACAGCAGTGCGACACGCCTTGGAGTTCAGGCCCCGCACGTTCCACACAAGAAGATGGTTGTTACTCATATCGTTACTAGTTTGGCGACCTGCGTGCCGACGAACATTACTGCATCGGCGGCGAGTACTCCCCGGCGTTGCCATGCAGCGGAAACAACACCCTCATCGCGCTCCTTCTGGTGGACGGGGCAAGTTCTGTGAACGCCTGATGGAAGTCGACGTCGACAGTCGCATCCGGCGTCGTGTTGGCTGGCATCGGGCGGCCATTCCATTTATTTAGTAGCACCCGCTTCGCCTGTCTCTTAGGGTTTGGGTCACGGAAGGCATGTTTGGCCGCGAGACGAGTGCTCCGCCGCGGGAGCCAGTCATCGTCGCGTCGTCTTGGCACGTAGGCGCACGGAGTGTCCTGGATGATCGGTTCTAGCACAGGTAGACGGAGAGAGTCGACGAAGGCCATCACGGTCACGGATGCCGCCGTAGGGGCCGCCACTTGTGTAAGTGTCGTGACTTCCTCTGTAGTGGCTGGCTGGGCAGCCGGCCCATCATTGGCAAGGTCGGACGACGGCCGTACACCAGTCGTTGCGCGGAGCTGAGGCGCATCATCACCGTGCACAGGCATGCATGCGTGGGACTGGTCATCGTCGGCGTTCATCTCATCGAGCCGAGGCACCACGACGTCGTACACCGGTTCGTGCAAGGCCAGAGTGACCTGGGTCATGTTACTGTTGTCTGCCCGTATGGCCAGCTCAGCCAACTCTGTATCGATTAGAGCGACCCACCAATCTAGAGTAGCTTGGCCCGCAGACGAATGCTTGGGCCCTTCCCCGGCCTCATTGGCCCAACTTAAGGTATGGGCCTCACCTGTTCCCTACTGTAAGCTACAACCGGTGTGCAGTAGAAGGGGTGCGATGTCCAGGAAGCGCCCCACCTCCCCTGACCGGTGCACGTCGTTGTCCCGGCAGACTGCAAGGTCAGCAGAAGCGAGGAGATTGGCCCGGCAGGATACGCGAACAGGAGAGATCTTGGGCGTGCCTGGCGCAGACATCGTTGGCCACCTTGACCAGCTAGCAGGCATGTGCTCGTGTCCCAAGAGGGGGCAGGGCTCAACAACAGCGACGTGACGATTCCCCAACAGTGTCAGCGATCGTAGGCTGGCCCACGGATGAAGGTCAGCGCACTGCTCTGACAAGTTGTCTGGGATCTCGCGGCCACCCCCAGTCCGGGCGCGACCCATCCTTCCACGTGTCAGGGGGCAGAGGACCTGGCCCACACGTACGGAATTCACCAGAGGACCTCACCGCCGATAGTCCTGGCCCGGGTGACCGCGGTTGTGGTTGGATTCCGCGGAGCCATCGTCGTCGCTGTCGTCGGCATATGGATAGTCGATGTTGTCGTGCGGGTGCAGCGGCTCGTCGAACCCGTTGCGAGCGCCGCCATTGTTGTCGCCATGGTGACCGCCATGGCCGTTGTCGTCGTCGTCGTTGCCATGGCCGTTGTCACCACCCAGATCGTCAGGTGTTCCCGGGGGCGTGCTCCAGTCCTGGTACACGATGACCCGTGTGCGCACAAGGTATCGCAGCCCCGGATCCACCGTGCGCTCATCCTTCGTGACCTCCGCCACCCGCGGCTCTGGGATGAAGATAATCTTTTCTTCCTCAATGAAGTTCGGATGCCAGCACCACGCCATGACGAAGAACTCGCGGTCATCATCTGCCGGCGTGTCACGTATCGTGAGCTCCTCCACCTTTGTGCGGCATGGTCCAAGAATGACTGTGCCACGGTGGTGTTCCTTGCGCGTGCGGCGGTACCACAGCAATGGCCACGACCACGCAGCGGAAGCGAGCGATCCACCACCACTGCGCTGCGATGTTACGTGCCAAAAGCCGCCACACGAGCGGCTTTTTGGCCGGAAGGCCGCGATTCCAGAACGCGATCGCGGTCAGCCCGATGGCGGAAGCGCGCCACGAAGTCTTCTGGTGTGTGGCGGCGGACATCGACCTCATCCGCAGTGATGCCAAAGCGATTGAACAGAGATGTGTACACCATACTAGTGGTGACGTTGGGTCTGGTACCCCCCACCATGGCCACGAGCGCCTCTTTGGCCGCCTGGATGGCCTCAGTGCGCGGTACCACGACCAGCGTCATGCGCGGGCGCCTGGGCGGCACCGCTGCCCCCACCATCTCCACGGCTGCCGAGCCAGTGGAACGCGAGCCATCGTCGTTGGGTTCCCCCAAGTGTTGCGGGGGTGGCGGTGGCGGTGGCAGTGGCGGCGGCAGTGGGGGTGGCGGCGGAGGTGTAGGAGGCCGGCGTGGCGGAGGCGGTGGTGGTGGTGGCGGCGGTGGAGGAGACCGCCTTGGCGGTGGCGTGGGAGGGGCGCAGCAACGCGGGACGGACGTGGATCGCCCGGTGGACGCAGAGCAGGGCGAGGCGGTGCCCGCCGAGTTGGCACGGTGGCGTTGCTTTGATGCTCATGGCGCGCCGTCTTCTTCCCGGGATGGAAGCGGCGGAGACCGTCCCCGCTTAATACAGCGGTGGTGGAAGCGCGCAGCGGCGGCGATTCGCCGCGGTGTGACCTTCTTCGCCGCAGATTGTAGCATCGCGACCGGTACTGCAGTAGCCCGCACATGGCCGGGCGCGAGCAGTTGAAGCATAGTCCATTCAGCTCCGTGGGACCGGTCGTGGGGACTTCGTGGGAATGGCGCCGTTCGCGATGGCGGCTGCGCACCGAAAGAACCCATCCGCGTCGGTCGCTGAGTGCCGAGTGCCCGCGCCGCGGTCGCGGCAGGCGGTTAAGCGGTGTGGCGATCTCGCGGCGTCGGCCGGCGGCGCGTGGCGGGACGGGTGGGCACGCTGGCCGCAGACCATGAACCCCTCCCGTCGGCGTCGGTGGCTGTGGCGGCGCTTTGGCTGGCGCTTGTAGCTCGCTTGGCCGACCTCCTTCCCTTCCCTCTCCCTTGGCGGCGGAGCGGAGAGGCGGACCGATCGGATAGCTTTCGGAATCGGAGTAGTCCTCCGAGTCACCGAGAGAGCCTCTCCCGGGACCATGGCCGAGGACCCCAAAGCAAACCCGGCGACCCCCCTCGTGGTGTTTGTGTCATCGCCGACCTCGTGGCGCAGTGGCGGCGGTGGTCGAAGAGCCAGCGACGCTTTCTTGGTGATCATCATCGCCCACGATGGCCAAAGAAGCTGGAACTCGTGCGAGACACCCGGTGGTTGCTTTGCATCTTGAAATTTGGGCTCATGATGGTGAACCGCAGGAAGGCGGAGAACAAGGCCCTATTGTTGAGGTCATCATTGTCATCGCCGGTGTGGAAGAGGTGCTTAGGCAGCGGTGACGCCAGATGCACACACCGCATCTTGGCCCCGACATGTGGATCGATTACAGTGCAGCAGCTCGATCTTGAGAGGTTCTTTGTGTGGAGGTGTGGTGGCGGGAAGATCGATCGATTGAGCGGCGACTGGGCCGTAAGTCATTCAGCTCTTGGCTGGAACACCATAAGGTGGGTTTTCTTCAATCCAAAAAGTCTGGTTTTGGCTTAGATACAACATGTATTTAGACTAGGAACGCCCCTCCTAGATAGGTGTCCTCCTGAAAATTAGCACTTATTAGCTATTAGCTATTAGCTAGTTAATTTTTTATGCTAATGGATCAAACATGCCCTCAGCTCTCTATCACCACCTCCTTTAGATCCATAACAATTTGCAATGTGGCATTTCCTCGAGCATGTTGTACGGAAAAGAGGTCACAATTGGAAATGTGGCATTTCCTCTTGAGCATGTTGCAAGGAAAAGAGGCGCCATGTGTAGTACTCATCAGAAATAACGGGCGTGTTCGGCTGGCTTGTTCTGCCACTCACGAAATTACTGTTCACGTCCTGGCAGAACAGTATTTTTCTCTCACAACAATCAGCCGGAACAGTATTTTTCAGTCCTGCCGAACAGGCCCAACAGAAGCTAAAATTTCTACAGACACGGACGCTTTCGCAATCTCTAAACTGCTAGTATTACAGTTCAGTAATTCACCATCAACATTGACGCTGAAAGTCGTCATCAACATCACTGCAAACTCAGTAAATTCAGCATCACCCAAAGCCCAAAGTTACAGATTCTGCTTCCCTGCAGAACATCCTAGCTTACCTAGTCAACAAAGACCTTGTCGTCCAGCTGGAAGGCCTTGGTGAAGAAGGCCGGCCAGCAGAGAGGTAGGTGGAGGATGCTGCTGACGGTGGAGGCGCCCATGAGCATGTTCATGACGACGATCTGCAGCTGGATGGCCTCCAGCGGCGACGCGCCGCCCATGATGAGCCCCGTCATGGCGCCCGGCAGCGCGATCAGCCCCACCGTCTTGGCGTTGTCGATCACCGGCGACAGCGCGATCACCAGAGACCGCTTCACCTGCTGCAGCGTCGCCTGCCGCGGCGTCGCGCCCAGAGCCAGCGCCGTCTCCACCTGATTGATTGATTGATGCAGAGAAAGGAGATGCTAATGAATCTTCAGACTCATCTGATTGACGTCACCAACAGAATAATATAATTAATTAGATTAAACTATTATGAGAGACTATGAGCATGTTGTACTGTACCATTTCTTGGTGGTCTCAGTCAGAACTTTGAAAAATTATTAGACAAGCAATTAAACAATCGAGCAGCAAGGCAAACAAGGTCGAATGCAGCTGAGGTGAGTGACTGACCAGGTCCCTCTGGATCTTGACGTCCTCCCGGAGCTTCTTCATGGTGACGCCGGTGACGGTCATGGCGTTGCCGACCATCATGCCGGCGACGGGGATGATGTAGCGCGGGGTGAACGGGAAGACGCTGAGAAGGACGAGCAGGAACATGGTGATGGCGGTGCCGACGAGGATGGAGACGCACGCGATGTACATCCCGCGGGGCACCTGCTTGGCGCGCTGACCCGCCGTGTAGCCGGCGACCGTCACCTGCGAGACGAGAGAACGTGCGCGCGCGCGTTGGTCAACTCAATTGTCAGCCATGGACGACGAGTAGTAGTGCGTAGTGAATTGGTGAGCGAAACGATGGTGTCCTGAGCTGAATTGGAGAGTTTATTAAAAAAATGACATCTTTAGCTGCAGCCACTCACTCAGGCTCTGATCGATCGGGACGAAACGGAAAAGGAGGAAGGGAGCAGAGAGGTACCATGAAGAGGTAGGCGAGGAGGATCCAGAGCGCGTTCTTCTGGGTGAAGATGAACTGGAGGACGAAGCCGATGACGGAGAGCTGGAGGAAGGCGCGCGCGATGGCGTAGAGCATCTCGCCCTCGAGGCCCAGGCGCAGCGAGAAGCTGAGTGCGACGGCCATGGCCACCACAGCCGTGGCCGCCAGCGGCTTGAGCATGCCCAGCAGGAAGTCGCGCCAGAACCCGGGCGCGCCCGGGTCCACCTGCTTCGCCACCAGGTCCAGGAACGCCATGCCCGCGTGCAGCTCCATCACCAACCGACCGGCCCGCAGAAAGCAGCTAGCTGCTTTGTTGAGCAGAGCTTGATGCTGCCCCCTCCTCGTGTCCTCTGTGGAGCTAGTGCCACGAGCGGCCTTGAGGAGGAGGGGGAGCGCGGGGGCGGCCTTGAGGAGGAGGAGGAGGGGGAGGGCCCAAGTGAGGCAGGCGGCGGCTGAGGCTGGTGAGGTGCGGGGCCGTACGCCTGCTCTGTACCTGTCCTGGGCTAAGTCTGCGCGGGGGAGGCTGCCAGGGTGGGGATCCCGAGAGATAGGTAGGTACGGCGGTGGATGTTCGCGGCGGGCCCATAGAGCGGTGCCACGACATGTGTTGGGGGCTACCAAGCTTTTCTAGCACTAGTCGTAGTCAGGGGCCCGTTTGGTAGGGCTCCAGCTCCTCCTAAAATAGCTCTGACTCTAGATCTTGTGCTGGAGCAGATTCTCTGGTGGAGCTGAAGTTATTTTGGGAAACCGTTTGGCTGAACAGTTCCCTGTGTCTGTTATGAATGGCTAAGACTGGAACAATGTCGAATATGCCCCTGCATGAATAGCTCGCCATGTTTGTTACGTGCTTGCTGAACACCTGATTACGGACCGGAAAACGAAGGGCGCAGATGGTTTCTTCACCGCCGCTCGGGGTTGTAACGCCGCTGGGCGCCGCGCGCTCGCCCACGGGCCGCCACCTCACGGCCGCCCGACAGACGCGCTTAGGGTCGAGCACAGCACGCGCGCCACCCGGCCGGGGCGATCCTCGCCAGCCGCCGCCGTGACCGCCACGCACTAACGCGGGGTCGGTGCCGATACCAACCAGTTGCGCCGGCGCCACCACGCCACCACCTCCGACGCCGCCTAGGGTCACGCTTCGGCCACCGACGGGGGCCGGTCACTGGCGCCGCCTGCAGCACCGCGAGGAGAGCGGAGAAGCCTCCGGCCGTTGCTCTCCCGAGCCCGCCGCACCCATGGATCCATCTTCACCGCCACCGGATCTGCTCGGTCTCAGAACCCCTTGCCATCTTGCCTCTCGTGTGCAAAGGCGTCCATGGAGGAGGCGGATGGAGCTCACCTCGATCCGTGCGGCCTTGATCCGTGATGCGAAAGAGATAAGGCTTGGTGGGGAGGCGATGGCGGATTGTTGTAATTTCTTGAGAACTTTAAGGGCAAAGGGTACCATGTCTGCTGAGTCGACACATGAGCGTGGGAAGTTTTTTTTGGCTTCGATGGACCTCACTCGTATGTGAGAGCGCAAAAAAACGGAGATTCTTCGTGGGAGCACCCCGGCCTGTACCCCTTTGGCAGCGGGAGCAAAAAAAACAGCTCCAGGAGCTGGTGTAGAATCCCTACCAAAGGGGCCCTCAATTTCAAAAGGTTTGGTACCGTGACTATTTATTAGTCAACCGTCTAAAAGTTCTACTAGTACTAGGCCATCAAAACTGCTGGGCATTTATATATTTATCATTATTATATATATCGGCCTGTTCGTTTGGCAGAATTTGACTAAAAAAACAAACCAAAATACTGTTCCGGCTGAATTGTCGTGAAAGAAAAACACTATTCCGGCTGAAAAAAGAAGCCGAACAAGCTGGATTTTAAGACAAGCGAACGAGGCCATCATCTTACACTGTGTCACTGACATATGAGTCACTGACGTGGTATTTTTTATACCACTCACATTGTAATGATGGCAATTATGTAAATATGTTTTTGCTTGACAAAGAAATAAGCTATTTTTTTAACGTTCACAACTTAACGCACTAGTACTAGTAGTAGTAGTTCACGGAATATTTACATAGAGCTAAGCGGAGAAATCCATGTCTAAACAGAATAGGCCTGAATTTTAATCAGCTATAAACATTAATTAACAATTAGTTGTAACATCTAGTAAACTAACAGCAACTAGTCCTAGTTTATCATCAAAGAAAAAAGCCCTTGGACACCAATCAAATGTTCTTGTACACAAACCTCAAGACACAGGTAAAAAGTTTTGAGGGAAAAGACACAGGTAAAGTAAGGACCGTTTTTCAGATACGGGTGGAGTACTTTCTTTCAGTTTCAGGAACTTAGGTTCCATCTTTTTTTTTCCCCCTCTCTCGAACGAGCCTTCACCCAGCTCGTGTTTCATTAAGATATAAGAAGGGAAACTTAGGTTCCATCTAGTTGCCATCATATTTTTCAATGGCCAATGGCAGATCTCACATGCCGCCACAAATCTAGGCTCATGGACTCCTTTTTTTAATCAATCAATAAATAACAATACACCCATGATCAGCCATCAGCTGATACTTGGATCATGATGCGGTCATGAAAAGGACCTCCCCCCAATTAAGCCAAAATCAATCATGACACTTTCATATTCCAAAATCCAGGCCGTAGCTTTCACCTCAAAAACTGTATTGCCATCTAGACAGATTCGATCCGGGGCAAGAGTACGCCTCAGTTACAGACTTACATATGCCATCTTTCCCTTTTTTAAAAGGCAAAAATGCAGACAAAAGGTACTACCCGAGGTGGTATGCCTCAAACAATCCGAATGCTCTTGCAACAATTAGCTTCCTAAACCGGTGGTTTCTACACATAAAGATGGTGGAGCGCAGACTGCAGGTCAATGCTATTCATTATCCTTGTTCTTGCCGTTGCCCTGCTTCTTGTACGATTCTTCAAACTCCTTGGCCTTGCCCATCAGAGTCCACATGAGCTTCTTTATGTTTGGGACTTCGTAGTTCTGGGCAATGTAGATGCCGCAGCCGGTGCCGATCAACAGTGAGAAAGTGCTTTTCAGGAACCCCATCGGAACCGAGCTGCAGGGGAAACAAGAAAACCAATACATTGAGCAACATCAACATGATAAACCCCGCTAACTTGATTAATCAATACAACATGTAGCTCTCAAAATAGTTAGGATTCGGGGTTAAATGCTGTATGCTAGTAACCAATTAGTGGACTTAAATATTGCACGTGTGCTGACATTGTGAACTTCATCTCAGTACAATAATTTCAGAACAAACAGCATGGCAAGTGGAACCACTGATACAAGTCATAAATTTTGTAGCAAGCCAATCTTTCTTAGTTTGTGCTCTTATTATTGAGAATTTGCTAGCAGTTAAGAGTTCGAAACCAGCAAGGCCCCCCCACAGACCACAGTTATGCACATGTTAACATAAATCATCTTGCAAATAACAGTGCAACAAATCAAACATGAGTTAAATTGTCAGAAATTGCTCCGGTTCTATAATATTAAGTTCCTGAGTCAACTAAACTTCTCATCCTAACTATAAAGGCTAGATACATAAACAGATAACCTTAGCAGCAAATATATTGATCTCATAGTATGGAAAAACAGTGGGCCATACATGCTCAAATGGTAAGCAGCCACATGTTTCAAGCATATGCATGAGAATTCACGAAAAAGCCCATCCAAATTCCACATGCATATCGGATCACTCTGCCATTTTCAATATCACATCTCAAATTCTGCCTTATAACTGACCAGGGACAAAACAATGCAAAAAGAGCGACAGGAGGCAACCAAACTAAATTAATGCCCCACCCAGCCTTTGGCATGCTAAAAACTCCATGAGAAACAGGGTAAATTACCCCTTCTCCTGTGATATATAGCTTTCCATTTGCATTAAGACAATCGAAAATTAACATGCAGATAAACCGCACGAGGTTCAAATATACACATAATAAAATTGACTTTATTAGCCTGATGAGGCCTGAATGTGTCACAAACTACAGCTAGTGGCGCAAAATTTCAATGTTGGCTCCAGCTCCAGGCCTACACATCTATTCCTTACAGTGAAACATGAGCAGAAATAACAGAAACATTCAGGCATCCAAACAGATGTACACCAAACAGCATGGACAAAGCAGACACAAAACAGCGGGCCATACATGCTCAAATGGTAAGCAGCCACATGTTTCAAGCACATCTACATGAGAAATCACAAAAATGCCCATCGAAATTGCTCATGCATATCGGATCAATCGTCACATTCAGTATCACATCTCAACTTTTGCCTTATAGCTGACCAGGGACAAAACAATGCAAAACAAAGTAACAGGAAGCAACCAGACTAAACCAACACCCCATCCAGCCTTCCACATGTTACGAACTCCATGAGAAACAGGATAAACACCCCCCCTTCTTCAGTGATATATAGCTTTCTATCTGCAGTAAGACGATTGAAAAACTAACACGCAAATAAACCACACGAGGTTCACAGATACACACAAACAAATCCGCATCATTAACCTGAGAACTGAATGTCTCACAAAAACTACTGCTAGTGTCTCGAATTTTCAATGTTGGATCCAGCTCCAGGCCTACACATCTACTCCTCACTGTGAAGCGTGAGCAGAAATAACAGAAACATTCAGGCACCCACGAGCATCAGTTTAACTAGGATCAAGCTGCCTCAGATACCCCCGTGATTTTGAACTAGAAACATATGTGAATCAATCAGGAATCTAGCAAATCCCTACCTGCGTCAAGCGATGCGATAGGCTGTTCCCAATTCCCATCCCGACCGAGCAAGCAAAGCCCCTCTCCGAACAACTAAACCGCGCCCGGATTCAAGGAGGGCAGCGCCACGAGAAGAGCGGAGCGGCGAGGTTTACCTGAGCTGAGGGAGCGGAGGAAGAAGCCGTGCGCCCTGCCGTGCGGGGGAGGGAGGGATCTGGCGATCGGCGAGGGGGTGGAGCGGATTCGCACGAGCAGGTTTTTTTAGAGCCTCCGCTCCATGGCAATTGTGCCTTATTATTACCATCGGAGGACGACTCCTCCGGTCCTCCTAACTCGCTTCCATGGGCTGGGCTAAAACTGTACATGGGCCTGGATTTGCTCGCCACGGATGGGCCACGAGTTGCGTTGAGTGGGGGGGCCGATTCGACTCGCATTTGTATATATGAAGTAAAGGACTGTGTTGGAAAACTAACAACCGATGAAAATACACATGGCTAAGACCCAACCCAAGTATTCGTATTCGTGTTTGTATAATTTTCATTCAAAAGATGACACGGAAATATCGCTTTTTATAAGAGTAGAGCTTCTCAGTAATACATTATCAAGAACAACGAGTACGTGATCGAGCGGATGGTTAGTATAATAAGCTTCAAAAGGTTGTTCGCTTCGCTGAAAAGCCAGTACTGTTCGCTGATTTGTTGTAAGGAAGAAACACTGATAAGCCAGGCTGATAAGTTGAAGCGAACAGGCAGCCTGCCAGACACTGGAACGTGAAACATGTAACCGTACTCCCGTGCATATACGTGTAGCACGTACATGAGAACATGCAACGCACAGGCACGGACGCACGTATATGCCATCGTACGTGTCCCGGAGATCCATCGATACTTGCTCTCGATACTACTAGTAGTTTTTAATTAATGACTATATATCTCGTGATATATAGACGACGGTACGGTCCTCCCGTAACGACAACAAAAATACATAGGAACAACACACGTCGTACACGTCAAAGTATGCATGTGCAGCAGCTCCTCTCTACTATATGTGTATACGTAGGTACAAAATATTCGTGTGTGTGCGTGTCGAAGCAGTACAGCGTGTGCACACACGTATGACGTACCATGCATCTGTATATATGTGTGTGTGCGTACATACATATATATGTGATCGATCTGCTAATTGCGAGTGCTAGGACGACGACAGGGAAATGACAAAAGCGTAAGTAGACTGACGCGCGCCTAGCTTGTAATTGTACGTGTCACTAATTGCAGGGAATATTTGCAGCACGTACGTACGATCTCCCGCGGCTCATGTACTTGATCTTGAGGTCTGATTAGATCGGATGTCGGATCACCAAATTTTGAATCATGCATGCATCATCATTCATCCATCGTACCACGCATGTAAAGTCAAGTCTCCCTGATTTCAAATGTCAAACACAAATTTCAGGGTGATTGGTACCTTACATAGATGGCTATTACATGTATCTATTTGTAAGGTTAAAAGGTAGAATGTGAGCTAGCTAACCTCATATCCTCTTCTCCCGCACACAAGCTCGACCGGCCAAGCACAAACATGAGCAGTGCGGTGCCAACATAGATTTTGCAACTGAAGAAGAAGGATTGAACCGAGAAACGGAGAAAGAGAGGTGAAAATGAGGGAAGGACGCACAGAGAGAAAGTGATGTCAATCACTCTCTCTCCTCCATCCGTTTGTCCCTCACCCTCTACCTTTCTTGGTTTCCCACTCTCTCCCGTTCGTCCCTCTATACGATGGTAACAATTTGGAGCTGTAACTGGCACCAATCTTGTTGTTTCTTGGGACTGCCCGAGTCCATGGGCATCATGACTCTACGTGCTCGGGCATGTGGCTCGCTTTTCAACTTCTTAACCTCACAACATTTGCAAACAATAGCCATCTATTTAAGGTGAGTTAATCTCCAGTAAATTTTTCATAGGCGGATATCCTCTAATGCTCATAGCATTTTCTATGGGTCTTGGAATTTATTTGATTTAGTTAAAAATAAGGTTGGACCAAGTCCAATTAATAAATTCAATACAGATATAGCACTACTGTAAATACACATTTCTAAAGACGGCCACATTGGATCTCCTTCCCACCTCAACCATAACGTGAATCTGTTAATGAAAAGCTACAGAGGCGAACACAATCCCCATCTCTAGAAATCGGGAAAATATATCAGCTCCATCTGGCGGCCGCCCATGTGTTGTATCCATAGGGGTCATCGTTGTCGTGCCATATCCGCAGGGGCCGCCGCTGGTGAGGATGACGTCGCCGCCACTGGTGAACTTGAGAATGTTGGCCCCATTGACCGGCCATGGCGCATCCCCTTCCACACGACCCCGCGTCCTCCTTCGAAAAGGCCACCATTGCATCTCGCACTGAATACCATCACATCTCACACCAGACCCTTACCGCACCCTTGACCTGGCACCGGACCTTCAGATGATAAATAGTGGAGGACGATTAGGAGAGGAGATCAAGAGGAGTGGAGAGAGGGGTCAAGGGAGCACACCTATTGTCATGGGGAGAGAAGAGGTGGGCGGTCGGCGGCCATTGACACGACCACGAGCATAGGCTCTACCAGATCAGCGAGGAGGAGGCGCCTGGCTGGTTCCACTCGCCGTGGAGAGAGGAGAGGTGGGCGGTGTCTGTGGGGGAGATCGAGGAGAGATGGGTGACGATGGCGGGATGACGACTGCGGGAAGAATGAAGAACGAAGAACAGGGAAGTGGCAACTTGGGGATGGGTTAGGGTTTGTTATATGGACCATGCTTTGGTTGGGCTTTTTTCAGAGGCCGGCCTCTAATAGGTTCGATTTTAGAGGCGGGTCTCTTAAAAGACCTGTCTCTATTAATACGATTTTCAGAGACAGATGTCTCCGAAATTCACTCGTTATTTTAGGAGACCATCTTAACTTTTGCCTGCCTCTGTTAATCAAAATGCATGTCTCCTAAAATCTTTTTTGTGCTAGTGTAGTTAGCTCATTATAGTTGGCATAAGTAGGTCGAGATGACCATGCAACAAGTTATACATCTCATTGCAATGCATGAACACATTTGCTAGTAGATATTGAAAGGAGAGAAAAATTCTTCCCCGGTCTCTTGGTTCATCACTCTCTCCTCGAGTCATCTGTCCCCACTCCCTTGAGTATAAGAATTCTAGCCGGTTTTGTTAAGAGAAGTAATACATGATAAACTGGAGATAATATTCATGCTTAGTTTTCCGCCATGTCCATGACCTGAATCATAATCGTGCTCATATGAGTTAGAATAGCGCGCGTCCTACCCCGATACAGAATCCGATTCCAAGAAGTATTCAAAATAGATGACGCAAGTAAGTACGTTCCATTGCAACGCACCAACGTGTTCGTATGTTTTTCCCCTAAAAAAAGAGAAAGACCACCGTGAAGTACAGTTTATTAGTTTGAGGCTGATTCTTTGGTGGGAAAACGAAACAGAAGGCAGGCAAAAAAAAAAGTCCACACACACAGGGTGTGCACTGGGGATCTAGATGCTAGAGATGAGACTATGAGAGAGGGAGAGATCTAGAGAGAGACGTACTTAGACCCCGTTTACATCAAAAAATTTTGGATTTTTTTGCTATTATAGCACTTTCGTTTGAATTTGACAATTAATGTCTAATTATGAACTAATTAGGTTCAAAAGTTTCGTCTCGCGATTTTTTACCCAACTATGCAATTAGTTTTTTTTTCATCTACATTTAGTACTCCATGCATGTGCCGCAAGATTCGATGTAATGGGTACTGTGCAAATTTTTTTGGAATGGGGCCTTAGGGAGGAGGGGGTTGGTGGAGGTTGGGAGTTGGAGGACCGGCATGCAATGCAAGGAACATTCCATTTCATCATATTCATATGAACTTTAGTTTGATCTCCTCTCCCACCAGTTAGCCTTGTTTAGTTCAAAAAGTTTTTCCAAAAAGTGCTACAGTGCCGTCACATCGAATTTTACGATACGTGCATGGATCATTAAATGTAGACGAAAAAACTAATTGCACAGTTTGGTTGAAAATTACGAGACGAATGTTTTAAACCTAATTAGTCCATAATTGAACACTAATCGGTAAATAAAAACGAAAGTGATCTAGTAGCAAAATTTCCAAAGTTTCCCGACTAAACAAGGCCTTAAAAGAGCTCTGCAAATAAGGCCTAGCTAGTAGGTACCGTACCCAGCTAAAAAGCTTCACAAGCAGCTGCAACATCTCATCTATCTACACTCTACACTAATAAACACGCACTGTACGCACGGGCACATTCCATAATAACTCAATAAGGAATCACTGCACTGCACTGCACTGCGCGCCACTCCGGCTGGCCGGCCGGCCGGCCTCTTGAGTAGCTCGCTCCTGGTGCTCAGTGCTCACTACCTCTAGCTAGTGTCGACGTACAGTACGTGCACTAATCTGTAATCTCTATAAACTAAGTACACCCTCTAATGAAACACGTACATGCACCGGAAAGAACAAGAAGACAGACGACGACGACATTTATAGCTCGTAGCCATGGAGACTGGAGAGAGTGAGAGAAGCTAGCAAGCTCTAGCTCTAGCTCTAGCTAAATTGATTGGGAGGGACGAGATCGATCATGTCAGTGTGTGCACTACTGCATGACATGCATCAAATTAAACAACTGATGACGACGACTAGCTAAGTGATTAATAATGGCCATGCATAGGTCGATCAGGCCACGTCGTGCTGTTCTTCCTTGAGCCCGCCGGGGAAGAGGTCCAGCGTCTTGAGCGGCCGGCAGAAGGAAGCCGGCTGCGGCGCCACCTCGAACCCCGGAGGCGTCGTCATGTCGACGGCGGTGGAGGCGGAGCTCACGACAACGTCGTCAAGCGCCACGCCGAAGTTGTCCAGCTTCCCCAGCGACGAGTACTCCGGCCGGCCGAGCGCCTCCGCCGCCGGCACAAGCCCTCCTCCTCCGCCACCCTGTGCATGGACGGATTAGTATATTATATTATATATATAGCGAGATAAAGATGGAAACTTTATTTCAACTCCGGCGATGTGACGTGTAGATAGACGATAGTACGTACGTACTACTCGGTTCTTACCTGATGCTGATAGTGGAACAGCTGGGTCGTCGGCGACGGGGGAGTGGCGTTGCCGGCGCACCTGCTCGCCGGTGCAGCGGCAGCGAAGGGGTAGTAGTAGCCGTACGCCGCAGCGGCCGCTGCCGCGGCAGCAGCCGGGGTGGGCGACGTCGACGGGGAGAGCAACTGATGATGCCCGTACGGCGCGACCGGCGGCGGCGCGGCGGCCAGGAAGCCGCCGTGGTGCGCCGCGGCGGCGTAGTACTGGGCGCAGGAGAGGAGGTGGTGGCTCATGCAGAGCCTGCGGCGCAGCTTCTGGCGGTCCCGGGCCTTGTGGTTCTGGAACCAGTAGAAGACGTTCTTGCCCTCGATGCGGCCGTAGCAGGCGAGGTGCGCCGTGATGTGCTGGATCTGCGACGCGTTGGGCGTGCGCAGGCCGCCCCGGTACATCTCCTCCAGGATCATCAGCTGCTCCGGCGTCGGGCACCACCGCGTCGACCCCGCCACCACCTGCGGCTGCGGCTGCGGCTGGCCCTGCTGTTGCTGCTGCTGCGACGGCATGTCGTCGTCTACCTCGCTCGATCTGCCAACTACGCACTTCCAGCTAGGATTTGATGAGTAGCTATTTGTGTACGTGCTCGATGGATCGATAATCAATTAGTTCGTTGGTTTGTTTGCAAGCTGTCTGTGAATAAGCAAGCAAAACTTGTTGTTTGTGGCTGGTTGGTTGGGTGTGTTGAGAGAGAGGGGGAGAGACAAAATGGGTACTAGGAGGGCGGAGGAACAGATGGATTGTTGGGTGGATGGAGGTCCGATGAGGATCGGAAGAAGAGGAAGAAGCATATATATAATGGAGAGAGAGAGAGAGGCCCGGCCACTACTGCACTGCTTCCTTCTTCCTGTCTGCAGTATTATATATATAATAATGGATCCAGACACTGCTATACATAATAATACACGCGCACATGCGCACCACCACCACCACCATGGAGTTGAGTTTAGGGCCGGTTTGGTTGTCCAAATTTTTGGCAAAATGGCACCGTACCGTTTTCGTTGTTATTTGACAATTAGTGTCTAATTATAGTCTAATTAGGTTTAAAAGATTCGTCTCGTGAATTTCGTCTAAACTGTGTAGTTTTATTTTTTATTTATATTTAATGCTTCATGCATGCGTTCAAAGATTCGATGTGACGGAAAATCTTGAAAAATTTGGTATTTTAGGAGGGAACTACCTTAGTAGTACTCCTTGACTTTAGAGAGAGAGGGGGAGAGGGAGATGTGTACTGCAGCGACTGTTTATTTAGAGAGAGAGAGAGAGAGAGAGAGAGAGCAGAGGCAGAGCAGACGAGAGATGTGGCAAGCAATTGGCAATGGCATGTTATGCAAGAGAAGCGGCCTGTGTACTGTTCATAGGTAAGGTACTGTGGCGAGTAGGCAGCAGTCATCTTTTTTCTCACTGAGCTGAGCTGAGCTGAGTTGAGCAGCCAGCCAGCCAGCTACTAGGTTGGAGCTACTAGTACTGTAGCGACGTAATCAAAAGAATGAATGTGATAATCAAGAACGACTGTGTACTGTCGTATGGTGGATTTCCTGACCGATTAACACCACCGCATATCCAACATGTTTCGTACCGACAGCCCCGGCCTCCCATCCTCTCCTAGCTATTATCATATGTACAGCATGTATGTATGTATGATCCATGAACCGTTAGTTGTGATGGCCAATGGCTCCAGTTGTCATTATTTCAAACTTGTTTGCAAATACATCATCTTAATTTGATGACAGGTGAACATACAAGAGGCAACAGTTCGATCAGTTCCTTGGCGTATTTATTATTGCTAGGATACACGTACGTACGTTGTGTCGTCGTTGATTTCGTGCTTGAACGAACGCGGCGAGCGTGGTACGTGTACTTGTGCGTGCACAGTTATTTGGTCACTCGTGCTGCTAATAGCTACTCCTCTCGCTCGCCAACACAACACAAACGTCAAGCATCAGTAAAGTGGCCATTGTAGGTACTACGTGTAGCTAGACGATACTAGCTACTCCTACGTCGATCTGCTAGCTAGCTTAGCTTGTTCTAGCAAACGACGACATAGATAGTGATAGATCCGATTAGGTTTAGGTACACACACCAGCTAGCATGCATGCATTGGCTGACTACTAATACAGTAACAAGCATTTAGTGAGACGATAAACCAGAGATGATATCACAGTTGTGCATGGACGGACGGTCGACCACACTAGTAGCTAGTGCAGTAGGAGTACATTATTCCTATTTAGGGTGTGTTTAGTTCCTCCCAAATTTCCAACTTTGACACTATACAAAAAGAAGATCCCCCGCCACATCAAACTTACGGTACATGTATAGAGTACTAAATGTTGACGAAATCAAAAACTAATTGCACAGTTTGATTGTACTTTACGATACGAACGTTTTGAGCCTAATTAACGATTGGACAATTATTACCAAATACAAACGAAATGCTATGGTCTACAGTGATTTTGGCGGCCCCGATGAACTAAACATGGCCTTAGGGCGCGTTTAGATGCAAAAGATTTTTGGTTTTGGCTACTGTAGCATTTTCGTTTGTATTTGATAATTAGTATCTAATTATGGACTAATTAGGTTCGAAAGTTTTGTCTCGTGATTTCTCACCCAACTGTGCAATTAGTTTTTTTTCGTCTATATTTAGTACTTTATACATGTGCCGCAAGATTCGATGTGATAGATACTCCGAAAAAAAAATAGGGCCTCGTTTAGATTGCGAAAAAATTTCAACCCGATGAATAGTACCACTTTCGTCTTATTTGACAAATATTGTCCAATCGTGGACCAACTAGTCTCAAAAGATTCATCTCGTGATTTCCAACTAAACTGTGTAATTAGTTATTTTTTTTACCTACATTTAATACTCCATGCAAGCGGCTAAAAATTGATGTGATGGAGAGAGAGTGAAAAAACTTGGAATTTGGGATGCATCTAAACAAGGCCTAGGAACTAAACAGGCCTTAGAAAAATGGCTCCTTTCCTCTGTCTGTAACCTGCAACTGTATGCAAGGCTGCCTGCGAGTGCCTTGAATATAGGTTACTGGTGCAGAGTTATTTAGCACGTCGTGTCGTGCCTTCATTCTGATTCTGGCCCGGCCGGCCTCTCGCTGCTGCTGCTCTCTGCATGCGTCTGCCTCTGCCTGCTCATCCTTCAGAAAAAAAAAAGCCCATCAGTGGTGACTCTTCAGACAGAGATAGAGAGAGAGAAGGCCTAAAAGGCATCCACTGCATGCGTGCATTTAAGGGGAGAATTACACGTCGGATTCTGGAAATCTGCCTAGGATTTCGGTCGACGACCACACCAGTAGATGGAGCCTAAGGTCATGTCTAGTTTCCACCAAACTCCTGAAAAAAATACTATGTAAAAAGAAGATTATTCGTCACATCAAATTTATGGTACATGTATGTTATACTAAATGTAGACGAAATCAAAAACTAATTGCACAGTTTGGTTGTACTTTACGAGTCGAATATTTTAAGCCTAATTAGTCAATGTTTGAACAATAATTCACAAATACAAACAAAACACTACAGTAACATATTAATTATTTGGCCACTCTCCGGTCCGGGAACTAAACAAAGCCCAAGGAAAAAGAGAGCTTGCATTGCTCTTGCACAGTTGTTGCCGTTGCAGCAATGGGAAACCGGGGAATTATGAGGTGATGATGGCCCCGCCCCTGCATGCCCTTCCAGCCTTCCCTTCCTTCGTGGCTGGCTCATGGCTCTCGTCAGGACACTTCACACTTGCTTGCAATGCATCGTGATGCGTGCTCTCCTCTCGGCTAGTGGCCTAGTACTAGTAGCTAGCTGAACCGCTGGGTATATGTGTCCTTGCCGAGTGGCGCTTTTGGGTCAGGGAAAACTGCAGCGGATCAGCAGAATTCAGTGAGTAATTACTTCCATCCTTTTTGTATTTCCTGCATTCCTTTACCTATACGGCTATACGCCTATACCTATACGCTACTGTATACTCCTATACTCCTACGTAGCAGCTAGTCCATCTCGATACCCCCTCCTATACTCGATCCTGTGTCCTGTACGTATGTGTATTATATACGGAGTATTATGTATAGTGTATGTACTCCTATATGGTGAGGCTAACTGTACCTCACATCATTTACTACTGTTTGCTCTTTTCAATCCCGTCCATGCTCGCAGTACTGCGGCAAATAAAAGAGTTGAGAGACTTTAATTTGTCCATGGCCTAAAATAAAGGTGGTATCCAATGGTGTTATAACAACTTAAGCATTTGTTTATATACTTGTTAAGGCCATCCTTGCTTTGTTTTTTTCCGAACCAGTAACAACATGTTCTTCTGATATTTCCTCCATGATAAATATAAGGTATCAGAACATTCAAAATTTGTACTGAATTATAAGTGACTAGCTAGCGAAACAACATGTGCCCCCGCAAGGCCGAGAAAATATGAAGCATTAAAAATTTTATTATGAATAAATTTATTACTTCCTCCATTCCAAATTATAAGACATTTTTAGTTTTTCTAGATATGTTGCATTTGCTGAGCCGGCGGTCCGGCTCTGCGAGGATCAATGAAGATGGTGTCTTGGAACTGCTGGGGTTTGAGCAATTGCCCGACAGTTCGGGGCCTTCTGGATTTGCAGAAGGCTGAGAGTGCGGCCATTCTTTTCTTGTCAGAAACAAAATTGGATAAGAGGAGGATGGAAAGGTTTAAGTGGCTGCTGGGTTTGAGAAACATGGTGGTGCGAAGTTGTGTTGGAAACAGGGGCGAATTGCTGTGTTATGGAGGAGGGTGGTTGGTGTGGCTCTGAAAAATTTCTACGATAACCACATTGATGTGGATGTGACGGAGACTGATGGTTCAACGTGGAGATTCACAGAAGTGTACGGTTTTCCACAAACTGAAGCGAAGCATAGAACTTGGACTCTCCTTCAAGATCTATGGTTACAAGACAACATCAATGTACCGTGGCTTTGCGCAGGAGATTTCAATGAAATCTTATTTCAGCATGAGAAGGAGGGGGGTTGCCTGCGACCCCAAGCTCAGATGGATAGGTGTCAGGATGCCATTGATTTTTATGGGCTGCACGATCTTGGTTTCGAAGGTGACATTTTCACATGGCAGAATCAACAGTCTAGGGCGCTGGGGTATGTGGGAGAGCGCCTGGATAGGGCTCTTGCTAACGAGTCTTGGAGGGAGAAATTCCCCACTGTTTTCGTCCAAAACGGGGATCCTCGACATTCTGACCGTAGACCAGTAATCATCACAATGATGAGACATTAGGAGAGGGGCCGAGAGGAATGAGATCTTTTGCTTTTGAAGCCGGTTGGTTGGAAGAGGAGAATTGTGAGTGTTGTGAAGGAGGGGTGGGAGCAGGGAGTAGCGGAAGTTTTGCTCACGGTGGATCAGCTCATTAGAAAGGTGCCGGGTGGGTTGAGTTCCTGGAGCTCCAATGTTTTAGGCGCATGGGAGAAACAACGGAAGATGTTGAGGAGAGAGTTAGAGTTGTGTCGTCGTGGTCCTTTGTCCAGCGAAGGTGTTGCGAAGGAAGCTATTACGCGTTTTAAGTTGGAACAGATTGAAGAACAAATTGATATCTATTGGAAGCAGCGGTCACATACCAAATGGTTGGAGAAGGGTTATAGGAACACGAAATTTTTCCATGCAGCATGTTCGGAGCGGAAAAGGAGAAATAGAATAGGAAGGCTACAAGATGGTGTTGGAGGTTGGGTGGAAGAAGAAGTAGAGAAGCAGGATTTTATTACTAACTTCTTCTTGCAGCTGTTCCAATCAAACGTCCAGGGTGATGTACACAGGCTTCTGCAGTCTGTAGAGCCCTGTGTAATGCCAATTATGAATGATGATCTGATGGCTGAATTTATTGAAGAAGAAATCAAGGTGGCCCTAGATAGCATTGGAGATATGAAAGGCCTAGGTCCCGATGGTATGCCAGCGATTTTCTATAAACATTTTTGGAGTATTGTTGGTGATAAGGTGTCTGTGGAAGTCCTAGGGATGCACCGGGGTGGCCCAATGCCGAATCACTGGAATGAAACTATTATATCCTTGATTCCCAAAGTACAACAGCCAGAAAGAGTGACCGATCTCCGCCCAATTAGCTTGTGCAATGTGGTATATAAGCTGATCTGGAAGGTCCTAGCGAATTGTTTAAAAAAGATTCTCCCTGGTATTATTTCACCCAATCAGAGCGCTTTTGTCCCGGAGTGGCTTATTGAAAGGATCAAAACAATACCTAGAGGGGGGTGAATAGGCGTATCTAAAAATTTCTGCGTAAACTCAAAGTCAAATATCAGTGACAGTCGGAAGTTCTGACTATTTGGGCCAAAACTTCTAGCAGCCGGAAGTTCCGACGTAAACAGCCGGGAGTTCCGGCACCTACGTGAAATTCACTAAAGTGCTAAAATAAACTTTGAGTGAATATATCTTACAACCCCACTCCCTAGTGGTAAGGTGAAGTGTTGAGGTTGCTCCTTTGATGTCAGAAGGTCACCACTCCGTAGATTGAGTCCAAACCCTAAGAGGAGAGTTGAAGAGGAAGACAAACCAGCAAGAAACAAATATGATAGAACAAATCACAACAACAAGCATGTGGGACACAAGGATTTATCTCGAGGGTCGACAACCCCACAAAGGAACTCCTACGTCCTCATTGTTGAGGTGACCACTAAGATCAGAGTCTCTTCCACCTCATTGCCTCTCTCAAAGAAACCACAAAGGTTACTTGAGCTTTTCACTAAGAAATCAAGGGTAATACAAACTTTCCAAGGCTCTTCCATAAGATAGAAGCTCTTGGGTGATGCCTAGCTGGCTAGGGTTCCAAGAACCCAAGAGTAATAGATGCAAATCCAACTAGCTTGACGAAGAAATTAAGTGCTCAAGCTTGCCAAAGTGATTCTCTCACACAATCCACTCTCCTTTCACTCAAAACCCTAGGGGAATCAAAGATTGGAGACAAGGGGGGAGGAGAGTGGTGCCTTAAATGCTTGGGAGCTATTTTGGACGAAGGTTGGTGACAAATGAATGAGTGGTTTCCGGTTAGAAGAGAGGAGAGAGCTATTTATACTTATAGTGAAATCTAACCGTTCAGATCTGGGTCAGAAGTTCTGACACAGATCGCCGGAACTTTCGGCCCTTCTATAAAACACTGTTCAAAGCGCAGTCAAAGGTGGTCAACACAGCTGGAGCCGGAACTTCTGGTAGTCGGGACTTTTGACTCGCGTCGAAACTCCCGACCTAGAGCCAAGCCAGGGGACTAAGTCCGAAAGCGCCGGGACTTCTGGCGGGAGCTGGGACTTCCGGCACCCGGAACTCCCGACTCCCGTCGGGACTTCCGATGGGCGAGCAAGCGTAGGTGGGCTGACAACTAAGTCCTCAAGTGCCTGAACTTCCGGTACCGAATGCCGGAACTTCCGACGGCCGAAACTCTCGGCTCACGCTGGGACTTCCGACTACCAAAAGTCCAAGAACTATATCTAAGTGTTCGTGAGGTGATTTTGTGTCTCTCTTTTGATTTTATTTTTATGCTTGAGCACTCTATCTTTCTCAGACCACCTAAACTTGTATCCCTCTTTATAGTACGTCATACCTAAACCCAAAACAAAATTAAAAATGCTTGAAGCACGCTTTGGGTTCGTTCGCCTTTTGCACTTGAAGAATTGAGGGATACCATTTTATCTTAAATCAACTCTTTGAAATTTTCAAGGGACTAAAGCTGCAATATATCTCATTAAGATCTTATTAGTCCCTAATTTGGATGTCATCAATACACCAAAACCCACATAGGGGGCAAATGCACTTTCACTTATCTCTGACAATATCTTGATAGCTTATGAACATACTCATTTCCTAAAAAATAAGAGAAAGGGGGCTGCTGGTTGGGTTGCGATAAAATTGGACATGAGTAAAGCTTACGACCGCGTCGAGTGGGAATTTTTGGAAGCTATGATGATCAGGATGGGCTTTTGCTCAGATTGGGTCCAGTTGATTATGAAGTGTGTTACCTCTGTGTCATATTGGCTCCAAGTGAATGGCAACTTGTCTAACAGTTTCATGCCAGAGCGTGGTCTATAGCAGGGGGATCCGCTCTCTCCCTATCTATTCCTACTCTGTGCAGAAGGCTTTAGTGCATTGTTGAAGGATGCCGAACAAAGGGGGGCGATCACAGGTGTCCGTATATGCTCAAATGCTCCAAGAGTGTCCCACCTCTTGTTTGCTGATGATTCTCTTCTACTAGTCTGAGCAAATAGAGAGAATGCCATGCATTTGTAGTCTATTCTATAGTTGTATGATAGTGTGTCTGGCCAGACTATTAACAAGGACAAGTCGGCTGTTCTTTTTAGTAGAAACACGAGGAGCAGGGATCGGTGAGATGTGAAGGATTCTCTGCAGATTGTGAAGGAAGCCATGAATGATCACTATCTTGGTCTTCCGGTCAATGTGGGAAATGATAGAGCCAAAACCTTTGCTTATTTAAAGGACAAAATATGGCGCGAGATCTAGGGATGGAAGGAGAAAATGCTTTCATGTGTCGGGAAGGAAATCTTGATTAAAGCGGTTGCACTGAGCCATCCCAACTTTTGCCATGGGGTGCTTTGATTTGACAAGGGCCTCTGTGATAAGATTAGCGTGACGATTGCCAGGTTCTGGTGGAGCCAACAAGATAATGACCAAAAGATACATTGGCTCAGCTAGGATAAATTAACGAGGTCAAAGGAAGGAGGCTTAGGCTTTCGGGACATCCATGCTTTTTAATTTGGCGATGCTAGCAAAACAAGGGTGGAGAATGTTGATGAACCCTGATTCGCTATGTACCCAAGTGATGCGAGCAAAATACTTCTCGATGATGGTGATGTGTTCTGAGCCAAACCAAAGAGGAACATGTCTTATACTTGGCGTAGTATCTTGGGCGGGATTGAGGTGCTCAAGAAGGGGTGATCCAGGAGAATAGGTGATGGAACAACCAACGCTATATGGATGATGATTGGATTCAAGGGATCAATTGAGGAAACCATACGCCGAGGGGTGGAAATATCTTGACATGAGTGCATGAACTTCTTGATCCAACAACGAGGCTCTAGGATGAGGAGCTTGTTCATGCTATTTTTTGGGGGAAGACGCCGAGGTTATCTTGAATATCCCTGTTCATGAGGGAATGTATGACCTGATTGCTTGGCACTACAACAAGAATGGCATCTTCTCTGTAAAGTCGGCCTACAAAGTCCATGTTGCCAATAGGGAAAGAAGCAATGCAGCTAGAAGTGGTGGGTCATCTTCCTTCAGTAATGCTAATGGCGATCAGCTGAGGAAGAAGCTATGGCAAGTTGACTGTTGTTGGTATATTTAACACACACAGATAAATCCGCAAGTGCATGGATACCACTATAGCTTTCACCCGGAAGTATTCTAAGTATCGTATCCACAGGGAAACGTGTAAGAGTAACTACGTGTAACTTAACCCGAAGTAGCAACAAGACTTAAGATAATAGGAGTATAGAGGAGATCACAAAGGTCTTCTAGTTCTAACTTCGGTAAGATATGTCTCCTATTGTTCAACTGGAGATATTACTAAAGGAAACACAAGCAGAGTATGTTTTCTGTAGTAACTAAATTCTGCTAGGCCTACAAATGGGAGGTGGACTACAAAGAATTCAATGAGGCTATAAGAGTCACCCTCGTGAGCTACCATCGATCCGGAATATAGGGTACATCCACAAGTAACCCGATCTAAGCACCACACTTACACCTACAATTACTACTTTAACCTAGAGCATCCTATAGATTAAAGCACTCAAAGAGTTATGAACCTGATGAATAATATAAACATGATGCTTACTTGAATTAGAAGTCGATTATTAGACAATTCTCAAAAGCCAGCTCATGTAGAACTTGATTCTGCTAGGGTACAAGCCGTAGAGAGAGCACTGACAAGCCGACACTTCCTCCAAACTCTTCCCTCACACTCTATCTCACTATTATTTGTAAGACTAGATCATATGGAGGACTAATCTTCTCTTGATAGCTGGCTCTGATCCTAATGAGAAGAATATGAATTAGGGTTTTAGGATGGCTCCAGGGAGGGGGTAGGGGCTGCTATATATAAACCGAGGTGGAGTAGGGGGCAAGGAATCGAGGTGGAGTAGGGGGCAAGGAATCACCACGTCATCGATCCGCGTCAACTCCCTCGATCACCGTTGGATAAACCGACACAAAACCGCCTTAGAATCAACGGTGTAGATCTTAGGAACGAGTACGAGGCAGCGAAGGGCGAGCGGGCTCCATGGCAGGCCGGCCGGCCCACTTTCATGGCCATTTGGCCCAAACTTCAGCGTGGTGTCTTTTGGAACCTTCTAGAGTTGTCTTTCACAGTTTTTGCGGGTTGAATCACTTGTTGTCGTCGGTTTGCTAGTTTGGAGTGTATGATAGTGGTCCCGGGAACTGTTTTCTAGATAAATCCTCCTGCAGTCATAAAATCACCAAAGCTCATGAAATTTATTAGTTTAAACCCCTATACCTATGTTTGGTGATAGAATTAAATATAAATGCAGGTTATGTTGACGGTTTATAATTGGTGATAGTGACCGTCAACAAGCATCCAAAGAAAATGTTTGCACTTTATGTGGAGACTATGTCATAATAGTCGGCCTTGCGTGTCAACCTAAAACATAGGGGTATCAAGCTGAATCCAGCTATGTTCTCTGTGGGCGCCTGGATGAGGATGGAGCTCATTTATTTTTCAAGTGCAAGGATGCAAAGAAAGTATGGGAAGATATGCAGCTCCAAGGTGTGAGGGATCGGCTTGCACAAGCCATCACGACCAAGGAGTTAGTCTAGGAAGTTTTGAAACTAAAGGAAGAAGTGCAGCAAAGGGTGATTACTTTCATGTATATTTGGTGGTAGGAACGATGTAGAGTTCACGAAGGGGACGCACCAAGGAGTCTGGGACAGATTGCCCAGATAGTCAGATGCTACTCTGAAAAATGGGCGTCTCTAAAGAATGTTCAGGCAGCACCTGTCGAGCTAAGGAGGAGACCTATTTGGTCAAAGCTACTGGCCCAATTTATAAAGGTCAATTGTGATGGTGCTTTTTGCCAAGAGGAATTATGAGGCGGGTGGGGATATGTAATGAGAGATGGTCAAGGCTCTATTATATGCTCAGGATACAGCAAGCTGGGGAAGGCTCTTGAGGCCGTTCATACTAAAATCATTGCTTGCCTCCAAGCTTTGCAACGCGTAGCGATGCTAGGGATCCAGAAGGTGGTTTTGGAAACAGATATAGTGCATGTCGTCCAAGCAATAAACCAACCGGAACTTGACCGAAGCTCGGCTAGTGGCCTGCTATGGGAGTTTAAGGAATGCTTGCTTTGCAATTTTTCTAGTTTTGTGGTAGCTCATAATCCTCATTCTTGTAATCTTGTCGCTCATAGCTTAGCTGCCCTTGGGGCAAAGTTATGTCCAAAGTACTAATCCGATTATGGATAGTATTCCACCTTGTATTGACGTTACGGTGGCCAATGATTTGGCATCAAGTTATGAGTAATGGAGATTTTCTTCCATGTTAAAAAGATATACATTATGTCTAAAAACATAATAAAAACAATGTATCAAGAAATGAACCGGTAATTTGGTGGAATGGTGTTGGTGTTAATCTTGCATCGGTGGGACATATGGTGCTTAGATGGATGTGGGCTTTTCTAAGACAATGGGCGAGTGGGCTATATAAACATAACTCATTATTTCTCATTTATTCTTCCATATATGCAGCTGCATCTCCACATATTAGCAATTGTGTTACTGAAACATAAATGTTTAATCACATTTAATCATGTATAGTCATGATTAATCGTGATTTGGCCTAGTGCCTGCCTAGCGCCTAGTGCTTTTTGCAACCTTGGCACCAACTATCGTAGGATTTTTCGTCCGACAATAGGTCAGTGTTTTTTGTGTAGGGAACAAAAGGGGTTGCACACATGACATGAATTTATACTGGTGTGGGTACAGGGTACCCTACGTTCAGTGGAGAATGCTTCTCTATGCTTCATGAGCTTGCTTGGGTTAAAGGGGCGTTGGTGGTGTTTTGCGGAGAGATTCCACAATGAGTGTCTGGTTTGTCGATTAGGGGCCCTCTATCCCTTTTATATAGTCCAGAGGATAGGGTTAAATATAGAGTCCCGATCGAATTAAAGATACGATTTCCAATTTTGTAATAAGAAATCTAGTCGGATCCATGTAGATCTCTACAGATTACTTGACTTATCTAGTCGATGTCTTGTCTTCCAAGCAGTCAAGGTATTTGAAGGGACTTTGACACCTAAGAGGGTGGTGAACTAGGTAACTTAAAACTTCTACTCTAAACCTAGCTCCTAATTATACTTATCATAACTTATGTAAGTAAATAATCTATCTAAATGTGCAACAGAGGTTTGGCAAAGTGTGTTGCCATCTCCACCACAAAAGAGTTATGCAACATAGGTTTCAATTCTATCAATTAGCCTAGCAAGCTAAACTAGAATAGTAAGCACACAACCTGGGTACACAATATAAAATGTGAAAGCTTAATTGAGATGGAGATGCAAACTCTCGTTGTCAACTATGTTATTTTTACCGAGGTATCAAGAAGCTCACGCTTTCCCCTAATCCTCATTAGAGCCCCTAGCAAGGATGCCCACGCGAGGACCAAGCTCCCGGTCGGGTAACTCCATGGATTGCCCATGGTCCTTCCTCATCCGCAAGTGGGTCTCTGTGATGGCCTTCTCCCGGACTGCTCCCCGCCATCTTCAGTATTGTGTTTTCGGCCAAAACACCATGGGTCACATGTTTTCTTTTGTACACGCTTGATGGCCACACCACAAACATGGTTGGTGTACGTGATCTTGCAAGATGACAAGCCCCTAGTGTATAAGCATGGAGAGCACAATCGCTGGGTGGCAAGAGGGTTTTTTAGACAAAAGAAGTTAGCAAGAGGTATGCAAACCTCACTAAACATTATGCCTAAATCTAGAGCAAGAACATCTAGCGGTGGTCTAACTAGTGTAAGCACTTCGCAAAACACCTACACTAATCACCGAGTGATTCCTTAAGCACTATGGTGGCTAGAGCAAGTGAGCAACTAGAGTTGATCCTAGGCCATTCAACACTTTCCATGAGTTCCAACACTACCCAAATGTTAGTCAGCCAAAGGGGTACATATAGCCCCAAGTCCAAAACTAGTCGTTGGTGGCAAATCTGCAACTTTCTACAAAAGCACCGGAAGGTTAGATGCATACCATCAGAGTTTTCTAGTGACGCCACGTCGACTAGCCATTACACATTTTTTGTGACCATTGGAATTTCCGATGATCTTTGGAGATGAAGCACTAGAGTTTTCCGGTGGCACAAAAATGTTGATTGCCCTATTTTCAACATGACACACTTTCATATTTTCCTTGCAAATGAGGGTACCTAGGGCCCAATATAACAATGATTAACCATTAGCCCATCCAAATATGTGGGACTAATAGTATGGACAATTTTTCCCACACGTCCCCTAGCTATTAGCCCATTAGCTAGTTAAAGGAAGCTAAGTGAGGCTAACTTTAGCCAACAAGTTATTAGCCCATCCAAACGTGCCCTAAAAAATGCTATTTAAGGTAATAAAGAAAATTGCATGGTATATAGTATGTGATATCATTAATAAAAATACAAAAGTAGGTATCTACGTTTTTCACAAGCTATTATTGGTGTTGCGAGAGAAGAAGTCGCGACTCGCCCCCTCTTGCGACTCCCGACCCGCCGCCGCCCACCTTCTTCCACCACCGGGTCCCCTTCCTTTCCCTCCGACATCACGTCGGAGGCCAAAGGGAGTGGGGATCCATCGTTTTTAATAAGTTTCTAGTAGATCGAGTCTTAAGGTTAGGGTCTCTCCATGCCAAGTTTCTTGGTGTTGGGGATTTATCTTCTCCTTCTCTTCGGCGACGGCGAGGGGGCAGGGTGTAATCGTTTTCTCCATGGTGGCTCTGTTGAAGGTGAGGGCGACAACTACGGCGTCAACAACTTCATCGGCATGACAACATGGAGACCTTTCTTTCCGGGTGGCGACATCAAGGCGGAGATGATGTCGTCACCATGGAATAAGTTTCTCCGGTCTTCTCTCCGTTTTGTTGTGGTTATATTTGGCCATGATGAAGGACTAGGGAGAATAATTTTCAGATCAGTCTTCCTCAATCTTCAGTGGCAGAAAGAAGAAGAAGGAAGACACAAGAAAGAAGAAGTTTCTCAACTCCACATGCAGGGATGTTGGCCGTCGTTCGTTGGGCATATGTTCTCATGCTTGTTGCCGAGTGTTTACCTATGCAGTCATCCATACAAAGCGTCAAACAGGTTTGGTGTTGAGATTTGGAGCTATTCACAGTGTGGGTACAATTTAGATGAAAATCTGGATATATGTAGTGTATTCCAAAGTGTTTGTAACGTGTTGATGTACCCCACTATTATTTAATGTAATTCTTCATTCGTCACAAAAAAAAAAGGTATCCGCCAATTATTTGAGGACATATATTGGAAGAACTTTTTAGACTCACAAAATGAGTGTCGAACAATACTAACCCACGAAACGGCACACATTGATGGATCAGTACATCATAATTATATTGTTGGATTTGTACTGCATACTTTTACTGCATATCTGTATTAAAAAAAGACATATAGTTTGTTGACGTCCGCCACATTTAACATAATATATGCGTATGCGTGTGGTACAATTTTGTAGTACTACAATTTCACAAGACTATAGGAGTATTTACGTTAGGGAAGTTAATTAGTAGCTTAGCCCCAGATCACTCTCTCTCCATCACATCAAATCTTTGAACACATACATAGAGTATTAAATGTAGATAAAAAAATAACTAATTACACAGTTTGATTGTAAATTACGAGACGAATCTTTTGAGCCTAGTTAGACCATGATTGGACAATAATTATCAAATACAAACAAAAATGCTACAGTGTCAAATACTAATTCCTATCCTCCATCTAAACAAGCCCTACATATATATATATATATATATATATATATATATATATATATATATATATATATATATATATATATGTCCAAATCGTACACTGACCGCACAGTGTAGCGTGTGTAGCATGCCGTAGCGGCACTGCCCGGGAAATGCGGCAAACAATTAAGGATGTGGATCACACGTGGTTTAGGATCGAATGAACAATTAGTTTTGTCTTCAGGTAAACTATACTCCCTCTGTCCCTATTTCAGAGTCGTTTTAGCATTCACTTAGGTACATGCAAGATTCCTTGAATTTGGATGAAAGCTCACCTAAATGCATGCATGATGTTTTGAATGGGGACAGCTAGAAGCACAGCTACGATAACTCTGAAATAGTGACAGAGAGAGTATATAATATTTTACTAAGTCTATGAAAAAGAGTATTAATATTTATAACACTAAAAAGACATATAATGAGACGATTATAGTGACTTTACGAATCTCGAGATCCACCAACTCGGTACTTCGGAGGTGCTCATAGGGGTAGGATTTGCTTCCGTGTATACAACACGCAAGTATAGTGTTCACACTACAAAGACATACATCGAGGCTTACTGTTGTTGAAAGTGTGCGTGCGTGTTGTGGGTGTCTACGTTGTACTGTGTAATTTTTTTAAAAATATATTATTTAAAGATATTATTTTATAGGAGTATAAACTTAGTTAAACTCGAAACAATTTGACTTGTCACTACATAGTTGGAATTGCTTTTTTTTTATAAGGACCAAAACACAATTGAACGCTACGTTGGATCGGAGGTGCTCATAGGGTAGTATAGCATAGTAGTAGTACATGCATGTACTCCTAATAAGGACCAAAACACAATTGAACGCTATGCGCGTGCGTGATTAGCCATTCATTCATTGCGTACTTACCTTTATTTGGCCGAATTAATAAGGTAAGCTATGCCCGAATCTAGCTTATTATTGATGGAGGAGGCCTGCGTGCTGGTGTGCAACAGGGTACAAGGTGTGTCTGTGTACTTGCAACACAGCACAGTTGATTGCAGGCTAGGACGACGCGATTTAATTAATTCAACCGATGAGTTAATATGGGTGTAACAATGCACCAATCCAAGCTAGATACGATAGGAATAAATCAAGCATGGACCAAACAAATTTGTGTGCTTTAATTTGGGTCTAGCTTGATTTTTAGTTTTTTTATAAGCTAGATTTATTTGTGCAGGGAAAACAGCGCAAATCACAACACTTGGCCAATTACTCGGTCCTTCCGTGATACTCCTACATATGCAAGTCAATTTAGTTCTATTCTAATTTAACTTTTATAATTTTAAATAAGTATATAGAAAAAATACATAAGCATCTATAATCTCAAGTAATTAAGATGTATTAGCTACACCACGAAATATATTTGTATTTTATTGATGTCAATATATTTCCATAATCTCGGTCAAAGTTAGATAAGTTCGACTTAGGACATAACAAAACAATTTTTAGAGACGGGTCGGCTCAGAAATTATATTTAGAGGCGGACTTTAATAGAATCATCTCTACCCAAATAGGGAGGCATCTCTAAGAATTATTTCTGTAGTAATATATGGTTATTGCCCATCTAAAGTCAGAATTAGGTTTTCACTCGAATAACCCCAAGATAGGGTTGGAGTACCACAACGGCAAATGGCGCGGCCAACAACAGGCATATACAGCAAGCAAGGATTTCACCTTGTATTCTGGAGCACAACCACCCATGAGAGAGAGAGAGACACCCAAGTCCACAAGCAAATTATCCATAATAGGCACTTTAGTTTGCCGTCGAATTCTATGCTGGCACGAAGGGTTCCGTAGGCAGTGGTGGATCTAGAAATCAATTCATAGAAGAGGGGACTCAAGTCACTGTGAACCTCGAGAGCCTCTTCTTTCTCTCTTTCATGTCTATAAAAATTTGTGAAAGCGGTACGGGGGGGTTGTTTGAGCCTTGCCTGCCCCACTAGTATCGATCCGCCCCTGGCTGTAGGGTATTGACAACCTAGTTAGATCAAGCTCATCTGGTCTCAAATACAAGTTGTTTTAGATTATCATAATTAAGTTTTAACTATTTTGACCCTGATGTCCACCAATGTTAAATTAAATTCAATAAAAAATAGCTTATTTGCAGCTTGCAAGCGCAAGGTTAATGCTATAACATTCACCACGAAAAAATATAATAGACTCCCTTTATCTTTTAGAAAACATATCTTTTACAAAAAAAAAGATAGTAAACGATCCACGTTACAGAATACGTCAATCATCCTGTTCGCTCGTTGGTTTCTGCCAGACTTATTTAACCAGCCAACAGTGTTTTACTCTCACAAAAAACCAGCATCAGCCAGCCCAAACCAGCAACAGCACCGACCAGCGAACATGGCCAATGTGTTAAGAACAAAGTTGATTCAAATCTGCATTACTTCTGCTATGAGTAATATATTAATAAGTTATTAGGAGCTACTCCTTTTAAGACAAGATCTGAATTCAAGCTCAACTCGATTCGACAGGACATGAACATTGAACAGATCACAAGGAAACCGATGGACCTAGTAGTAGCTAGAAAGAAACTGGAAAGCGTAGGAGCAAGAGCAGTGGCGTCGAGGAGTAATTAGCTAGGAATGGACCGGCCGTTCGTCCGGCCTGCAAGAAATGGAAGACACGGAATCCAATTACTGAGAAGTTCAGAATGCATGGCTGCACGAGCTCGAGGTAAATACTGTACATATATAGGCCTGCGGTACGCCACTGCAAAGTTTACTGCTACCTCGCTCGCTACGTCACGTACTACTGACGTGCTTACTCGTACGTTAATATACATGTAATTACTGTCTTCCGTAAAAAGAAGATGCAATTATGATTTGAGATTGGGTTAAACTTTTTTAAGTTTAACTGGTTTATGCTCTTCTGTCTCTCCTTTCTACAAAACTTGATATTTTAGAATTTAAAATTTATCGTAAAAATCTTGATGTTTTTAAGAGCAAGAACTGCATTTGTTTGAGAACAAAGAGAAGACTAGGGGAGTGTTCGGCTGGCTGGCTGGACTGAGCCCGACTGACCAGCTCACTCATAGAAATACTATTTATGTTCAGACAGAATAGTATTTTTCTCTCACAACAATCAGTCGGAACAGTATTTTTTTAGTGGTGTCAAACAGTCCCCGGTACTCTTGGAGTCTTGGGCTGAAGGCAAAGGCAGAGCATATATATATGCATACTGCTATGCTGCTGCTCTAGGCTAGCTACGCATATGTCCATGTCCATCATCCATCCATCGAAGTGTGACGCGTGCTGTCGCTGATCCGGCTGCTGGCCCTGGCCTGACGCCCGAAGTAACTGAACAACTAGCAATATACACAGTAGGAGTACGTACGTCGCCGACTAGTCTTGTAAAGTCAGCTCAGTCACTCGTCACACACTTCTCCTACTCCTACTCCTACACAAACTGGCCGCAGCTCCGGGCTGCGTGTGTTTGTGTGTGAGATCGAGTACCTACGATGTGATGCTCCTGACTCCTGTGACAACCAGTACGAGGCCTTGTTCACGTGATGGCTGGGAATCAGTATTTGACACTGTAGTATTTTTATTTGTATTTAATAATTATTGTCTAATTATGATCTAACTATGTTCAAAAGATTCGTCTCGTAATTTACAATCAAACTATGTAATTAGTTATTTTTTTATCTATATTTAATACTCTATGCATATGTCCAAAGATTTGATGTGATGGAGAGAATGAAAAAAACTTAGAATCTAAACAAGGCCTGAATGCCTTGTCCTCATCTGATCTCTCGATGCGTATGTAAGTATACGTACATGTATATTTGTCCATCTTTAAACTACACTGCTGCTCTCGACGGGGCAGCAGGTACACGTACGTACAGCATGGCCGGCATATATGCAGATTTTCAGAAAGATCAGAAATTCTCATTATTGCTATATGATGCCGGTTCCTCTTTTTCGGTCGCCGCCACATTCCATCGCTCGCAGCTAGTAGTAATGGCTAGCTCACTGCTACTGCTGGAAACTCGAATATTTCTGTATGTGCAAAAATCCACAGAAAAATTCGAATACCCATGGAAAAATATTTTTCTGACGGTGTACCGTCAGAAAATAACACACAAAAATAGAATGATAGAAAAATCAAATTTTTATGTGGGTTCACCGTCAGAAACAATTTTTCTATGGGTCTCACATGCACAGAAAAACTGTGTTCGCCCAGATTAAAACTAAATTTTGTGTGTGTTAATCCACACAGAAAAAGAAATAAACGCACAGAAAAACACATGTTTTTTTGTCGGTCTAGGTGAACTCACAGAAAAATTCATTTTGTCCAGATTAGAAATAATATTTATGTGTAGCCAGCCTCACAGGAAAAAAGAGTTAAACACACAAAAAAATTATTTTAAAACAGTAGCAACAACATATTAAAATATATATTTTCCATACAGTAATGTTTGTGCATGACCAACAAGGTTTCATTCAAATAATACACAAATCAGTAGTTCATTATGAATGGAGTCAACACTTATGTCAAAAATAGAATTAGTCAGGGGCTGAGGGGCGCCGCCGCTGGGATTGATTCCGTGGAAGGAGGCGTCATGGTCGCGTCCTCGCGTGAGGCTCTCAAGGTCAGGGGAGGCAGCGGGGAAGGAGAAAGAAATTGCTTCACCTTCCACTCCATCTCTACCTGTTAAGCAAACACATATTTTTAGTCAACAAAAAACGCTAGTATTGTAAGAAGTTTGCCTTTTTATCGAGCATAGTGGGGACTGATCAGTACCTTTCATCTCAGGTCACAAGCCAATTTGATTTGCACCTAAATGGAAATGAAAACTCACAAAATATTCCACTGATTGGGGAGACATCAAATAAAAATGACCCATGGGGCAAATCAGAAAATACATGGGACAAAAGAAAAGGAGATGGCGGTGATGGTGCCTGGGAGAAGAAGTCTGATGATGGCCATGGCAATTGGGAGCATCCCAGCAACTGGAATGGGCAAAAAGAAGGCAGATGGTAACTGCCATTGGGAGGAGCAGCAAAGCATTTACAAACGGAAGAAGACAAATGCTGATCATGATTCCTCCTATAACAATGTGATGCCACCATCAGGCAATGCTAGGAATGCTGGAGATGGAATTGGAAGACCAAATGCCAAGTCTAATGCAGGATCCAGTCAAGCAAACAAAATTAGTATTAAACCGTGCAGTGTTGGGATCCAGCCAAGTCTAATAGAAAAGAAACTATTGGTCATTCCAGATCCATTAGAGAGCAGTATGTCAAAAGCACAAGAACTACATATATTTCACCTAGAGCAAAAGAACAAGAGCAAAAGAACTCGAGAAATGGCTCAGATTTACCCATTATCAGAATGACAACTGCAACTTAATTTCACCTGGAACTTAATTTAATCCTCTCTCTCTAATGGGAATTGAACTGGCCACAGAACTGGTTGCTTGTACTGGTACAAGCCATCCTAGTTAAGCAGCAAACAGAACAAAATATCCCAAGTACCAGCTCATAAGGTGCTAAAGTGCACAAGTTCATCACAGCCACTCAAGAGTAGTACAAAACAAAAAAAGTCACAATGCATAGTTAGGGAATGGGAGAGTAGCGCGGCACGAGACTAGGGTTCCATATCATCTCAGCTCCGTAAATATCACATATCAAAATGATTGATCAGGTTGATATATGCAATATATTCAAGATACTGTTTTCATAGCATCTCACCTGAAAAGCAACCAGGGTAACAAAACAAACAAGTTAAAATTGTATTTTAACTTTGCAGTAAAATTTTCTTATTACATTGCTCCCTCAAATTCAAATATAATGACATTGTAGAGAATAGCAACCATTTGGCCTAAACTGAAGTACTACCCAAATTTGTGCATACTGAACTCTTAATGAGTGCTTATCTATGTTGGCTGATTACATTCAGTTTCCCCAGCACAACAAATTGAAAATTTGCTCATAGCAACCTAAATGAGATTCTACCAAAACTTTGCAAAGCGTGAGTATTCTCCATTATTGCACACCTTAGTACACAGATATATAGGCTTGTGTAATTCATTTCATTTGCCCCCTTCACACCCACTGATGTAATACTAAACCATCATGTAACAATCATGACACATTGACAGTAACATGACTTTTGTTCAGCAGAGACCACTGATATTTGAAAATCTTCTCCTAGCTATTCCATTTACACCCATGCCCTTCCTTCATTTTGGCAGTTGGTGTTAGATAATAATCTAAATGATTAATATGCAGTAACCTAATTCTTGGCAGTTGGATGATATGATAGTTCTCACTACCGAACTATTTAAGGTGTTCCTTATCCTTAATTATGATGCTTTGGATAAAGATTTGTCTGTCTAGTGGATACTGATTACTAATCATCACAATTCATGTTTCTTAAATTTTTATACTGTCCATGGAGCATCCTTGGTTGAAATAAAAAAGGTCCCCATAGATCATCATCGATCTTTAATGTTGGAACTAGCAATGTTATCGCAAGGGAGGAGTGGAGGAAGCAGCTCCAGTAGTGAATACATACCCATGGTGGTAGTAGCTCCAACAGCTCCGGATCCGGGAGAGGGAGGGACGGCGCCGGGGACCACCACCACCACGCCAGCACCACGAAGCCCGCCGCCCGCCACCACCACAGAGCCCAGATCCGGCCGCCACCGGCCGGATCCGGGAGAGGGAGGGGCGGCGGTGGGGAAGAAGAAGAAGGGAGGAGGCGGCGCCAGGAAGAAGGAGGGGGGGGGGGGGGGGGCCTGGGTGGGTGTCGGGAAGAAGAAGGGAGGGCTGGGGTCCAAAAGGAGGAAGAAGAAGAAGGAGGGGAGGGGGCTGGGGTAAGAAGAAGGGAGGGGAAGGGGGCGCTGGGGTTCGGGTGCGGGACGGGTGCGGAGAAAGACGAGACTTTCTTTGTTTATTTATTTATTTTTTCTATGCATGCATATATTTTTTTTGTGCGTTTTTAAAGAACCGACAGAATAAATTGTATTTTTCTTTGAGTGCTTATTTTTTCGTGTGTATTGTCACACACAGAAAAATCATACAATTATTCTGTGGGTTTTCATATTTTTCTGTCGGGATATTTTGAAACCGACAAAATAATCGTAATTTTTCTGTGCATACCAAAAAACGCACAGAAAAATTCGTCACCCATAGAAATATTCGAGTTTCCAGTAGTGGCTACTCATTGCTACATCATTGTTCCATTTCCATATCCTTTTGGCCTGCTTTGGCCTAACTTGAGATTGCTGTCCGTTCTATTCCGGAGATTTATTTAATTATTCACACACACCCTTTTTATATATAGATATAATGCAAACACATGATTGACATGACCCATCTATGACCAGTGGTTGTCAAGAGATGACCGAGCTTTGATTTAGAGGATGTTTAGATTCAGGGACTAAAGTTTAGGAGGTGTCACATAAGGATGTCGTATGGGATGTTAAGATACTAATAAAAAATAAATTATAGAATCCGTCAGTAATCTGCGAGATGAATTTATTAAGCCTAATTAATCTATTATTAGCATATGTTTACTGTAGCACCACGTTATCAAATCGTGGGTTAATTAGGCTTAAAAATTCGTCTCGCAAAACAATCTCATTCTGTTGATTTAGTTTCGTAAATAATATATATTTAATACTCCATACATATGTCTAAATATCCGATGGGACAACGATTAAAGTTTAGGAGATGAAACCAAACACCTCCTTAGTGTTTGAGACTAACCACAGCATGAGTGTGATGTTGTGCAACATATCTTTTGTCTTATCAGGTGAAGGTGTTGAGTACTAAGACGGTCGACGATAATAGAGAAGGTGGAGCGAGTTCGTGCCTCGCTCTCGTACGTAGCTTATATTAATTCCACGGGTTTAAAACTACGTTCAGACACACATCATTTGTTGCTGCCGCCTGCACCAGATACCGCGCAGCTGCAGGCAGCAGGACCAGCTGTACATGTATTGTTATTGTAAATAAATACACGTATATGACGTATGATGGTGATGGTGATGATGATGATGAGGTGCGTATATAGTACGTACTATTACCTGTACCTGGGAAACATACAATAACTTACTAACAGCGTACGGAGTATGCATGCAATTCAAAGATGATGCATGCATGCATGATGCAATGTCGGCCGTCGGCACGGCCGGGTTAGCACACAGAGATCTAGAGAGAGAAAACAGACAAATACGGCGGCGTGCAATACGATCGACCACATGCATGCATATATATGGTTGGCGTGCCTGCTGCATCCGTATCCGTAGACACGTACTAATTCCGTTTCAAATTATAGTTTGTTTGACTTTTGATACAAGTTTGACAACTCGTTTTATTCAAAAATTTGTGCTAAATATCACTTCTTTTGTTGTGGCTTGCTTTATTAACAAAACTTCTTTAAAATGATTTAAATTTGACTATGTTTATATAATTTTTTTAATAAGACGAGCAGTTAAACTTAGGGTCAAAAAGTCAAACGAATTATAATTTGAAACGGAGAAAGTATGTACTACTTACTAAGGAGTAATTCCGATCCGATCCTGCACTGCATGCATGATGCATGCATGGACGTGCGTTGGGATGTATTTATCTTTCCTTGGGCCAAAGACATCTGCCAGACACTGCGTTTATGATTTACTTTCATTCATACTAGTTCGTCACACGTGTCCTCGTGCGCGTCGATAAGGTAGAAAAGAAGATAAAGAGGATTTTTTGGCACCCGATTCACTGCATAGATTGAATGGGGAGCGGATAAATCCAACCATGCAGCCGACGGATCCGGCCATCCGTCACCGGAGCCGGCAAGGGAAGGGGAGGGAAGCAAGAGAGAGAGAGAGAGCGCCTTTACGTGGTACAGTTGCCGGGCAGCGATCTTTCCGCAGCCACCTCTCCCGCGGCCCACGGCCCTGATGTGCAGCGATGGCGGCGACCAGTGGGCCGGCTTTCGAGTTTGCTTGGCCGCACCACCCCGCCAGGGGCATGGCTGCCGAGCACAGGTAGCTAAGGTTTGGTCGAGCACACGCGGAGCGACGGGAAGGGGCAGCGGCGGCGCAGGTAGCTAGGGTTTGGTGGAGCACACGCGGAGCGGTGGGAAGGGGCAGCGCGGGGGAAGCAGCGGCGATGGTTACCGGCATGGGCCTGTCGTGCCGCTCCGTGGCCGAGGACGTCCACCGCCATCTGTGCGCCCACCGTCGGGGCCCACGCGCGACGCTGCGCAGCAGGCCGGGGCGCCGTCGCCTCACCAGCGCGGCGCGCGAGGAGAGGTGAACCTACGGGACGAAGCCTCGTCAGGTGGCAACCATGGCGGCGTCCACTGCGAAACAGCGGGCCGGCTTCGTGGGCGTGTGCCGTCGTCCACCCGGCGCGCACCGACCATCGGTGGAGCCCATGCGGTTTGGATCTAGTGGAGATGGGGAGGCCTCGCCTTTGGATCCGCTTTGCCGCCGCCGATCCACCGCCTCCGTTTGCGGCGCGAAGCTCCACGCCGTGCTCGACCTCGAGATCCGCCGCCGGGGGGGGCATGAGCGGCCGCTTGAGATCCACCGCCGAGGTTGTTGGAGCGTGACCTCCCGTCGTCATCCACGCCCACCACGGAGGTCACTCCCGCCAGAGCCCCGGTCGCGTCTGGGGCCTCACTGGCTGCTGCTCATGGGGTCTGTGGGGACGACCGGCGACGGAGGGGCCAAACCCTAGGTCCATGCGACCAGCGCTGCCTTGCATCGCGAGGAGGAAGCGGCATGGTGGACGCCCCAGGAGGTGGAGGGGTGGTCGCCGCCATGTGTGGCCATCACCTGAGAGTTCGCCCCGTCGTCGCCTCGGTCGGCGTCGTGGATCAGGGGAGCGAGGGAGGGCGTATAGGAGAGAGAGAGGAGGGATGAGAAGTTTCCTAAAGGAGAATCGAGGAGCTCGAGTATATATTTACCCCACCGGATTCGCATACGAAGCCGCAGAAACTAGCAAAATCAACCTAGAGCGACGAGAGCGGTGAGCCGATTCCAATGAAGCGGCTACAAGAAATTTGGGCCACACTGACGGACGACGATCGGACGGCCGGGAGAGAATTGAGGCGACGTGGACACCACGAGAGGCGGCCAAACTCTCCTGCTTTGATATATACTAATATACACATATCTGATTATTCTCCTGTTTTCGAATAAAGAAAGAAAATGTTTTTTACAAAAAAAAAGATATGCTATTTATCTGCCACAAAAATGAAAATCTACGGTCCACTTCTTCTTCTTCTTCCAACTTTATCTATCCTCTTCTGATCCTCGTACCACCATCTTTACCGCCTCCCTCCCACCACTGTCGCCGCCTCATTGTATTGCCATAGCACTTGTCTTGCCTCGCGCCAAACCACCTACCGCTACCCAGAGTTGATGGAGATTGTTTTTTTTTTGTTATGAAATAGTTGATGGAGATTGTTGGAGTTCATCGAGAGGGTGAAGGAGAAGAAGTGCATGCAACGCCAATCTCTCGCCAAATCATGATGTGGTGAGAAGTTTAACATATTTCGTAGAGGAAATATGTTACTAACAGATAAATACTATATAGCAAATCTTTTTACGAAAAAACAACACATGGCAGTTCGGTCTCAAATTTTTGTGGCTTAGGAAACCAGCTAGATGACGACAATCACCAAAAGTAACAAGAAATTCCGAGTCACAAAGACTACCTAGTGCCACCAAATGCAATCTCTCAAATGCAAAACACTAGATCACTCCCAATCTCACACAACAAATGCAATCTCAAAGTAAGCAAGTGAGTTGGAGTTTTTGCACTAGCTCTATTTATGCACTAGTATCAGCCAGAGGTGCCAAGAGAGATCAAATGGCTAAATACACAAGTATATATAGAGCCAACCACTGAGCTAGCCATTGGAAAGATTCTGCACAAAAAGTTTTCGAAAAAAAAGATTCTTCACAAAAAAACATGGGCACCAGACTCCACAATGGACAGCCCCAACGGCTATATTCCAACAGTTGAAACAATAGTCACTACCCAGGCCCATGTCTGCCACTCTGGTTCACACAAGATTGGTCTGGTGCACTCTAAACCCCAAATCGCACCAAAATATGCACTCTGGTAGAATAGTCCGGTGCACCACTCCATTGCACATAGGACAGGTCCGGTGCACACAACATCCCAAAAACGCCTCGAAAGCCCTCTCTAGTAGAATAGTCTGGTGCCACATCCGATGCCATGTACAGTGCACACCGGATGGAAAGGTGCCAGGCTAGTTTTCATCTCATGTTAGTGCAAGGACCGAGAGCTTAGGTGGGCACTACGATGCCACATGGGACAACTCCTCCGGTGAGTGCTAAAAACCACAACAGCAACTCCCTTCTCCCTCTTTGCAAGCGTATCAACTCTCAAATGTTTTACCAAACATCTAAGTACTTGGGTTAGCATTTTTCAGTGTTTTTAAAAATATTTTCGCATGCTACTCACCACATCACTAAGCGTAATACATATGCAAGTGAAACTCACACTTAGTGACACTAGATAACCATTGCAACTAAAGATTTCTCTTCTTTATAGTATAGCTATCTATCTTTAACCCAATCGCACACTCTATTGCACCTTAGTTGGCAAAAGCAAAGCCCTATCATATATGTTTTCCTTGTGTCGTGCCTTTGCTCCATCTTTTCTCCATTTTGATGAACACTTGCATATGTGAGAGCATCGTCTTCATCCCCATCACCTTCTATGCATTGTCATCAAGTGGACCACTATGGCTAATTATACTCATGTCCATATGGTTGGCACTCAATTAACCAAACTATGCTTTCGAACGACCAACTAAACACACCTTTAACTCTATGTGAAGAGAAATTTAACTCTTTGTTTTCTTATATCGAATATATAAAATATGCTACGAGTTAGCTATTTTAACGCTGTCCGAGCTGTCTTGTCTTATTATAATCAGCTGATTTGATAGATCACAAGCCAATGAGTTGACTGGTATTTATTGTTCCGTCGTATCTGATGTATCCTTTTATTAGGGCCCGTTTAGTTTTGCCCGGAATTGGCGCCGTCGGATTTTTCAGCGACACTGTAGCGCACTGTAGTATTTTGTTTGTATTTGGTAATAATTGTCCAATCGTTGACTAATTAGGTTCAAAACGTTCGTCTCGCAAAGTACAACCAAACTGTGCAATTAGTTTTTGATTTCGTCAATATTTAGTACTCCATGCATGGACCGTAAGTTTGATGTGACGGGAATTTTTTTTTTTGCACAGTGACAAAGTTAGGAATTGGGGATGTAGAGCGTAGCTGTAGTGCAACTATAGATCCTACTGCTGGCCCCTGCTGCATGCAATGGCAATGCAAAGGTATTTATTGTTGGCTGGTGCCGCTAGCAGTGGTAGAAGTAGAAGCAGCATCCATCTCTCTCTCTACTATACGCTCTCTCTCTCATCTCTCCTCTCTCTGCAGCTGGGCTGGGGTTTCTTTCTAGACGTCCGTCTCTGGGCCGGGTCTCGGGAATACGATTCATGCATGTACAGCAGCAGCAGTACTGGCTGCTGCCCATGCAGCAAGCCTACAGTACGTAGCAAGAGGCCAGAGCTAGAGGCAACAACGAACGACGTCATGCTGCTGCTGCTGCAAGTAGCGAGTAGCTCTTGCCATCTTTTTACACGGAGCCAATAATTCTATTCATTCTTTTCTTCCCTGGCTGGACAAAGTTGACAAAGTTAATGTCTGTCAGAAGCTGTTTTCGTCCACGCACTCGCCTTTTTTCCATGCATCCGTCATTCATCTTTCCGGCCGTTTGTCTAGCCCGTGTACTGTGGGGAACCTGCATGCTAGCTCTTGCATACAAAGCATCTTTAGAACAAGTGATATCTGATCATCAGTTCCATGTTTTGCTTTTGATCTCATCATATATATGCATATATATACCAAGCAAGCATGCATATGCATGCAACTATATGAATCATATAGGAGTATGTATATAAGCTAGCCATCTGATGTATATGTGTGTGTGTGTGTGTATGTTAATGAATCTGAACCAGCATGTGCCATTAACTGTTGTACTAGTAAAGGTTTATTAAGGAGTTGAGGTTGAGTAAGAGAAACGAAGATGCACACAGAGACAATTACAGAGGTTTCAAAAAGGAAGAAGAGCAGCAGCCAGCAGCGAGGAAGAAGGAAGATGTAGTAGAGCTAGAGCAGCAGTTAAGCCTTGCATGCAGGTCTTCACGTGATCACTGCAACTCGCTCGCTGTACTAAGATTTCATCCCTGATCTTGCGCGGGTCATTAATAGAAGGGCCACTTCATCCCCTGATGATCCCTGATCTGATGGATCATTCCAACAAACATTATGATAGCAGTGTGCCATGTACTACACTGCTGTACTACTGCGTACACACACAGCTCCGAGCAAAGTAGCAGCTAGCAGGCAGGCTTGAAATTGCATTGCAGCATGCATGCATCAATTCCTGCCCAGAGCGAAGTGAATTGGCACCAAGGACGGACGGACGGACGGCACTAACCTCGCTCGCTCGAGCACAGTGCGGCTGTGGTACTGCTGCTAAAAAGGTTTGAAATGCTGTGAGAGAGTACATGCATGCACCATGCATCTTTCATGGAGTAGGAGTAGCTCGCATCTCTTCTCTATCTAAAAAAGAAAGCTGGCTGCTGGCTGGCTGCCTGTGCCTGCTGCATGCGTGCAGTAACTCCACACAACACAACACCTCTCCTACAAAAGACATATACTACAGTACCGCTAGCAAGCTAGTACTAGGTACACAGTGTAGCTATACTAGGCCTTGTTCACTTTGCAAATTTTTTTAACCTAATGAATAGTACCACTTTCGTCTTATTTGGCAAATATTGTCCAATCGTGGACCAACTAGGCTCAAAAGATTTATCTCGTAATTTCCAACTAAACTGTGTAATTAGTTATTTTTTTTACCTACATTTAATACTCCATGTAAGCGGCTAAAAATTGATGTGACGGAGAGAGAGAGTGAAAAAACTTAAAATTTGGATGGCATCTAAACAAGTCCCTAGTGCTGAAGTGCATGCAATAAAACTTGCATTGACACAAACCAAAAAAACATGCATGCATGCTAGTGTGGATCTGATCAGAATTCAGAATTCAGTAGCAGTAGTCGTCGTAGCTGTTGCCTGCTGCTAGTGTTTCTTCTTGAATATACAATCCTCCTGCTCTTGCTCTTTCTCTTGCACTGCGTGCTCTTCCCTGCATTGCACTCCCTAATAACTAGGCAGGCATTGATGAAGATCTCTCTGCCACGCCATGCCCATGCAAATGCAAGTGGTCTTTCTTCCAGAATTCAGCAGTACTCTCCACTGATCGAGATCAGAGAGATCAGTGTGGCTGGAGTGAGTGAGTGTGATGAGTGTACTCCGGCCTACTAGCGTAGTCACTCACTCACTGGCCGTAAACTGACCATCTATCTAGCTCCAATTCAAAACAGATTCTCCAGGCCAGCATCTCACCTTCTTTTATGGCCTGCTCAGCTGACGATGCGACTGTGAATTGTGATGAACGCGTGCAGTGCAGTCCAGCTGCTACCTGCTAGTAGTAGATCGAGCAGCTAGCTACCTGCTGTGCTGTGCGTTTGCATGTATATTCAAGTCGTCTGCATGTGAAATAAACATCTTGTCCCTCCTCGATCCATCTCTCTCATGGTCGTGCATGCATGCATCCATTCAATTCATTGTGCTTGCTTGCATTCTAGCTTTGCTTTTGTGCACTTCAATTCGTGCTACTATACAATATATATATATATATATATATATATATATATATATATATATATATATATATATATAGCTTTGCATGCCTTGGCAGACGAAACTGCAGCCCTACATACGCTCCATTGCGCTGCTTGTGGATGCATGGCCGGCGCTAGCTTTCTGTTCGATCGATGTACGTTTAGCTAGATAGGTAGATGCATATATGCACAACGACCTAGCCTTTTGGTTTTGTATTTATTTATATATACATGTACTACATACAGGCACCAGTTGCCTGTTTTCTCAGAAAGAGGTCTGCAGCTACTGGCTGCTACTATGAGCAGGGGCGGATCCTAAGGGGGGCTGAGGTGGTGCATCAATGGAATATGAGGAGGGTGAGGGAGAAGAAGAGAAAGAGGAAAGAAGAAAAATAGAGAGAGGAAGAAGAAGAGACCAGCCTCTTCAATCATGTTCTGCATCCGCCACTGACTATGAGATAGAAAAGATCTTGCATACGTAAAAGTTTCTGAAAGAAAACAGTAACTGTCGAATGCTTCTGCTGGATACTGACTTGAATGAGATTCCATCTACCCTGCGTATAATTATGAGATCATAGAGGCAGCAGCAGGGTATGTAGATGTAGCTAGGCCGGTCATGCATGCGTGTACACACTGTACTGCTAAAATTTCTTTTCAGTTTCATTTGTAAACGCCGCTGGTGTCAGTTGTTCCGTCCATTTGCAGTTGATGAGATGAAATGGTGGTGGCAACCATCCATGCTTGCTTTACCCATCCAAAAGATGACACCCTAATAAGCAGTGACTTAAGCTAAGCTAAAAAATTGTGAGGATATATATAAAATTATATAACTTGTGACTGGACAACACACAAGAGTTATCGCCAATGCACGCACGCATGCAAAAGAGACAGCCCAGGCGGCAACAACACTAGGATTCTGACAGGCTGACTTTGAGCAGTTGACTCCCTCTTTCTATATACAGTACATCTTGTGTTGTATTGTATTGTATAGTTTTTTTAATTAATGGCTGATGTTGCTTTTCTTGTAATAACCGGGCCTATCGTGGTGGCCCTTTGCCTTTTGTTTTTCTTTTACTCGCAAACACGCATGCATGCCCACATTCACCATATGAACACACGCATGTAAAGCTAAACCCTTTATCTATCCTACTAATACACCAAGTTTTCTTCGCTTGGTCCACCCAGAAAAGTGTCCCCCGCTGAGATGGCCATCCTAAATGCACCCAAAAATTATACACACAAAACTAATCACATCCGAATCAACCGTCCAGATCTGTCATCAATATTCTCTCTCATTACTCACGCACGATCCAACGATCAGCATATTTTGTATGGTATTTCTCCTCCCACCCCCAACGCACCTGCCGCATATGCCCACACCGCAGCGCGCCAGAACAGCCGCCGCGATCAACGCCGCCCACCCCCAACGCACCTTATAATCATGCAAGCCCCTGAATATTATTTAATAATCATCGGAGGTGCACCTGGCCGGATAACTATTAACGCACAAAGCGGATCTATACGCTGGAGTGTATATGTATATATGTGCACATTATAGTTTTTAGGACGTATGCATTCATACTTGGAGTGTATAATGCCCGTGCCAGTACTCCTCGTCAGCGGAACCAGCGACAAACCCCAACCAAGAGGACTAACCTGGCAGCCGGCGTACTTCGTCAACAACGTCGTCGTCAACGGCAAGGCGTGGCCGTACCTCCGCGTGCGACGCCGCTGCTACGGCTTCTGCATCCTCATCGCCAGCAACGCGCGCATCTACCACCTGTCGCTCAGCACAGTCCCCGGGCGACCCCGGCGACAAGGCTTTGTCCACCGCCGTGATGAAGGACGTGATCGAGGTCGGCAACACCACGGAGACGGACACCTCGACCGTGCCGACGACTTGTACAGGTTATTAGTATTTCCATCTGATCTCCGCCTTATCATTTCCTATAGCCTGAATGCCCGATTAGATTGCCATTTGCAACCTGAATGCACCATTCAGCTGAATTCCTCTAAATCTTTGTACTTGTCAATTTAAACTATGTTTGGTTCCTACCTTTATTAAATTTAATCTATGTTTAATTTTGCTAATCTTTTAAATTTAAGTACATTATTTAATATTGCTTTGATCATATTAAGATAATGTCGAAATAGTAGAGGGTGAGGCAACAATCGAAGCCTCTAGCCAAGAAAGGCAGAACAAAGAGAATGCCGAAATAATAGTTCCACCTACAGACAACTCTCTTTCACCCTAACTTTTGTAGTGCTACCCTCAACTTTCTATCTGAGTTCTAACATTCCATTTTTCATTGACCTGAACAGGGAAGCTATTCATCGACTTGACAATGGGGACGCCAACAGATGGACGCACTGCCTTCAGCGATATAACAAACATCCAAACCCCATGTACGTGATTAACCAAATTAAGATACATACAAACAACACCATGTATATATATGACACCACCATTCCGAACAGCTTGCACTGATGAAGATCACAAGAGGGAGGAAAGAAATAGGAAACAGCGGGAGTACCGTGCAAGGAGAAGGGCTGAACAAACTGACGAGGAAAGGGAGGAAATAAATAGGAAGGCGCGTGAGTATCGTGCACGGCGGAAGGCTGAATCAAGTGCACTTTCAAACCCACCGGATCAAACACGATCTTCGGGAGGTAACAATACACTATTTAGAACGTGGCTACATCTCCTAGCTGCGCATCTTGTTTTTAATTATGCCCCTTGACAGCAATAGAAGGACAATATCCACATACTAACACCGTTGGAGGAGGAAAGTTGACAACAAACGGGACAAATCCATCGACAGTTGTCCCGCCCTCGGCAGAAAGATTTCATCCTGCCGCAGCGGTGAATTTCTGTGACAGGGAAGCTACAGGGACCTACTCTGGAATAAGGCTACACACACCCATTCCGACTGCGGCCTCAGCAATTTTGTGTGGTGCATCTTCGCTTCAACACAAAGAAAATGAAAACCCTCGTCGGTCTCCGGAATGGTTGCATTGAAATGATAATTACATCAGGAGTCATCAAATGTATGGAAATAATGCACGTCAGCAGTCTACTGAATTCCACCATGGTCCAGGTGAGTTAGCATTTCGATGACGGTTAGACATTTACATGGTACTTATTTTTTATGAATCTATTTTAATGAGTTAATAAATGCACTGAACAAACCTGAGCTGGATCCACTTCAAGTGGAGACAGGCTTTTGAGAAGAAGAGAGTGGTACAATAATATGAATGACTCCAAAAAACATGAAGTATTGACCAAAATGGCATTGTATACAAGGGATAATAGAAATAGTACACCTCCATCCATGCAGGCTACTCTAACCAATGCCCAACGGACAGGTTTGTACGGCACTGCTCTATTACACCCACCTTGGTCTAATAACCACAACTAACGTATGGTCCATGACCTACTGCAGGGCTACCACCGCCGCTCCAACGGTACAATGGGAACACCGATGAGGTACATGAATATGACAGTACCTTGTTTGAGCCAGCACACAATGAACAGCCTGATTCAGATGAAGAGGAAGGTGGGTTCCTTTTTAATATTAATCTAATTTAGAACACGGAAAAAGTACACTATAATATGAATCATTTTGGCTGACTGTGCAGTTCCTTACTTACAAGCGGAATACATGGAAGATCAGAGTGACGACGATGAAGCGAGGCAATTTCGCGGGGAAGGTACTTACGGAAATGTACTGAAGTCCAGAATTAGTGTGTTTAAATAGTTTTACCATGTCCATTTGCATCTGATCCTTAATTTCCATGCAGATGAAGGATTCGAATCTTACCGTATACCTGGTCATACTGACACCGATGATCCTTACGACTACGTCTACAAGGATTTACCAGATCGGCACCACGTTTTGAAAAAGGTACCGATTGCGGTATTGTGGGGCTATACGGTTGAATATGAACCACGGGATTTTGTTGCCGAAAGGAAAGATTCATGTGCATATTCCTGAAGTGCCAGCTGAATTAAAGAGGTTATTTACCAGCCAGGTAGATGTCGATGCAAAATATTTTAGAAAACACATACGTTACTTCAACTCTCATTTCTCTTTCACGACCCTTGGGTTTACCTTGGATCGACGAGTTGCCACCGCAGTGAGGCACTAGTATCTATACATTCCGGGTGCAAGGTTCTTTGTACCATCGTCTTGATCATTTGGTCCGGGTTCCAAGGGCCCATGACACATGCAAAGCTCTACTTTTACGATATCTGACGGATGCGGGGTTAACACACGTAACACGGAGATCTCCGACCTCGACATAAACCTCATTAGAAATATTCGATGATATTGGAGGACAATCCGTATGTTCGAGACCTTCCAGTGGGTTGGAGCCATTCCAAATCTTGATAACTACGTCATTGAACTAAAACTAATGTCACGCATGACCAGCGGAGGTACGCGTCTAACACACTACAATACCCTCAGATACTGTAAGTACTACCTTAATAAGTAATCTAATTGGTCTTGTTTCGCTGATCCTTGTGCCTAAAAGGTACAATGCACCAACATCCTCCCAGGTTGGTGCTATCTGGACCGAAGGAGATGACCCCCAAAGATGTTTTGATAGGAGTGTGCTTGTGTATGCAAGAGGAGACCGCCCAATGTATATCAAGGCATATCATGGTTGTTATGATCCATTGTCATATCCTTTCTTTAATCCTAGGGGTGAGACTGGTTGGAATAAATTGATCATTAACCGTTCAAGCTACTACTGCTGAGGATGAGCCTACAGGTTTAATATCCTTGTATTATTATAAGAAATCAATTCAAACCTGTCTCCACTCGATACTCATTTTTTCTAATAATTTGAAACCATACACAGATGATGCTGAACATGACGCTGACATACAGCAAGTTGAATACTTAAGTAGCCTTATGGAGGAAAATCAATCTGGAAAATTTGTGACTGCCCGAGAATACTATTGTTTGTTAATGCAAGTTAGAAGGGGTCTTTTTAACATCTTGTTATTCGGAGGACGACTTTTCCAAGCAGAGGGGCTGTGGACATGTATATCAAGATAGAGTCTATGAGGCTTGATTGGTATTCTAACCCGCAAAACCGAAACTCATACGGGCTGAACTATATCGTGTGAGGAAATGCTCTCCATACAAATTTTTATTCCTGTACATTATATATATTCATTATTATATATATATCGTATATATGTTCATCCAATTAAATAATCGTTCTAACTGTGTTTATTGCACTACTTCATGTAGGGCCTTGTTGATGTAGTTTCTAACGGAGAGACTAGAGCTTCGAAAGTTGGAAAGAGAATTGTGTTGCCACGTTCTTTCCCGGGTGGTGATCGTGACATGATGCGGCGGTACCTTAACGCAATGGCCATTGTGCAACGTTTTGGCAGACCAGATTATTTCATCACAATGATATGCAATCCGCAATGGCAAGAGATCACAGAAAATCTTGAACCTGGTCAAGAGCCACAAGACAGACCAGACCTGGTTTCAAGAGTATACAGGGCCAAGTTACGATCATTGATGGATTTATTGACCAAGAAAAAATACTTTGGAGATGTTGCAGCATATGTGCATGTCACGGAATTTAAAAAAAAAAGGCTTGCCCCATGAACACAACCTATTGATTATGAAATCAGGAAGTAAGTTGACAAACCCTGATGATTATGACAAGGTTATTTGTGCTAAGATACCAGACAAAGACAAGTATCCTATGTTGCACGGACTTGTGATTAAGCATATGTTGCATGGACCGTGTGGAGTCTTGAATAGAAGGTGTCCTTGTATGGTTGATGGAGCATGTCGGTTTCAGTTTCCTCGTCAATTTTGTGATGCAACACGGCAGGGGAATGATTCATATCCTTTGTATAGGAGGAGAGACGATGGACGTCGAGTGAAAATAAGAGGGGCTGAGTTAGATAACCGGTGGATGGTTCCATACAATCCTGGACTCCTTATAAGGTATAATTGCCACATAAACGTTGAAGCATGCGCAAGCATCAAAGCTTGTAAGTACCTGTTTAAATATGTATACAAAGGCCACGACCGTGCTTCATTCTCAGTTGAACCTGCTGGAGTTATCAATGAGATCCATAGGTACCGGGATGCTAGATACATATCACCTCCTGAAGCTGTATACAGGATTTTTGGTTTTCATGTTTTTGGAGTATGTCCCTCTGTTTTGCAGCTCCAACTACATCTACCAAACATGCAATCTGTCACTACACTACGTAGAAAACGATTTTTAGCAACGGTTCGATTTTTTTGTAGGGGCGGCTGGTGATGGAGCCGCCCCTATAGTGGCGTGCTAGGGTGCCCAGACACCAGCCACCCCTACAAACGAAACAGCAGGGGCGGCTGGTGTTACGAGCCGCCCCTACAAATGGAGTCTGATTTGTAGGGGCGGCTCAATCACCAGCCGCCCCTGGAAACGGTATTTGTAGGGGCGGCTGGTGATTGAGCCGCCCCTACAAATGGCCCCATATTTATAGCACCGATTTGTAGGGGCGGTTCAATCACCAGCCGCCCCTACAAATGCCCCCCATATAAAACAGATGCAGCTCCTTCCTCCTCGAGTCACTCACTCCAACCTGTGAAAAAAAGGTGGGGAGGCCTTGGGCACCTCCCAAAAATTGCTCTACTAAGGGGGGAAGGTTTTGGTCTCAAATCCTTTGGTGGAGAGGTTGTAGAAGGTAAGAAAATGTTATTCCAAACTTTTTTTGAAGTTTTAATGGTTGGTTAGTGAGTAATTAGAGTTTTGTTTTTCTCTCTCTTCTATGGTGCTTGAGCTATTTATGAGCAAATTAGACCCAACTTTTAAATGTACTAGGGTAAATTAGGGAGGGAAACAAGATCATACCCTTCTTGGTCCATGTTTCTTGATTTTAGTGAACCATTAGTTAGTTTTATGGATGTTTCATGTGCATGTGATCTAGATCTAGGGTTTGGTTTTTTATTAATTTTGTTTTTGTAAATTTATGTTTGATAAAATTGGACTAGGGTTTGTATGAAAGATATTGGGTAAAGTATAATTATTGCTAATTGTTGTCTTTGAAATTGTTTATTGTAATCAATAAATATGTATTTTAATTATTTATGGATAAATGGGCCATTAATTAATTTTTCTCTAACATGGTGTGTTTGTATGCTTCATGTAATTATATTAGATTTATATTCATATATATCTGAGGTATATACAATTATTCTCAAATAATTATTACTTTGATTCATTTTTATATATATCTGAATAAGTAGTCCTTTAATGTTTGTTTTGTTGTTGTTGTAAAAGATGGAGTACATGAACTCTTGGATGTATGGTTCGTTAAGGTTCAAGACAGGTTTCCGTGAAGAGGTGGATAAATTTATTGAAGCCGCAACGAAGCATGCAACGACATTGAAAGAGAATAAGGATACAATTATTTGCCCCTGTAAAGATTGCAAGAACCGTATGGCATGGACAGATGTGACTATCATCAGATCACATTTGATTATGCGAGGATTTGTTGAGGACTACACAGTGTTGATTCATCATGGTGGAACGGTTATTGTTAACGACGAGGATGAGGAGGAATACGATGACGAAACCATAGAATCCCTGTCCCAATATTCAGCAGAGCTTGATGCACGAATGGATTTTGAGTTTGGCAATGAACAAGGTGGTGATGCTGGTGGTTGGGATGGTAACGACGAATGTGGTGCCAATAATGATGGTGGAGCACATGTCAGAGTTGAAGATGATTTAGATGACATGATTCGAACCCTTAGACCAGAGATTTTACTAAATAGCCCGAAAGGTCTAGAAAATTTGGAAAGAGTGACAAAAGCATCGAAGGAGACTGTGTATGGTGTTGAAAAGGGTTGTCCGACACATTGGACATTACTACGTTTTGTGCTTGAGCTGCTCATCCTGAAGGCTAAGTACGGCTGGTCAGACTGTAGTTTCAATGATCTATTGCATCTCCTGTCATGGGTGCTGCCACAACCAAACTCAGTTCCCGCCAACACGTACCAAGCGAAGAAGGTCATAAGTCCATTGACAATGGGGGTTGAAAAAATACATGCATGCCCCAACCACTGTATACTTTTTCGTGGCGAAACGTTCAAGTCATTGGATAAATGTCCCCGGTGTGGGGCCAGCCGGTACAAGAACAATGACCTTTACGGTGGGGACGAACCATCCACGGGGAAAAAGAGGAATAAGAAGGGTACAAAAAAGGTGGTACAAGAATCTCAGCCCCCAGAGGACACTCCATTAGGCAACGATGCAAAGCAGAGAAGAATTCCTGCCCTGGTAATGTGGTACCTGCCAGTGACCGACCGCTTGAGACGTATGTTCCTAAACCCTAAAGAAGCCGCACTCATGACATGGTGGGATGATGAGCGCAAGGTGGATGATGATAAGATTGCACACCCGGCTGATTGTAGTCAGTGGCAAAGGTTTGATGAGAAGCACAAAGAATTCAGCGATGACCCAAGGAATGTACGATTTGGCCTGAGCACCAATGGAATGAATCCCTTCAATGAGAGGATGAGCAACCACAGCACATGGCCAGTGATCTTGACCATGTACAACATTCCAACATGGTTGTGTCAGAAGAGAAAGTACCTTCTCCTCACTATTCTTATTTCTAGCCCTAAACAACCAGGCATTGATATAGACGTGTTCCTCGAGCCCTTGATGCAAGAAATGGAGAGGCTATGGAGGCATGGGGAGCAGATGTACGATGCGTTCTGAAAGGAGGGCTTCATATGTAGAGCAATAATATTTGTTACTACCAATGATTACCCCACGCTGTTTGCTTTGTCTGGACATATCAAAGGGAAGACGGGATGCTTGGTTTGCTTGGATGGTACTACATGGGTGTACCTGGATGCATCCAAGAAGATAGTTTACCTAAGGAACCGACACTTCTTAAAGACAAGTCACAAGTACCGCAGCAAATTGTTCTTTAGATTTTATGACAACGCCCCGGAGATTGAACCCCTTCCGGAGAGACGTCATAACGGAGAACATGTGTACAGAATGGTAAAAAACATACGCGTCGTCTATGGAAAAAAGAATCCAGATGGGACGAACAGAGATAGAAGCACACCTCCTGTCGAAGGTGTACCTTTCAAGAAACAATCGATGTTCTTTCAGTATCTGCCTTATTGGCCAGACTTGGAGGTCCCCCATGCCATTGATGCTATGCACGTGCAGAAGAATGTCTTTGAGAGTCTCATTGATACCTTGATGGACACAGGCAAGTCAAAGGATGGTCTGAAAGCACGGAAAGACATGGTGTAGCTAAACGTGATGCCATAGCTTCACCCGGTACCTGAGGCTAGTGGAAAATACACTTTGCCCGTGGCGTGCTTCAACCTAACACCAGATGAGAAGAGAGCTATATGCACTTTCCTGAGGGGGATCAAAGTCCCGACTGGGTTTTCAGCAAATGTGAAGAAGCTAGTGTCGATTAAGGACTTGTTAATAACACATTACAAGGCTCATGATTGCCATGTGATGCTGACAGTGTTTCTACCTATTGCAATCAGGGCTATAAAGCCAGAGTTCTTGAATATGGCCATCACCCGCATGTGCTACTTCTTTTCGAAGATCTCATAGAAGACGATTGGCAAGGAAGAGCTGAGTGACCTACATGAATTTGTGGTGGAGACACAAAACCAACTGGAGATGTGTTTACCTCCTGCTTTTTTGATATAATGCCACATCTCATGATTCACATGGTTCATCAGATACAGGCTCTTGGCCCTTGCTACTTGCATGAAATGTGGTCATATGAGCGGTTCATGTCGGTTTTAAGTCGATACGTGCATAATCGAGCATACCCAGAGGGCTCCGTGATAGAGGGTTACATTACTGAAGAAGTCGTTGAGTGCTGTCAAGAGTACCTAAAAGTATAGAAAGAGATTGGTAAACCTGATTCTCGTCACAAGGGTAGGCTGGCTGGGAAGGGCACCAGTGATAGAAAAGTGTTCATCGACCATGATTACAAAGAGGTGAGTCGGGCGCATTACAGTGTCTTGCAGAGTACACAACTGATGCAACCGTATATTGATGAACACTTGGCTATCATTATGGCGGAGAGAAATGGCCGTTCGGATGATTGGGTCATGAAACAGCACAAGCAAGACTAACTACATGGTTGAAGGACCAAAACATATCGCCTGAAGAAACCATAGACTCTATTACCATTAGTAGGTTGGCGGAGGGGCCATCGAGACAAGTGACATCTTGGAATGCTTATGACATCAATGGGTACACGTACTATACCCACGCAAAGGATAGTAAATATGTGAACCAAAACAGCGCCGTTCGAATAGAGGCTCTCGATGGATTAGGGCAAAAGATCCAATACTTTGGCATCATTGAAGAGATATGGGAACTTGACTATGGAAGGGATATAACGGTGGCCCTGTTTCGATGCCGCTGGATCAAACAACACCAACTGAACGAGATCGGATTGAGAGTCCTAGACCTCGAGAATCTAGGCTACCAAGATGACCCTTGGGTGCTCGCTTCACGTGTCGCACAAGTTTTCTATATGTCTAACCCACAAAGTAACCTCCCCCCGAAGAAGAAGACAAAGCACGTGGTTGCCTCCGGGAAACAACACATTATTGGAGTTGATGGCATGGACGATGTTGAAGCTTACAATAACTACGATAAGATGCCGCTATTCACAGACTTTACTAAGAAGATCAGTGTTGTGGAAAAGAACCTCCTCAAAGACATAATGCCATAGGAACGAAAAGGTGTCAAGGGAAAAGTCGTTACAGCGGGCTAGCTAGTTGTTGAACGTGGAGTGTTTGTGTAAGTGTGTGTTTGTAAGACTTCATTTATGCATGCATGTGAGACTATATATTTATGTACGTGTGTAAGACTACATATTTTTGTATGTGTGTGAGACTACATTTTATGCATGTGAGACTACCCTTTGCAACATCCAGATGACTCTATTTGAACATCCACTCTATTACTACTAAAACTTTATGAAATGAAGAAATGACCAAAATAAAAGTAGGAGATCTTGATGAGTTATACAACTCTTATATTAATCACCTTTACAGCTGAAATCATTTAGTGTTTGAAAAATCAGGTTTGAAGCTGTCATTTTCTGAAATTTAAAATTTGAATTGTCACATGAAGAAGTGATCAAAATAAAAGTTGTAGACAGTGAGGAGTTCAACAACTTTTATGTTCACGACTTTTATTGTTGAAATCATTTAAGGTTTCAAAATCTTGTTTGAAGTTGGTATTTAGTGAAATTCAAAATTACAACGGTTCAAATTTGGTCAAATGAAAATATGATCAGAATAAAAGTTGTACATATTGATGAGTTGTACAACATTGGTATTCATGAGTTTTTCATCTGAAATCATTTACTCTTTCAAAATATTGTTTCAAATTGAAATTGTTTGAATTTCAAAATTTGAATCGTTCAAACAAAGTCACATGACAAGATGACCAAAATAAAAGTTGTACATGTCGATGAGTTATACAACTTTTATGTTTACAACATTTTCATTTTATTTAATTTAAAGTCATAAAATTGTAGTCGAAGTTTTAAAATTCAAATTTATAATTTTTGTTTTTTTGTTTTCTATATTGTTTTGACTACAATCGTTTATATATATATTTCTTCATATATATAATAATACAAAATATTATATTTGTGCATATACACAATTGTTTTTATATTACTTTTATTTTGGTTACAATTATTTTATATATACACAATTGTTTTTATAATACAGAATTAACAATTTAAAAAAATAAAAATATATTTCTAGGGGCGGTTGGATCAGGAACCGCCCCTACAAATGCATTTTTAGTAATTTGGATCGAGAACCGCCCCTACAAATGCATTTTTAGGGCGGTGGATCAAAACCGCCTACAAATCATCTGTCTATATATACGAGGCGCACTGGTGTTGTCTTCGTTTGGCAGGCTCTTCTTCCTCCGACGCCGGCCCGCGCCCCTTCCCCTCCGCCGCCGGCCCACGCCACTTCCACTCACCCACGCGCCCCATCTCCGCCCCCGCGCGCCTGCTCCTTCCCCACACCCACGCGCCTGCTCCTCCCCGCCCTAGGGTTTGACCCCCACGGCCGCCCGCCCGCTCCCGGTGGTTGGCCCCGCTGCCGGCCGCTTCTCCTCACCTGCGCCCCATCTCCGCCCCCAGCGTGAGTGCTCCTTCCCACACCCATGCGCCTACTCCTCCCGCCCTAGGGTTTCGACCCGCCGTCGACGCCCCGCCCGCTCCCGATGGTTGGCCCCCTCCGGTCGGCGCTTCCCTCACGCCCTAGTGCCTCGGCGCCATCTGCTGGCGTGGGGCTCGTCAAGGCGTTCAGAGCGCCTACTACTTGATGCGGTACGGGCGGCGCCGCGCTTCACTCGCGTTGTCGGGTACTCCAGCGGGGCGGGGCTCGGCGCAGAGATCATCGGCACCTTCGTGCTCGTCTACACCGTCTTCTCCGCCACCGACCCCAAGCGCAGCGCCCGTGACTCCCACGTCCCGGTGAGCACCTGACCAACGCCACCGCCTCTTCCTTTTTTTCTTTCAGCTTTGTGTCTCGATCTGCTGCTACCTACTTAGTTGAGAGTATACTATTTTGTAGCTTAAAAGTTGGCTTGTTTTAATACTGACACCGATGATCCTTACGACTACGTCTACAAGGATTTACCAGATCGGCACCACGTTTTGAAAAAGGTACCTGATTGCAGGTATTGTGGGGCTATACGGTTCGAATATGAACCACCGGGATTTTGTTGCCGAAAGGGAAAGATTCATGTGCATATTCCTGAAGTGCCAGCTGAATTAAAGAGGTTATTTACCAGCCAGGTAGATGTCGATGCAAAATATTTTAGAAAACACATACGTTACTTCAACTCTCATTTCTCTTTCACGACCCTTGGGTTTACCTTGGATCGACGAGTTGCCACCGCAGCAGGCACTAGTATCTATACATTCCGGGTGCAAGGTTCTTTGTACCATCGTCTTGATCATTTGGTCCGGGTTCCAAGGGCCCGCGACACATGCGAGCTCTACTTTTACGATCTGACGGATGCACGGGGTTTAACACAGAACACGGAGATCTCGACCTCGACATAAACCTCATTAGAAATATTACGATGATATTGGAGGACAATCAGTATGTTCGGACCTTCAGGTGAGTTGGAGCCATTCCAAATCTTGATAACTACGTCATTGAACTAAAACTAATGTCACGCATGACCGGCGGAGAATGCTGCGTCTAACACACTACAATACCCTCGAGATCATTGTAAGTACTACCTTAATAAGTAATCTAATTGGTCTTGTTTCATTTGATCCTTGTGCCTAAAAGGTACAATGCACCAACATCCTCCCGGGTTGGTGCTATCGGACCGAAGGAGATGACCCCAAAGATGTTTTGATAGGAGTGTGCTTGTGTATGCAAGAGGAGACCGTAATGTATATCAAGGCATATCATGGTTGTTATGATCCATTGTCATATCCTTTCTTTAATCCTAGGGGTGAGACCGGTTGGAATAAATTGATCATTAACCGTTCAAGCTACTACTACTCTTTGAGGATGAGCCTACTGAGGTTTAATATCCTTGTATTATTATAAGAAATCAATTCAAACCTGTCTCCACTCGATACTCATTTTTCTAATAATTTGAAACCATACACAGATGATCTTTGAACATGACGACGACATACTGACAAGTTGAATACTTAAGTAGCCTTATGGAGGAAAATCAATCCGGAAAATTTGTATTTGCCCGAGAATACTATTGTTTGTTAATGCAAGTTAGAAGGGTCTTTTTAACATCTTGTTATTAGGAGGACGACTTTTCCAGCGAGTGGGGCTGTGGACATGTATATCAAGATAGAGTCTATGAGGCTTGATTGGTATATTAACCCGGCAAACCGAAACTCATACGAAATTTGAACTATATCGTGGGGAAATGCTCTCCATACAAATTTTTATTCCTGTACATTATATATATTCATTATTATATATATATCGTATATATGTTCATCCAATTAAATAATCGTTCTAATGTGTTTATTGCACTACTTCATGTAGGGCCTTGTTGATGTAGTTTCTAACGGAGAGACTAGAGCTTGAAAGTTGGAAAGAGAATTGTGTTGCCACGTTCTTTCCCGGGTGGTGATCGTGACATGATGCGGCGGTACCTTAACATAATGGCCATTGTGCAACGTTTTGGCGAGACAGATTATTTCATCACAATGATATGCAATCCGCAATGGCAAGAGATCACAGAAAATCTTGAACTGGTCAAGAGCCACAAGACGCAGACCAGACACTGGTTTCAAGAGTATCTGAGGGCCAAGTTACGATCATTGATGGATTTATTGACCAAGAAAAAATACTTTGGAGATGTTGCAGCATATGTGCATGTCACGGAATTTAAAAAAAAAAGGCTTGCCCCATGAACACAACCTATTGATTATGAAATCAGGAAGTAAGTTGACAAACCCTGATGATTATGACAAGGTTATTTGTGCTAAGATACCAGACAAAGACAAGTATCCTATGTTGCACGGACTTGTGATTAAGCATATGTTGCATGGACCGTGTGGAGTCTTGAATAGAAGGTGTCCTTGTATGGTTGATGGAGCATGTCGGTTTTGATTTCCTCGTCAATTTTGTGATGCAACACGGCAGGGGAATGATTCATATCCTTTGTATAGGAGGAGAGACGATGGACATCGAGTGAAAATAAGAGGGGCTGAGTTAGATAACCGGTGGATGGTTCCATACAATCCTGGACTCCTTATAAGGTATAATTGCCACATAAATGTTGAAGCATGCGCAAGCATCAAAGCTTGTAAGTACCTGTTTAAATATGTATACAAAGGCCACGACCGTGCTTCATTCTCGATTGAACTCTTTGGAGTTATCAATGAGATCCATAGGTACAGGGATGCTAGATACATATCACCTCCTGAAGTATGTATCTGAGATTTTTTGGTTTTCATGTTTTTGGAGTATGTCCCTCTCATTTTGCAGCTCCAACTACATCTACCAAACATGCAATCTCATCACTACACTACGAGAAAAGCGATTTTAGCAGCAGTTCGATTTTTTTTGTAAGGCGGTGGTGATGGAGCCGCCCCTATAGTGGCGTGCTAGGGTGCCCGGACACCAGCCACCCCTACAACGAAAGCAAGGCGGCGGTGGTGTTACGAGCCGCCCTACAAATGGAGTTCGATTTGAGGCGGCTCAATCACCACCGCCCACGAAGCAGTATTTGTAAAGGGGGGTGGTGATTGAGCCGCCCCTACAAATGGCCCCATATTTATAGCACCGATTTGTAGGGGCGGTTCAATCACCAGCCGCCCCTACAAATGCCCCCCATATAAAACAGATGCAGCTCCTTCCTCCTCGAGTCACTCACTCCAACCTGTGAAAAAAAGGTGGGGAGGCCTTGGGCACCTCCCAAAAATTGCTCTACTAAGGGGGGAAGGTTTTGGTCTCAAATCCTTTGGTGGAGAGGTTGTAGAAGGTAAGAAAATGTTATTCCAAACTTTTTTTGAAGTTTTAATGGTTGGTTAGTGAGTAATTAGAGTTTTGTTTTTCTCTCTCTTCTATGGTGCTTGAGCTATTTATGAGCAAATTAGACCCAACTTTTAAATGTACTAGGGTAAATTAGGGAGGGAAACAAGATCATACCCTTCTTGGTCCATGTTTCTTGATTTTAGTGAACCATTAGTTAGTTTTATGGATGTTTCATGTGCATGTGATCTAGATCTAGGGTTTGGTTTTTTATTAATTTTGTTTTTGTAAATTTATGTTTGATAAAATTGGACTAGGGTTTGTATGAAAGATATTGGGTAAAGTATAATTATTGCTAATTGTTGTCTTTGAAATTGTTTATTGTAATCAATAAATATGTATTTTAATTATTTATGGATAAATGGGCCATTAATTAATTTTTCTCTAACATGGTGTGTTTGTATGCTTCATGTAATTATATTAGATTTATATTCATATATATCTGAGGTATATACAATTATTCTCAAATAATTATTACTTTGATTCATTTTTATATATATCTGAATAAGTAGTCCTTTAATGTTTGTTTTGTTGTTGTTGTAAAAGATGGAGTACATGAACTCTTGGATGTATGGTTCGTTAAGGTTCAAGGCAAGGTTTAGTGAAGAGGTGGATAAATTTATTGAAGCCATAACGAAGCATGCAACGACATTGAAAGAGAATAAGGATACAATTATTTGCCCTGTAAAGATTGCAAGAACCGTATGGCATGGACAGATGTGACTATCATCAGATCACATTTGATTATGCGAGGATTTGTTGAGGACTACACAGTGTTGATTCATCATGGTGGAACGGTTATTGTTAACGACGAGGATGAGGAGGAATACGATGACGAAACCATAGAATCCCTGTCCCAATATTCAGTGAGAGCTTGATGCACGAATGGATTTTGAGTTTGGCAATGAACAAGGTGGTGATCTTTGGTGGTTGGGATGGTAACGACGAATGTGGTGCCAATAATGATGGTGGAGCACATGTCAGAGTTGAAGATGATTTAGATGACATGATTTGAACCCTTAGACCCGGAGATTTTACTAAATAGCCCGAAAGGTCTAGAAAATTTGGAAAGAGTGACAAAAGCATCGAAGGAGACCTGTGTATGGTGTTGAAAAGGGTTGTCAGAGACACATTGGACATTACTACGTTTTGTGCTTGAGCTGCTCATCACAGAAGGCTAAATGCAATTTTGGTCGATTGTAGTTTCAATGATCTATTGCATCTCTGTCATGGGTCTTGCCACAACCAAACTCGATTCCCGCCAACACGTACCAAGCGAAGAAGGTCATAAGTCCATTGACAATGGGGGTTGAAAAAATACATGCATGCCCCAACCACTGTATACTTTTTCGTGGCGAAACGTTCAAGTCATTGGATAAATGTCCCCGGTGTGGGGCCAGCCGGTACAAGAACAATGACCTTTACGGTGGGGACGAACCATCCACGGGGAAAAAGAGGAATAAGAAGGGTACAAAAAAGGTGGTACAAGAATCTCAGCCCCAGAGGACACTCCATTAGGCAACGATGCAAAGCAGAGAAGAATTCACCTTACAGTAATGTGGTACTGCCGGTGACCGACCGCTTGAGACGTATGTTCCTAAACCCTAAAGAAGCCGCACTCATGACATGGTGGGATGATGGCGCAAGGTGGATGATGATAAGATTGCACACCCGGCTGATTGTAGTCAGTGGCAAAGGTTTGATGAGAAGCACAAAGAATTCAGCGATGACCCAAGGAATGTACGATTTGGCCTGAGCACCAATGGAATGAATCCCTTCAATGAGAGGATGAGCAACCACACGACACATGGCGGTGATCTTGACCATGTACAACATTCCAACATGGTTGTGTCAAGAAGAGAAAGTACCTTCTCCTCACTATTCTTATTTCTAGCCCTAAACAACCAGGCATTGATATAGACGTGTTCCTCGAGCCCTTGATGCAAGAAATGGAGAGGCTATGGAGGCATGGGGAGCGGATATACGATGCGTTCTGAAAGGAGGGCTTCATATGTAGAGCAATAATATTTGTTACTACCAATGATTACCCCATGCTGTTTGCTTTGTGCGGACATATCAAAGGGAAGACGGGATGCTTGGTTTGCTTGGATGGTACTACATGGGTGTACCTGGATGCATCCAAGAAGATAGTTTACCTAAGGAACCGACACTTCTTAAAGACAAGTCACAAGTACCGCAGCAAATTGTTCTTTAGATTTTATGACAACGCCCCGGAGATTGAACCCCTTCCGGAGAGACGTCATAACGGAGAACATGTGTACAGAATGGTAAAAAACATACGCGTCGTCTATGGAAAAAAGAATCCAGATGGGACGAACAGAGATAGAAGCACACCTCCTGTCGAAGGTGTACCTTTCAAGAAATAATCGATGTTCTTTCAGTATCTGCCTTATTGGCCAGACTTGGAGGTCCCCCATGCCATTGATGCTATGCACGTGCAGAAGAATGTCTTTGAGAGTCTCATTGATACCTTGATGGACACAGGCAAGTCAAAGGATGGTCTGAAAGCACGGAAAGACATGGTGCAGCTAAACGTGATGCCATAGCTTCACCCGGTACCTGAGGCTAGTGGAAAATACACTTTGCCCGTGGCGTGCTTCAACCTAACACCAGATGAGAAGAGAGCTATATGCACTTTCCTGAGGGGGATCAAAGTCCCGAGTGGGTTTTCAGCAAATGTGAAGAAGCTAGTGTCGATTAAGGACTTGTTAATAACACATTACAAGGCTCATGATTGCCATGTGATCTTGTGATGTTTCTACCTATTGCAATCAGGGCTATAAAGCGAGTTCTTGAATATGGCCATCACCGCATGTGCTACTTCTTTTGAAGATCTCATAGAAAGGCGATTGGCAAGGAAAAGAGTGAGTGACCTACATGAATTTGTGGTGGAGACACAAAACCAAGCTGGAGATGTGTTTACCTCACGCTTTTTGATATAATGCCACATCTCATGATTCACATGGTTCATCGAATCTGAGCTCTTGGCCCTTGCTACTTGCATGAAATGTGGTCATATGAGCGGTTCATGTCGGTTTTAAGTCGATACGTGCATAATCGAGCATACCCAGAGGGCTCCGTGATAGAGGGTTACATTATTGAAGAAGTCGTTGAGTGCTGTCAAGAGTACCTAAAAGTATAGAAAGAGATTGGTAAACCTGATTCTCGTCACAAGGGTAGAAATTTGGTGGGAAGGGGCACCGATGATAGAAAAGTGTTCATCGACCATGATTACAAAGAGGTGAGTCGGGCGCATTACAGTGTCTTGCAGAGTACACAACTGATGCAACCGTATATTGATGAACACTTGGCTATCATTATGGCGGAGAGAAATGGCCGTTCGGATGATTGGGTCATGAAACAGCACAAGCAAGACTAACTACATGGTTGAAGGACCAAAACATATCGCCTGAAGAAACCATAGACTCTATTACCATTAGTAGGTTGGCGGAGGGCCATCGAGACAAGTGACATCTTGGAATGCTTATGACATCAATGGGTACACGTACTATACCCACATAAAGGATAGTAAATATGTGAACCAAAAACAGCGCCGTTCGAATAGAGGCTCTCGATGGATTAGGCGAAAGATCCAATACTTTGGCATCATTGAAGAGATATGGGAACTTGACTATGGAAGGGATATAACGGTGGCCCTGTTTCGATGCCATTGGATCAAACAACACCAACTGAACGAGATCGGATTGAGAGTCCTAGACCTCGAGAATCTAGGCTACCAAGATGACCCTTGGGTGCTCGCTTCACGTGTCGCACAAGTTTTCTATATGTCTAACCCACAAAGTAACCTCCCCCCGAAGAAGAAGACAAAGCACGTGGTTGCCTCCGGGAAACAACACATTATTGGAGTTGATGGCATGGACGATGTTGAAGCTTACAATAACTACGATAAGATGCCGCTATTCACAGACTTTACTAAGAAGATCAGTGTTGTGGAAAAGAACCTCCTCAAAGACATAATGCCATAGGAACGAAAAGGTGTCAAGGGAAAAGTCGTTACAGCGGGCTAGCTAGTTGTTGAACGTGGAGTGTTTGTGTAAGTGTGTGTTTGTAAGACTTCATTTATGCATGCATGTGAGACTATATATTTATGTACGTGTGTAAGACTACATATTTTTGTATGTGTGTGAGACTACATTTTATGCATGTGAGACTACCCTTTGCAACATCCAGATGACTCTATTTGAACATCCACTCTATTACTACTAAAACTTTATGAAATAAAGAAATGACCAAAATAAAAGTAGGAGATCTTGATGAGTTATACAACTCTTATATTAATCACCTTTACAGCTGAAATCATTTAGTGTTTGAAAAATCAGGTTTGAAGCTGTCATTTTCTGAAATTTAAAATTTGAATTGTCACATGAAGAAGTGATCAAAATAAAAGTTGTAGACAGTGAGGAGTTCAACAACTTTTATGTTCACGACTTTTATTGTTGAAATCATTTAAGGTTTCAAAATCTTGTTTGAAGTTGGTATTTAGTGAAATTCAAAATTACAACGGTTCAAATTTGGTCAAATGAAAATATGATCAGAATAAAAGTTGTACATATTGATGAGTTGTACAACATTGGTATTCATGAGTTTTTCATCTGAAATCATTTACTCTTTCAAAATATTGTTTCAAATTGAAATTGTTTGAATTTCAAAATTTGAATCGTTCAAACAAAGTCACATGACAAGATGACCAAAATAAAAGTTGTACATGTCGATGAGTTATACAACTTTTATGTTTACAACATTTTCATTTTATTTAATTTAAAGTCATAAAATTGTAGTCGAAGTTTTAAAATTCAAATTTATAATTTTTGTTTTTTTGTTTTCTATATTGTTTTGACTACAATCGTTTATATATATATTTCTTCATATATATAATAATACAAAATATTATATTTGTGCATATACACAATTGTTTTTATATTACTTTTATTTTGGTTACAATTATTTTATATATACACAATTGTTTTTATAATCTGAAATTAACAATTTAAAAAATAAAAATATATTTCTAGGGGCGGTTGGATCAGGAACCGCCCCTACAAATGCATTTTTAGGGGTAATTTGGATCAGGAACCGCCCCTACAAATGCATTTTTAGGGGCGGCTGGATCAAAAACCGCCCCTACAAATCATCCTGTCTATATATACGAGGGCGCACGGGTGTTGTCTTCGTTTGGGCGCTCTCTTCTCCTCCGACGCCGGCCCGCGCCCCTTCCCCTCCGCCGCCGGCCCACGCCACTTCCACTCACCCACCACGCCCATCCATCTCCGCATCTCCTTGCCTTTGCTCCTTCCCTACACCCACGCTTTGCTCCTCCCCCCCCCTAGGGTTTCGACCCCTTGCCACGCCGCCCGCCCGCTCCCCGGTGGTTGGCCCCCGCCGGCCGGCCGCTTCTCCTCACCCGCGCGCCCCATCTCCGCCCCCGCGTGAGTGCTCCTTCCCCACACCCGCACGCCTACTCCTCCCCGCCCTAGGGTTTCTGACCCCGCCGTCGACGCCCGCCCGCTCCCCGATGGTTGGCCCCCGCCGGTCGGCCGCTTCCCCTCACTGCCCTAGTGCCTCGGCGCCATCTGCGGCGTGGGGCTCGTCAAGGCGTTCAGGCGCCTACTTGATCGGTACGTGGCGGCGCCGCCTAACTCGCTTCTGTCGGGGTACTCCAGCGGGGACGGGGCTCGGCCTTGAGAGATCATCGGCACCTTCGTGCTCGTCTACACCGTCTTCTCCGCCACCGACCCCAAGCGCAGCGCCCGTGACTCCCACGTCCCGGTGAGCACCTGACCAACGCCACCGCCTCTTCCTTTTTTTCTTTCAGCTTTGTGTCTCGATCTGCTGCTACCTACTTAGTTGAGAGTATACTATTTTGTAGCTTAAAAGTTGGCTTGTTTTAATACTTGGCATCACTCGTAAGTTGAGTCCTAGGCGAGCTTAATTAGAGCTCAAGTCATGCTAGCTAATCACATGCTCAATTATTGGCAACGTAACTGTGCTCCTTCTATACTAATGAATTTGTCTTCTGTTTTTGTGGACGGCTAGTCTTGTTCTTGGATGTATTGTAGTTGTTGTGTGAGTATTGGACTGTAGCTTCCATATTTGTCGTTTTAACTATCCAGCTATGTTTGTGTCTGGTCATTGTTGTACCACTCTACTTAAATAAATACATGCTAAGGCATGTTCTCTAAAAACTTTATAGCACACAATATTAGCAAATAATAGTGGAATATTCATTGATCTGTTATAAGACAAACTACTTTTGACCAGATAACAACCTACACTAAATCCCTGTAGAAATAAAACTGTGGCGCTATAATTTACCATACAGGACTGGAAACAACACTTCATTCTACAACTATGTTTATGTGCAAGAGATATGGATTTTTAAGCCATATAGATTATAGGCAAATTTGTTTGTAATGACATTAACATTCAAAAGAAACACAAAAAACATGGCTACATTGTTTCTTGTAGAGGGTGGCAAGTAAACATGTGCCATAGGGTGGTACAAAATCTGGAACGAGAAGTGTAGCCTTGACAGGATAAACATGCTTCATAGATTTTTTGTACCAATCACATATATTTCCATGTTTTTAGACTGCACCTAGAATGATTAATTAATAGCACTAAATTGAAGAGGAAATGTCATTAGCAGATGTCAATGTCAGTTCCACACTGCTATCATAAGTTTTTACAGATGTATTGATCAAAGCCTTGCTAACCTATTTGCATAATTATTGGTAATTTGCATAATTACTTGGCTTATCGGCCTACCGATAGTACTTGCCTATCGGCTTACCGATAGTACTTGCCTATCGGCTTCCTGCATGGCAGCAGCAGCCCACAGACGTGTTGGTAATAGTCTATTCATGCATTATCTAGTGTGAAGTGAAACTGTATTGGTACTAGTCTATTCATGCATTACCTAGTGTTGTTTTATGAACTGCATTACAGGGCACTAGTAAGTCTATTCATGCATTGGTACTGAAAGTAACTATGCTAAGTGTCTGTAGTGTTGTGTCAGTACTATTAAATTTCTAAAAACTGGATAGTGGTCATTTCAGCTAAGTATCGGTGCTCATTTCAGTTAAGTTTCAGTGCTCATTTTAGTTAATTTTCAGTACTCATTTCAGTTTAGTTTTAGTGCTCATTTCAGTTCAGTTTTAGTGCTCATTTCAGTTCGGTTTTAGTGCTCATTTCAGTTTCAATTTCAGTGCTATTTTCTGAATGTGAACTACTTGATGCTGTGATCTACCTAATGTTGTGATCTACCTGGTACCTGAATGCTACTAGTTACTGCATTGATGTGTCTTAGTTTCAGTTAAATTCCAGTTACCTGATACCTGAATGCTACTGCCTAATACCTGATTCTTGAATGCTACCTGATGTGAGAGTTATCTAAATGCCTACAGTCATTCCACTGTTGTTTTTCATGAACTGAATGCTAGTGCGTGTGAGTGTCTATAATCAGCATTTAGAGCAACTAAATGTACATGTGCATTGATTAGTTACTGAGCTTCATTGGGAATAAGCAACTAAATATACTCTAACCAGGCAATATTGTGGCAAGATCAAGGCAAAATAATTCAAATTATTAGGCAATTTTTACATCATTCTTCTATAATCTTTCTTTGTTTTTTCTGTTCTTAGATTGCAGGTTAGTTTCGCTTTCTCTGCTTTTCCCAATGATATTAAACTACTTTCCATTGCTAAACAAGTTGTAACCACATCTAGTGCACTGCTACTACTATAGCCACTACTAGCTCTGAGTTAGGCGATGTCAATTTGAGATCGGCCACTATAAGAAATTAATTGTGTTGGTTGTAATGTGCTTGCATTGGGGGCTAGTTTGGGCAGGGGGCACAGTTGTGCCAAACTTGTCCCTCCCTTTTGTGACTTCCAGAAAAAGGAATGAGGTCACCTGCATATACCTTTTCGATGCTCACCTACTTTGTTGTCTGTTGAGACTTGAGAGACTTCTCTCATCATTTCTTTGGAGTAGTTCCAGCATGCTGAGATCTGAAGTGATGTCTCTACCATTGCTATTTTTCTCGATTCGGTCTATTTGTGCTGCAGCTTGCATCCAGTTATCTCTATTTCATATAATTTATGTATTATATTTTTTTTGTTTTATCATGATGTCTTGGTTTCCTCTTTGGTGATTTTGAGTATTAGAAATGTGGTTAGCATGAGCGAAATCATTGATTTGCCCATGTACCAGTGGCTGCTGGCTGCTGGTTGGTCTCCTACAACTCCTATTACTACTACTTGCTACTCCTACTACTACTCTACTACTATACTCTCCTCTACTCCACTCTACTCCTCTCCTCTCCTAAGCAGCTTTTGCTACTTCTACTACTACTCTACTACTTCCCTAATACTACTATTTACTACTTTTACTTCTGTCTTCTATCAACTACTTGTACTTCTGTCAACTAATTCTACTACTTCCCTACTACTACTGTCTACTACTTCTGATTGTCCAATCTGCCTATTAGGTTCAGAAGATATTAAGCATATGATGTTCATGTGTGATCGAGCAAAGTCAGTATGGCAGCTGTTGCTTTTTTGGGAAGCAGCACCTGCTTTTTTTTGCCAAATCTCCCCTCTCCTCTATTTTTGCCGCCTTTCCTATCCTCTATGTTTGGGAAGCAGCAGCTACTTTTTTTTACACCTTTTCCTCTCTATGTTTGTTAAGCAGCTGTTGCTTTTTTTTGCCAAATCTTCCCTCTCCTCTCCTTTGTTTTACCGATGATGAAATTGTCCAAGTCCATACATTATATGGAATATGAGCTGATGATCAAGAACTTGTGAGGAACTTGGCATCATTAGCAGCCGCCCCTACATTACCTTCTCCTCTCTTCTCTGTTATGATGCCTTGATGCTCCAAGTTCAAGATCAGATGATGATTGACATGTTTCTGAGGCCTCTACCACTGCTACTTCTCGTTTTTTATATTGTTGTTTTATAGGACTACTTTGGTTTATAGATCTTTTTGATTTCTTATACCTTCTCGCGTACCTCAAGCACACTTTCTTGCATCTTTTAGAACAAAGCGCGAAATAATGTCGCGGACAACAGACAGTGCAGCTCGATGCCCCGAGCATGATGAGCAGCCAACCCTTGAGGAGCAAGTACTAGAGGACTAGCTTACTCAGGAATAGTTCGATAACGAGGTAGAAAAGGATCTAGAAGTGATGCTTACTCAGGAGGAGTGTGACGAGGAGGAAGGCCCCGAAGGAGAGGCTGCTGAAGGCGAAGAAGAAGAGGATGATGAGTCAGAAGAGGGATATGAAAGTCCCGAGGATCCTTTCCCACCTAAAGCAAGAAGGAGGCCAACGGAGAAAGATTTGGACAAGGATTTTGACCCGAACGAGGAGGTAGGGAAGAAGCCTTAGCATGTAAATTTTGCTAAAGCTTTGGCTGTGTTACCTCTGCTAACACTTTGACCTGTCCTATATACAGGTCCCTCCTGAAACTCAGAAAAGACGACGTCGACGTCCGCGACATCTCGCTGGACAAGACGGAGTAGAGGAAATGAGAGCAGAGGCAACAACCACAGAGACGGATCACGATGGCTCTGCTCCACAAACTCAAGACACAACCACGACTACCAAGCCTAAGAGGAAACGAGGGGATAGAAAAGGAAATCTATATCCAGATAAGGCTTGTTATTTGATAACGGAGGTTGGGCCAGGAGGGGAGATCCTTGAGCCGAAGGAATTAAGAGGACGATTCCATAATACGATTGAGGCCCTAGTAAGAGATAAATTGAACCCAGCAATCCCTAACTGGAAAGAGGTACCATAGAACATAAAGAATGCACTATGGGATAGGCATCTGAAGGTCAATTTTAGATTTCCGGAGGGTAAGCACGAATTGGTAAAAAAAATGCTATCAGGATGATGGGAGAGTCATTTCAACGTTGGAGGTCGGAGCTCAACCCGAAGTATATCCAAAAGGGGTTAACTCCCTTCAATGAGTTCAGCAAAATAACTCCTAGTCAATGGGAGGAGCTCGTGGCTCAGAAGACTTCAGCGGAGGCATTGGAGCTCAGTGCCCGTAACACCGAGCTAGCGAAGAGGAACAAACACCACCATTATCTAGGCCTCGGTGGCTACTATATCGAGGAAGAGCAATTTAGGAAGATAGATGAAGAGGCCGCAGCTGCTGGGAATATCGATGTGACAAACTTGAAGGTACGCTCAAGGAACTGGATATATGCGAGGAGTACAGAACCATCCGGCAATAATCTTAAGTTTGATAAGCCGGAGACCCAAGAGGCGGTATCAAGGATACTGAAATATGCTGAAGACAAAGAGACGGGCTCATTCAATCATTCCAGAGAGAGGGACGAGCTTAGCCTTGGCTTGGGAAACAAGGAGCACACAGGCCGCACTAGGGGGCTAGGGAAAAGGATGACCTGGAAGCAAGGATTCGAAGAGGACAGGCACATGTACAAGAAACATGGCCGAGACCGGGAGACTAGTCTTGAGCTCCAAGTGAAGGCTCTAGTTGCGAAGGCGTTGGAGGAGCAAGGAATGTCTACGGAGCCACATATATTAGTGACGCCGCTGGGAGAACAGTCGATCTCATACGGGAACCTACTAGTTGCACCTTGGTGTTTCTCAGCGGCCGATAGAACACTGTGATGGAGGTGGCAACGGGTGTGGCACATCCTCCCGGTGGCTTACACCACAATAATAAGATACCGTCGGAATACACTAGGGTCGAGGTGCATACAGTGAAGCCTGAGTTCATGCAGTGGAGGATAGACTACGCAACTCCTAAGGGGCTGGTGTTACTCGGAGACGTTATGGGGCAGTTCATCCTCTGGCACAAACGGGACATTATATTGACTGCTTCTTCGTCGCCTCTCCCTCTCCCAAATTTGGAGCGAGTTGTTGAGGCCGGGGAGATATTTTCACCATCTCGTGACCCCCACATTCCTGAGATGCCACATTCTTCCCCGCCTCCTATCGAGCATGTGCCTGATGAGATGCCACAACCTTCTCCAGCTCGTACCGGGCAAGTGCATCATGAGATGCCACGGTCTTCTCAACAAGCACAACCGATACATGAACAACGAGTGCCTCCTGAAGAAGGTGATGCATAAGAAGATGAGGACGTGCCTGAATGGGAACTCTGAAAGAAGATTCCAATCAACATAAGGCCAGTTTATGTTCCGATCAAAGACGTCTCATCGGTGTCCAAGTGGTATTCCCATGATCAGTTCAAGCCTAAAAACCAAGTTAAAAAAGTCCCATCACGGGATTCTGAGGAGGCCGTCAGTAGCAAACTCCACTAAATTGCAAAGCAGTATCCAAATGTTGATGCCATCGAATGGTCAAAGGATTGCCCGAAAAAATATGAAAGAGGCAAGCCCTTCCTACCAAACTGGGACATCCAGCGCCTACCACTTGGAATGAGAAGGTTCCATGATTGGTACTTGCGTGTTCTCCCAACGAGCATAGATATCATACAAGCATGCTTTCCCACCGGCACATTTGGAAGCCCAGCCGGGAAAATTGTCTTTGACTTCAATGACATGCACACATGCTTTCACCTGGGAGAAATGGAGATGAATCTAATTCGCACGTGGTGCCTGTAAGTCCTTGTCCTCCCGATATGATATGAATGTAATCTTTGAATTATGTTGTAACTAACCCACACCGTGATTTGTAGAATGCAAGTGCACATTGTCAAACAAATGGCAAGTGTGAAAGCCGGGTATGTAGACCCTCAAGCTATAGCCCAAACAAATTTTAATTACCCTAAATGGTGGACACTGGATGCCAAAGAGCTAGCAGCTACAAAGACTCTTCAGGAGAAAGAGCGCATCCGTAGTGCGAAGCTAAGGGAAGAGTCCCTTAAGGTTGCGGCATACATTGCCTTGGCTTTCAAAAATCTCCAACACCACTCAAATATATGGCTACCATACAACTTCGAGTAAGCTCAACTCTATACTTAAAGCTTTGTTCGATATATTTCATTCGATGCAAAAGGGCTTATCTAGTTCTATGATTAAATCCATGCAGCAACCACTGGATTTGTATAGTCGTCGATGTCGGGAGGAGCATGGCATGGGTCTTTGATTCATTAGATAAGGACACGGTGACATACAAAGACTTCATATCAATTCTCAAGACGTATACATATCGACAATCCTCATTAGCTTATATGTTTGTATACATACTTGTAACGTTCACTTTTGGATACTAACAAGTTGTATTTGCTAAAATAATTCGAACAGGGCATTTAGGTTCTATGTCACTAATCATCATGGAAGGCATGATCCAGCAAGGAAGGAAAAGCTGGCTATAAAAACACTATGTGCGGTAAGTGTAACTTACTTCTTCAGTACTCCGTTACATGGCTGTCAAAAGCATTACTAAACATTTTCATATGCAAAACACACAGTGCCCCAAGCAGAAGCCTGGGAGCGTACATTGTGGATACTATATATGTTCTATGATGGGTAACACCGGTGCCTACAGGAGACACCCCTTAAGGGTAAGTTTGAACCTCTTCACCCATAGTATAAAAACTTCATAAATGGTATGAAATACTAAACCGAAACTTATTTTCTTGTAGTGGAGAGAAGAGAAAGGAATGAAAAGAGACCCATACAAGGATGACCAACTCTTAGAGCTCGTCGATGACCTTTGCAACTTCATATTGGACCAGATTGTACACGTCAGAGGAGCCTACCATGACCGAGAGTCTGAGTTAGGTACAAATCCTCAGTACCAACACCTTCGTGAGACACAAAGGCTAGCTCTAGGACGTTGATAACAATGTGTATGGAATTTGTATATTTAATGATGGATTGTATATATTCATGTGAATTGGACTTGTAATTGTAGTTTATAGAATACTCTTATGTTTGTAGTCGCGGTCGCGGGGTGTTCGGCAACGCGAACGCTGGTCACGGGGCGTTCGGCAACGCGAACGCGGTTCGGAACGTTGGTTGTGGGACGTTCGGCAAAGCGATTTTGAATTGAAAATTTGATTTTTTTTTTGCGGGAAAACGTACTGTAGGGGCGGTTCTAGATTGAACCGCCCCTATAAATACCCGTTGGTAGGGGCGGCTGGTGTTTCCAGCCGTTGTAGGGGCGGCTGGTAATAAGAGCCACCCCTATAAATAGATTTGTAGGGGTGGCTGGAAACACCAGCCGCCCCTACAAATCGATTTGTAGGGGCGGCCTGGGAACCGCCCCTACAAATACATGATTTGTAGAGACCCTTGCGTAGGGGCGGCTGGGTAAACCGCCCCTACAAATGGTCTACAACCGCTCCTAGAAATGCTTTTTGACGTAGTGCTATGGAGGAGCCTGAAAACCTGGAAGATGTCATCAATAAGCCATCTTCCACTATGACTACTCTCACGGAATATTTCAAGATGAATCATGCTGACAGTTATGCAAGGACATTATTATATAGGGAGTTCCCAGAACATTATCGGTGGATCCCCAAGCGCAAGGTCTGGCAGAGAAGGAAGACCAGGCTAGGACAGATTGGGAGGATTGTGTATGCGCACCCGGCAGAGGGGGGGAGATATTTCTTAAGAGTGCTTCTAAACCATGTAAGAGGTGCAACCTCGTATGAGGATTTAAGAACAGTGAATGGTATCACATACTCAAGATTAAAACCGTAACGTTAGCACGGGCATTATACTAGTCCCTATATATGAACACTTTCACAAGATTGCGTTAATATATGTCGATGTTAATAAAGTCACCACAAACGTCACTCTATCACTATTAGGATTCGATTTTTTGCCTCAACAAGGGCACACGTTCTCCTGCTGTGCACCGTTGGATGTGCATTGAGGCATGTGTGTAGGCGCAGCAGGAGACACGATGCTATCGAGTTGACGCCATCTACCAGTGAAAAAATAATACCGTTAGAAAAAAAAACACGTAAACTTCGTGTGTGTGTGTGTATATATATATATATATATATATATATATATATATATATATATATATATATATATATATATACACACCCCACACACACACTCTAATAAGTCGAGGACTTGAAATGAACGAATAGATTACAGTTGGAAAGTGGCGAATAATTAAGAAAGATACTCCTAGCTCCTTTCTCGATGGCCTGAATAGAAGGGACGGACGATCCTTGTATAAAAAATCACACAATATGTAGTAGAAAGGAACCGAAGCGCTAAAAGCTGCGAGAACAGCAGTTTTTGGCAGTTTTTTTTTTGTCACGCTAGCTCACGCACGCGGCGCGCGGCACCGTACGTATACGTGCACAGTCATATATACGCGGTACAGAGCAGCAGGGATCGGAGCTTTTGCATGCATGTGCTGATGTGTGTTCATGTGGCGCGCGTGTACGGTGTACGTGCTACGACGACATACTCCGTATATGTAGGTGTGCGCATGGCGACTTATATGGGCATGCATGTGCGTGGCTGACCTGGTCCGGCCTGGGTCGCATGCGCCATGCCATGCGCGCGCACTGCAGCACCACAGCGTGCCTGCGTGCATGCATGCAGACGTAGGCGCGCGGCCGGGGAGGATCCTGCAGCAACTACCAGCTAGCTAGGTGCAGCAGCATCGATCCATCGAGATCGATGGATGGATCCGATCCTTGTGACGATGTGACCACTCCCGGCCTCATCATCTCTTGAGTCATATCCATCTCATTCTCCTGTCGTCTCTCTGGTCTTCTCTTGCATGCGTTGCGTCGGTTCTCTTCTTCCTCACGCCAACACAACACAACACAACACCAGCACACCGGCCAGAGGCAGAGCAGAGGCCGGCAGCAGCAGCGGCACAGCCGCGCAGCGCAGGCCTCTCTCTCTCTCTCTCTCTCTCTCTCTCTCTCCCCATGCATGGAGGCAGCAGCACACAGAGGCAGGCAGGCACAAGAGAGCGAGAGAGAGAGAGAGCCAGAGAGAGAGAAGAGTCTGGCTGTGCCATGCACGCCGAGCAGTTACACGTTCAATGCCAAACCTACTGGCTACTGCATTCCTGTCTCTACTCTACACATGGACGTATACGCATGTGCATGCACTTCTGCTGCTGCTGCATGCCCTTGCCCTGCACCTGCACGCAGAAGAGAGATCGGACACGATCGAAGAGAAGAGAAGCCATGCGCAAGGGACCACTCTCTCAGTCTCTCTAGCTATCTGCATATGGACGACGACGACACTACTGCAATGCGATCTTAATGTTTTGTCTTTACCCATAACATTCCAAGGGTTGTCAACTCGCCCTTACTACTCGCACAGCAGGGCACAGCACAGTGAGGCCCCTCTCTAGGCACTGGCAGGCACTGGCCCACACTGATCACTTGATCAGATCACCATGCGTCTCTGTGCTTGTTTAGTTCCTAAAAAGTTTCTCAAAAAGTGCTATAGTAGCTATCATATCGAATCTTACGATACGTGCATGGAGCATTAAATGTAGACGAAAAAAAACTAATTGCACAGTTTGGTTGGAAATGGCGAGACGAACGTTTTGCGCCTAATTAATCCATGATTTAACACTAATTACTAAATAAAAACGAAAGTACTACGGTAGCCAAATTACTAAAATTCACGAACTAAACACAGCCTCTGTTTACTTCTCTTCCATGAAAGGTTTGCAGGGACAAGGGCATGCAGATTTGCAGCAGGGCAGGCCTCCTCTAGCTACTCGTCACTTCTTCAAACCTGCCAGAGTGCCTGCCTGCCTGCCTGCTGGGCTCCACCTCCACTGATGGAGTATACTCCCTCCGTCCCGTTAAGATTGTCGCTCGGGAAGCGGGATTGTGAGGGGGGCACGGTTTTCCAACGACAAACTCAATGGGACGGAGGGAGTAAAAGCCAGCCAATTAAGAATTCTGTCACGCATTGACTTGTGGCTTGATGGATATCGTCGTAGCGCAGCTATAGCTAGGGGCTAGGGCCTATAGCTCAATTATGTGGCCATCGAGTAGTTATTAACACCTCCAAACAATCGGGATCAGTGTACGGATTTGTGTGTACAAACACGAGAAGCAGGCAGGGTACAAACACTAGGCAGAATAGATGCCGCCATAACAGCAGCAGCAGTAGTAGTATGTACTCCAAGCAGAAAAAATAATTATTTAATGTTTTGTGGGTCCAGCTCAGCAGGCTCAGGCTCGAGCTCGGGCCGAGCATAAATTTTTTGGACCGCCAAACTTTTGCCCTTGCATTGCCAGCCCATAGGACTCGATCACGGGCTTCACTTAGACGGGGAGGAAAAACCAAGCTGACCTCAGCAACCTTCTTTCAGGGCCGGGCTGCTGGTGGGGGTTTATCATCATCGTGGCTTCTATATCTATATGCAACCACCAATAAATACATTGCTTCTATATCACTAGTAGAAAACAGACTTTCGGTTCCAGAAGTCCCGATTGGAGCAACTAACCAGGACTAAAGTCCCCTGCCCAACAGCTAGAGGTGCAGCTTTTGCAGGAGGGGACCTTTAGTCCTGGTTCGTGGTTCAAACCGGGACTAAAGGTCACCCTCCAGTCTCGATTGGAGCTACCAATCGTGACTAAATCTTTAATCCTGGTTGGTGGCTCTAACCAGGACTAGAACGCTACATGTAGTCCGGGTTTATACCACAAACCGAGACTACATGTCCCAGGCTATATACTTTTTCCTTCTGCCTTCCCAGCCCGAGCCATTTCAAGCTCTCTCCCTGCTCTCTGTTCTTGCTCGTGGAAGGAGTTCATGCTTGCGGGATTGGTGAAGACTTCATTCCTCCATCCATTCTTCGGTTCTAAAGGTTACCAACTTCATCCTCCCATGTGTCATCACTAGCATGGCTCATTTCATGGTCTAGAAATAGAGAAATTTGTGGTTTTTTAGATTGGGAATGATGGTGGATTTTTTAATTTATATACCATTTGAGCTCTAAATCACTTGATAGTTTGAATATGAAGACGAGGGAAGCTTAAGTAGTTCATCAAAACTAGTATGCACCTTTCATTGCCTCATTTCATAGTCTAGAAATAGAGAAACTTTTTGTTTTCTTGATTGGGAATAATGGTGGATATTTTTTATTTATATGGCATTTGAGCTCAAAATCACTCGATAGTTTGCATATGTAGATGGAGGAATCTTATAGTAGCTCATCAAAACTAGTATGCACCTTTCATTGCCTCATTTCATGCATGGTTTAGTAAATTGAGAAATAAAAGATTTTTTTAGTACATAGCTCAATTAATTTCATGGTTCACAAAATGAGAAACTTATAGTAGTTGATGAAAATGAGTATAGAGAGTCATAGATGGTGAATGCTTTCGGGTCCTCGGCCTCGCATGGGGTCCCTAAGCGATTGAGGCCGGGCCTCCCTCTCATTGCGTGCGGCAAGTGTGGGCAGAAGATTGCGAGGGAGTACATGGTGAAGAAGAAGGGTCCCAACCAAGGGCGCATCTTCTATATGTGTCCGGATCGCGAAGTGAGTATTTTTTGTCATGTTTTGCTATGGTTTGTAGCCATTTTTTGTGATGATTTTGATTAAAGTTCTTGATTTGTTGTTGTAATTTCAGTGGAATGGCATTGGATCATGTGACGGTTGGTACTGGGAGGAAGACTATGTTGAGCACGTCCAAAAATCTCTTGCAAAGGAGACTGAAGCGGCTGATGAGAGTGCACCTGTGTATGATGAGGCAGTGAACCAGTAGAAGAATGATCGGTCTGTTTTAGTTGGAATTGGTCACGAAATCCTTATTTTGCTGAAGTGCATTATAAATTTAGTTTGTTTAGTGCTATTTGGGATTGTCCACGTTGTATCAAGGCTTTAATAAATTAATGTTCGAGAGTACGTGAAACAGCTGTGTGGTATAGGATATTAATTAATCATGTTGATTGATGGATAATTTAGATCTTTTAATTAACTAACCATGCATGTTGTATAATATGGGTTATTACAAGTTTTTTATATGGTGTACGTCATGTACGTAATGCAGATGAACCGCAATGGATGTAACAACTGACCGTCGCTCCCCGAGTTCTTGAGGGGCGTGCAAGTTTTCTTAAATGTGGCCAAGGCAAACACGCGGAATGGTTTCATGTGTTGCCCATGTGTTCTATGTAAGAATGAGAAGGATTATTCTTGCTCAAGGAAAATTCACAAACACCTGTTTACGTCGGGTTTTATGCCAAACTATATTTGTTGGACTAAGCACGGAGAAAGAGGTGTTATAATAGAAGAAGATGAAGAAGAAGGGGATGATGACAACATGATTATTCGTGGTTTTGCTGAATATGGTGCCTTTGATGATACTGCAATGGGGGAAGCTGAAGAAGAGGGAGCTGCTGAAGAAGAGATAGTGGCAGGAGATGATCTTGATGATGATCTTGGTCAGGCCATCTATGATGCATAGAGAGAATGTGAAAGTGACAAGGAGAAGATCAAGTTCGAGCGCATGCTAGATGATCACAAGAAATTGCTGTACCCGACTTCCGAAGAGGAGAAAAAAAGTTGGGTACCACACTGGAATTGTTGCAATGGAAGGCAAAGAATGATGTATCTGATAAGGGATTTGGGGAGTTATTGACTATCGCAAAGAAGATGCTTTCAAAGGCAAACGAATTGCCCGCCACTACATACGCAACAAAATAGGTCGTCTGCCCTCTGGGATTAGAAATCCAGAAGATACATGCATGCCCTAATGACTGCATCCTCTACCGCGGCAAGGAGTACGAGAATTTGGATGCATGACCGGTATGTCGTGCATCGCGGTATAAGATCAGGCAAGATGACCCTGGTGATGTTGAGGGCGATGGTGAACGTCCTAGGAAGAGAATCCCTGCCAAGGTGATGTGGTATGCTCCTATAATACCACACTTGAAATGTTTGTTCAAAAACAAAGAGCATGCAAAGTTACTGCGATGGCACAAAAAAGACTGTAAGGTAGACGATATGTTGAGACATCCCGCTGATGGGTCCTAGTGGAGAGCAATCGACAGAGAATTCCTGAAGTTTGCAGATGACGCAAGAAACTTAAGATTTGCTTTAAGTACAGATGGCATGAATCCTTTCGGGGAGTAGAGCAGCAGTCATAGCACTTGGCTAATTACTCTATATATCTACAACCTTTCTCCATGGTTGTGCATGAAGCGGAAGTTCATTATGATGCCAGTGCTCATCTAAGGCCCGAAGCAACTTGGAAACGACATTGATGTGTACCTAAGGCCATTAGTTGAGGAACTTCTACTTTTGTGGAGCAGCACAGGCGTACGTGTGTGGGATGAGTACAAACAGGAACACTTTGACCTACGAGCATCGTTGTTCGTAACAATCAATGATTTTCATGCTCTTAGTAATCTTTCAAGACAGTCAAACAAGGGATATAATGCATGCACGCACTGTTTTTATGACATGGAAGGTATATTTTTGAAAAAATGTCATGTACATGGGCCATCGTCGATTTCTTCCATTGAATCACGCCCTAAGAAAGAGAGGAAAGCATTTTAAAGGTAAGGCAGAGCACCAAACAAAGCCTGACAACCGTAGTGGTGAGGATGTATTCAATATGGTCAATGATGTACAAGTAGTCTTTGGGAAGGGACCTGGCAGCCAACTAGTTTTGAATGATACTAACAGACACGCACTCATGTGGAAGAAGAAGTCCATATTTTGGGAGCTACCCTACTGGCAAGTCCTAGAGGTCTGCAGCATGATCGACGTGATGCACCTGACAAAGAATCTTTTTGTGAACCTGTTAGGCTTCATGGGTGTGTATGGGAAGTCTAAGGACACACTCGAAGCAAGACAGAACCTACAGTGTATGAAAGAACGAGAGAACCTGCATCCAGAGAAAGTAGATGATGGACACCAATAGTTAAGTTCTGCTAGCTACACTCTTAGCAAAGAAGAGAAGGAAAGCATGTTTGAATGCCTAAATAGCATCAAGGTCCCATCTGGCTTATCCTCGAATGTAAGGGAGATAATAAATGTGGCAGAGAAGAAATTCCTAAACTTAAAGTCTCATAACTGCTACATGCTTATGACGTAATTGCTTCCAGTTGCATTGAGCGGGATTCTACCTCTAAATGTACGATTAGCCATCGTGAAACTATGTGCATTCCTCAACACAATTTCTTAGAAGACGATCAATCCAGCGCATCTAGCAAAGCTATAGAATGACGTGGTCCAATGTCTTGTCAGCTTTGAGTTGGTGTTCCCGCCATCCTTCTTTAATATTATGACGCACCTCCTAGTTCACTTGATCAAAGATATTAGTATTCTCGGTCCTGTGTTCCTACACAACATGTTCCCCTTTGAGAGGTTCATGGGAGTACTGAAGAAATATGTTCACAACCGTGCTCGGCCAGAAGGAAGCATCCCCAAGGGCTACGGAATAGAGGAGGTCATTGAGTTCTACGTTGACTTTATTCCTGACCTCGACCCGATTGGTGTTCCTGAATCATGGCATGAGGGGAGACTAAGTGGAAAGGGAACACTGGCAAGGAGGACGATTATTTCCGTAAAGCACACTACACAGTTCTGCAAAACTCCTCCTTGGTGGATCCGTATATCGAGGTATACAAGGACATTGTACGATCCGAATTCCTGGGGAGGACTGAAGCCTGGATTATGCATCGGCACATGAAATCTTTTGGCGGTTGGTTGCGAAAACGATGTCAGGGTGACGAGAGTCTGGATGACCAACTGTACTTGTTGTCTAGGGAACCATCTTGGCATATCCTGACATTCAAAGGGTACGAGATAAATGGCAATACATATTACATGATAGCCCAAGATAAAAGGAGCACCAACCAAAACAGTGGTGTCCGCATAGATGCCACAGAGCCAAATGGGAATAAGGAAACATATTATGACCGCATAGAGGAGATATGGGAATTAGACTATGGACCTTATTTTAAGGTCCCTTTGTTTCGGTGCCAATGGGTGAAGGTGACCGGAGGTGGGGTAACAGTGGACCAGTACGGAATGACAACAGTGGACCTCAACAATCTTGGATATAAAGACGAAACCATTCATCTTAGCCAAGGATGTGAATCAGGTTTTCTATGTGAAGGACATGTCTACCAAACCGAAGAAAGGGAAAACCAACGACAATGGCTCGGACAATGACTCAAAGCGCCACATAGTTATTTCAGGGAAAAGAAACATTATGAGAATCGAGGACAGGTCTAACATGTCAGAAGATTGCGAAAAGAATGATGGAATTCCGCCCTTCATAGTAAACAGTGACCCAAGTATCCTGCTAAATAATAAGGACACTCCATGGTTACGGCGCTATCATAACCAAGGGACATACGTCAAGAAGAAGTTCATTGCCGTTCCCGCTTGATATGGTGATGTATTAGACCTATTATGTAATAATTGTGACTTCAGATGTTTTTGTCGTGTTTTCGTATTTTCTAGGATTTAAATGAATTTTCTACTTGACGGTGGATTTCCCATGGAAAATGTGTGATGAAAAACCAAATGATCAACGTTAATAAGATGTGAAAACTAATTTTCCGTCGAAAAGCAATAGTTTTAATGATTTTAATCAAGTAGTACATTTTTGCATGGTGCAAATTGTGATTATTATTTACACTATGTTAAATATTTATACGGTAAAACAAAAGAGTTTAGGTTATAGATTTTTGTTGTGTATAATAATGCAAAACAGGTCCAGAATTCTTTTTGTATTTTTTTGGCTAATTTTTTATTTACTAGGCAATTAACAACTCTCTGCATATTTATATGAAAGAAATATATAAAAAAGGAAAAAGTTCTAAAAACTGACGGGAAGCCAAACTGGAGCCCACCTTTACTCCCGGGTGGATCAACCACCCGGGACTAAAGGTGGGCTGCGTTTTCGCGGCCGGCCAAAAACAACTTTAGTCCCGGGCTGCGGCTGCACCCGGGAGTCCCGGTTCTTACCATCACCTGGGACTAAAGGTCCTTTAGTCCTGGTCCATGGCTTCACCGTGGACTAAAGGTCCCCCAAATATATATCGCCTCGTCTTCTTCTCCCCTCCATCGTCTTGATTCTTCGCCCGAGAGCCACCGCGCCACCGCCGCTCCTCATTGCCTCCAGCCGCCTCCACGCACCTCTCCCGTCTCTCACCGTCTTTGCCGACGGCCTGGCTCGTGCCTCTCCCGTCCCGTGCGCGGTGCCCAGACCCGAATCCGCCGTCGTCTTCCTTGCCCTCACCCCGATCTGATTTGGATCCGCCACGCCATCGTCGCCGTCGTCGATCCTCGTCCTCGTCATCGCTAGGTTTGTCCCTGGCTCCACGCGCACGTGCGCCTCGCCGTGCGGTCGTCGTCCCCTTCGCCGGAGTGCTCGTCGTCGTCCCCGTCGCCGCACGCTTGTCCTCGTCATCGAGAGATCACCTCTGACCAGCACCGCGCCTCGAGCTCGTCCTTCGTCCCCGGCGGCTAGCTCTACGCGCATGCGCGCCTCGTCCCGGCTGGCTCCACGCGCCCATCGTCCTCCGTGCTCGTCGTCCTCGATCTCCTCGCCGTGCTCGTGCTCGTCCTCGCCATCGTGCTCATGCTCGCCGTTCTATATGTGAGCAACAGTGTGTGCGCATATTATTTTTTCGGCATAGAAAAAATAGATAGATTTTATTTGTAGACAAAATAGAAAAAATGTAGTAGTTTACTTAAATATAATATATATATATATAGAAAAAATGTTGAGTGGTATGAATTGTAGAAAAAATGTAGTAGTGTACTACAATATATAGTTGTAGAAATATATTAAAATATTCGCCACAATTGAAAAGATTATTTTTATTAGTCCTCTGAATTTTTTGGTGTGTGTGTATATTATATATATATATATATGAATTTTGATATATTGACATTAATATTGATATATATCCTAATATCCTGAGCTCCGCTCCAAACCCTAACCCGGCCGAGCTCCGCTCCAAACCCTAACGAAGGCGTAAATAATAATCCTGAATTCAATAGTTATATATATTTGATTCTTCATAGTTAGTGTGACATGAATTTTAATATATTAGTGTGGAATTTTTACAATAAGGGATAGCTGCCCCATAGGGGGTGACGGCTGCCCATACCTTGGATGGTAATGGACCACATGCTACAGGTTGGAATTGCTTTGCACATTTTTCCACCGTGTGGCTCTCCGGATGGGCAGTCAGCCCCGCCTGTCTTTCGACTCAAAAGAGAAACAGATGAAATAGAGCGTGCGTCGTGGTCTCCAAATTGCTCCGTGGTCTCCAAATTTTCATGTGAGCCATCGCTTTCGCCCTGACACATACAGCACTCTCCTAGTAGTCAGTCTGTTCGCTTGCTCGTAAATGATCGTAAATTTTCAGCCGAAAACAATGTTTTTCTCTCACACCAAACCAGTCAGCAGTAAATAATCCACGATACTCTCCTTCTGTTACCTCTCGCCCCTGACGTCGCTTCAAGCACTCAACAAAGCACGCATGCATACAAATTACGTGCTTTTTAGTTTTTCAATGATATTTCTTTGCGGTAAGCTTTGATTAGCAAATGGTTTTCACCGTTAGATTGCTGATATTTTTTTACATAAACTGATATCAATTTTATCTACCAAAACACGATGCACAAATATATATCAATCCCTCAGCCACAAATTTTCCACGTGATCCCATCCAACACAATTGACTGGCGTGTCACATCCTCCAGTATTTTGGTGCTAAAATCCCAAAACAAACAACGACAAAAGGTGTTTAAGACTTCTGAACCTTATTTAGAGATATCTAAGCAGCCAAGATTTTGTACGCATGACATGTAGGGCCTATATATATATATTTTAAGCTTTAAAATATAGTTCATATGGGTCTTAACTTTTAGATTTAACCGAGAGAAACCCAAACCAAAAAAAAAAAAAGACACACTGTGTCTTACCAATCATAGGTGTGCAGCTCACCGGCTGGTGGCAGGCTGCTTTGCTCGTCGCAATCCTCACTCACATGTCTCTCCGCCACGTCACTTTCAGCACTGAACAAAGCACTGTGCAGGTATGCAAATCAAGTTGATTTTAATTTTCCAATGGTATTTCTTGAGATAATCTTTGATTAGCAAACGGTTTTCACCATTTTGGCACCACCGTGATTTTTCACCACCATTTCATCAAATTTATATAGAAAAAAGTTTTCTACCATATAATCTAAAAGCGGACCTTGTCACGAGTGGTATTTCTTTTAAGCTTCAAAACACAGTCAATATGGGTCCTAATTTGTAGATTTAATCGAGACAAACATAATAGTGAAAACCATTTGCTAATCAAAACTTACCGTAAAGAAATATCATGGAGAAACTAAAAAGTAGTACCTAGTTTGCTTGCATGACGGTGCTTTATTGTGTGATGAAAGTGACGTGTGTGGAGAGAGGTGAGAGAAATGTGAGTGCGTTCTGTGTTGGCTGCAGGTGAGAAATATGAGCATCGCCAATTTCGAACTCGGTGCAGCTGCTATGTTCGTTCAGGGCAATTGTGCAAGCATGTAACTCCAACCTTTAGCAACGTGGTCTAGTACCAGTGCTAAAAAGGCCACGTAGTCGGGCCCGCTGTCAGTGGCTCAAGGGGAACAAAGGTGATATATAGTCGGGATCGCAGGCAGCAATTTTGTCCAGTGTCAGGCCGGGACCGCGTGCAGCAATTGGTAGGTCGGGTGCACTCAGTCCCCGTGTCAGCACTTCCATGTTTGTTTTTGGCTGTGGGTAGTACAAAACCCTATTTGTAGCACAATATTTTTGTTTGATATATTTATATACACCAATGTAGATCATGATATATATATATATATATCATAATATCCTAACCTTAACCCCATCGAGCTCTGCTCCAAACTCTTATATATATATATATATTGATCGAGTTCCGCGCATGCAAACCCTAACCAGAGCTCGGCGTAAATAATAACCCTGAATTCTATAGTTATTTAAATTTAAGCCCCTGGCTCTATCCATTAATTAGCATATGCATGACTAGTGTATGGTTTTCATTTATATATAGTTGTAGTAATTAAGATGGCCGAGCCGCAAGACGACTACGACCAGAATGAGGCCATGATGAACATTATCAATGCCGTCACTCAATATGGCCCCAACATCCAGGACGAGGCCGATCCGGAGTTCGATGACGGCTCTGAATACTTACTAAATTTTGAAGATAAGCAAGAACCTCTTGTGCAAGAAAGTACTGGCGATGTATATTTGTTAATAATCTTGCATATCTTATATATATGAAATTAAACATAATTCTACTAAATCTTTGTGTTTCTTCGTACATAGCCCTCTAGATCGACGACGTCGACGAAAAGTGTACGAGGCCCGACAAAACCGTTGGAGGGCCACTACATAATCACAGAAGTTGACCCTAATACCAACGAACCGCTCCTGCCAAAAAACAATGCAAAAAAAGTTCGTAAACCACTATGGGGTTCATGTTAGGGACAGGGTCCCGATCAGCGTCCATGAATGGAAAAAGAAGAAGGATAATCCTCTAATTAGTTTTGTCTCTGAGCGTGAAAATTTCATTCTTTGGGATTCAGTCACTACACATTTCACTCTACCAGCAGGTGTAGATTTAAGAAATCTAGTTAAAAGTTTGGGCTCTCAAGAAGATAGGCACACAATTCCAGACCTGGAAGAAGCTATACACTGAATTTATCAAGAAGAAGCTATGTTCGTTCAGGGCAATTGTGCAAAGCACGTAACTCCAACCTTTAGCAACGTGGTCTAGTACCAGAGAGAAAAGGCCACGTGGCAGTCAGACCCGCCTGTCAGTGGCTCAAGGGGAACAAAGGTGAAATATTAGTCGGGACCGCATGCAGCAATTTTGTCCAGTGTGTGTCAGGCCGGGACCGCATGCAAGAATTGGTTGGTCGGGTGCACTCAGTCCCCGTGTCAACACTTGCATGTTTGTTTTTGGCTGTGGGTAGCTAACACCCGTGGGTGTTACAAAACCCCATTTGTAGCACAATATTTTTGTTTGATATATTTATATACACAAATATAGATCGTGATATATATATCATAATATCCTGAACTCGCTCCTAACCCTAACCCGGCCGAGCTCCGATCCAAACCCTTATATATATATATATATATATATATATATATATATATATATATATATATATATATATATATATATATATATATATATATATATATATATATATATATATATATATCATGATCGAGTTCCGCGCATGCAAACCCTAACCAGAGCTCGGCGTAAATAATAACCCTAAATTCTATAGTTATTTAAGTTTAAGCCCCTGGCTCTATCCATTAATTAGCATACGCATGACTATTGTATGGTTTTCATTTATATATAGTTGTGGTAATTAAGATGGGCGAGCTGCAAGATGACAACGACCAGAATGAGGCCATGATGAACATTATCAATGTCGGCACTCAATATGGCCCGAACAACCAGGACGAGGCCGATCCGGAGTTCGATGACGGCTCTCAATACTTACTGAATTTTGAAGATAAGAAAGAACCTCTTGTGCAAGAAAATGCTGACGAGGTATATTTGTTAATAATCTTGCATCTCTTATATATATGAAATTAAACATAATTCCATTAATTCGTGTGTGTATATATATATATATATATATATATGTGTGTGTGTGTGTGTGTGTGTGTGTGTGTGTGTGTATTACTGAATCTTTGTGTTTCTTCGTACGTAGCCCTCTAGATCGACGACGTCGACGAAAAGTGTACGAGTCCCGACAAAACCGTTGGAGGGCCACTACATAATCACAGAAGTCGACCCTAATACCGGCGAACCGCTCCTGCCAAAAAACAATGCAAAGAAGTTCGTAAACCACTGTGGGGTTCATGTTAGGGACAGGGTCCCGATCAACGTTCGTGAATGGAAAAAGAGGAAGGATAATCCTCTGATTAATTTTGTCTCTAAGCGAGAAAAGGACATTCTTTGGGACTCAGTCACTACACATTTCACTCTACCAGCAGGTGTAGATTTAAGAAATCTAGTTAAAAGTTGGGCTCTCAAGAAGATGGTCACACAATTCCAGACCTGGAAGAAGCTATACACTGAATTTGTCAAGAAGAATCTTACTCCAGATTTTAGTGAAAATAGCCCGTACAAAAAGTTGAGGGACGACTGGCCTGAATTTGTGAGGTACAAGACCTCGGAAGAGGGTGAGGAACGGGTGAGAAGGAACCAACAGAATGCGCAACAGAAGCGGTACCATCACAAAACGGGATCAGGTGGCAACAGGAGTGCCATTCTAAAGTGGCAAAGAATGGAAGAGGACTCGTACACTTTTCGTCGACGTCATACGCCCTCCAGATTCCTAAACACCCTGGGCGAACGCGAGGCAAAGGGTTGATTTCATAGCGGCATGGCTTCCCTAAAGACGCCGCTACCTACAGAAGCCACTAGCGAAGGAAGGATGAGGAGGCAGAGCGGATCCGCAGGTTAGAGAAGGCGGTGCTTCAAGCGTAGGAGCGAGAGCGGGAGCGAAAACTAAGCAAGGAGGTGAGAATGCAAGAGGAAATCAAACGGCAAGTGGCACTATAGTTGAGTAGCCAAAGGCAGTCATCAACATCAGAGCATGCAGTCAACATTAGTCCCCTCAGCTAAGAAGCAGCTGCGCTTCCACTGAGCTCCCAAATCAAGATGAAGCCTTGCAGCACTTCCCCGTGGATGACATCACCGTGCCTTTGACGCCATGTGAGCTGCACATTCCCTTGGGGAATAACGGTGCCACAGTCTTGTTGGCGCACGGTATTGTTTCTCCTATGGTCCCCGACAAGACACCAACAATCCATGGGAATCCAATTCCACCTGGCTATTATAGCGTCTCGGTGAATAGAGTTATCAAAGACTATAGGGAAGTGTCTCTTGACTTTTCTAGAGGTGATGGGGAGAAGACCCTAGGACAAGCAAAGCATTCATTCGTTTTATGGCGCAAGCGCTACATCATTATTCCCGGTACGACGCCTAGGGTACCGTCGCCTCCTCCTCAACTACCCCATGATAGGTGCGGATGAAAGTGAACAAAACAGTTTTTCAATAATTAATCATTCTCAATTATTGGCTTCTCGCGTAATAACCATTTACTCCCAATCATTTTTGTACTCACAGGTCTCCCAACCTGAGTCCACTTCCATCCCATAATGATCATCAAAGTGCTCTAGATGATGATGATGTGTTCCATGGCACGGCTGCATCTCCATCTCCATCTCCTCCAAGGCCGTCTCCCCCACCTCCGCCTCCCGCGCCGCAGAGCCAAAAGAGGCCCCCGCCCCCGGTGAAGTCCCCGGTGAAGAAGAAAGCCAGCCGTCGTAAAACAAAGCCCCCTCTAGAGAAGCTAACTTACGAGCAGTCTGAAGAGGAATCAAAAGCGGTGGCATAAAAAGATTTGATTAACTGGAAGCAAGGTTTAGCAGAATCAAGAGCGAGGAGGTTGGAACTTGAGAAAAAACCTGCCAAAGCCGCACTACATAGCTCAACAAGAACTAAGGAAAAATCAATAAGCGCGAGAAAAAGCAGTGTGAGGCACATAAGCCCTCACCATTATCTGACTATGAACGCTCTCTGGACAAGTCATATAAGGCGTCACTGAAAGCGAAGAGAGCAGGGAAAGATGTTGCATAGCTCGGGTAGCAATCTAAGCAATCTATCAACCCGCTAGTTGTTGAGGGTGATTTCACAAACGCACCGTGTGGTCCAATAGATAAGGAGGCACTGCAAGACTTCATGGCCACCACAGGTCTCACAGCTGAACAACTCATGGGGGGAGCATCGATACCAACTGACGACTATGATATTTACCGGACCTATGTGTATGGCCAAAGTCTTGTCAACCCTAAGTACTACTCATCACTAGGTACGCAGATGTTCTTGTTGAACAAGTGGTACTTAAAAGTGACCGAGAATGACGAAGCAACATGGCTTGTTGCCAGAGTGAGACCAGTGCATTACTTGGGCTATGACGTTGTACATATTGAGTTCAATGAAGTACACCAACTATTAAACTGGGACGCTCTCGACAAATCTCTCGTCAGCTGTTGGTGTCTGTAAGTGATTCTTTCTACAATTGAATTGAAGTAACTTGCATGTTAGTTCGTTGTTCATATATAGTTATCCTCACACTGTATATATTGTACTATATATATATGCAGATATGAGATGCTAAAACTAAAGAAAAAAGCGATGACTGAGGTTGGTTTCATTGATCCAAATCACGTATTTAAGGACAGGGTTACTCCATATGATAAATGGCGACCTCAAGTGGAGAAGCTTCTGTTCAGGTTCTTAGATAAGAACGCTTACAAGACACTGATACTCTTCCCATACAGCTTTAAGTGAGTGTGAATGTCTTGTGCCCATTTTATTTTGCTTACTCCATGTTGACTTTAGTTAATGAGTTATGCCTGCGTATAAACATGTAGCTTTCACTGGATACTGTTGGTCATCGATATGACCAAGAGTCATGTAAAAATCTTTGACTCAGCGACAAAACCCCGAGAAGATTACTTAGAAATCCTCGATATACTCCAGTGGTAATTTCGGTCTCGCACACACTGTATACTCTTTTATGCCATTTTAATGATATAATTCCATTTATTTATTTTGTTGAGCAGTGCTTGGAAAACGTTCGCCGAGAAACACCATTATGGTAATTGGAAAGTGCCTCTGCATATAGTCTAATACCTAGTAACTACTATCTAGGTCACCACATCTTTATTTAATTCAATTCATTATTAAAGTGGTGTCTGCAGCAGGGATCGGGGAACAACTTATATGGATACTACGTCTGTGAGTTCCTCATGGAGTACTCAAGGAGAACAAGTGAAGAGATCCTCGAAGTACGTAAAAAATATACACAATTTATTTATTACCATTGTGTTGATATATATAATCATATATATATTCATACTTTTGCTTTCATTCGAATTGAAGATTGAATGGAGGAAGCGAAAGGTCCTGCGATGTGACCAGATCAAAGCAATTCAAGAGGCATTGTCATTATTTCTTTTGGAGCAGGTCATAGATCCCAAGGGCGCATACTACTATGATCCTAAAGAATTTATACCTAGTAGCCAAACAACGGAGGAAGATTAGGGTTGCAAGAAATCCCAATAACATGAGTACATTTGTGACTTTATTATATATGTACATATTTCATGCATGCATATTTGTATACATATGGTTTCATATATTTTCATGTGTTATTTATGTATAATGCTCGAACGGAACCTTATACGTACGTATATAAGGACGTATATTAACAGCGTAGAATTCGTATACCAAAAGCTAATTGAAACAAAAAGAATTGAATTGAAAAAAACCATAAAATGAAAAGGAATGAAATGGAAAAAAATAAAGGAACCTTTAATACCGGTTGAAAACACCAACCGGGACTAAACGTGCTAGCTCCGGTGCAATATTTGGGGGGGCCATTTAGTCCCGGTTGATAATAGCAACCGGGACTAAAGGTCAACTTTCAGTCCCGGTTACTACACTATCGGAATCCTCAAATTTACCGAGTGTTTTTATGTTTGCCGAGTGTATTCCCTCGGGCACTCGGTGAACAAGTTCTTTGCCGAGTGCCGCGCTAAAAACACTCGGCAAAAAAAAACACTCGGCAAATAGGGCGTTTTGCCGAGTGTCAAAACAAAAACACTCGACAAAGAGGTTGTTTGCCGAGTGCTAAAAAAAATACACTCGGCAAAGAAATAAAATATTTTTCTGGAAAAGGAGAAGAAAAAAAATGAAAAAAAAAACTTTGCGGAGTGCTTAGATCTAAAACACTATGGCAAAAAAAAGTAGGAGAAGAAAAAAAAAGTTGAAAAAAACTTTGCCGAGTGCCCCATCTGGGACACTCGGCAAACCAAAAAAATACCTACTTAACCTAACCGCGTCCCCAGCACCCCACCCGCCCTCCCGTCCCCACCCCTTCTCTCTCCTCCTGGCCCCCAGCGCCCCCTCTCCTCCCTACGGCACCGCCTCCCTCCCCTCCTCTCCCGTCCGCCCTCTTCCACTCCGGCCGCCTCCGCTCCCGGCCCCCTCATCCGGCTCCCCCCTCCCCTACCTTCTTCCCTGACGCGGCCCCACCTTCCCCTTCTTCTTCCCCGCCGACGGCCGGCCCCTCCCCTCCGTCCCCTTCTTCTTCCCCGTCGGATCCGGCCCCTCCCCTCCCCTCCTCCCTTCTTCCGCGCCGGATTCGGGCCCTCCCCTCTTCCCCACCCCTCCCTTCTTCCCCGGCGCGGCCTCCCCACCGGCGACATCCGGCGGCCGGTGCCGCCCCCTCCCTCCCTCCCTCCCCCAATGGCAAGATCCAGGGAGGGGCCCCGGCGGCGCACCCTAGGCGGTGGTGGAGGGGTGGCCTGGCGTTGCGGGCACGGCACGGCGGCGTGGCGTGGCGTGGCACGGCAGCTGCCTCTCACCCTAGCGATGCTCGGATCCATGGCGTGGCGTGGCGCGGCCTCTCTCCCTCGCCGGTGCTCAGATCCACAGTGGCAGCGGGCGGAGGCGGTGGCCGACAAGCACGGGTCTCGGCAAATTGTCTCGCGACGCGGATCGAAGCGAGCCGGCCCCACCGGCGTCCCTCACCTGCTGGCGGCGGCAAGCGGCGGCGGGTGCGGAAGAGGGTGGCCAGATCCAGCTCCCTCCCTCATTCGCTCAGCACGGCGGCGTGGATCCAAGGCAGAGAAGGTGGTCGCGGATCCAGGGCAGGGAAGGCGGCCACACCGTCGCTCAGCACAGCGGCGCGGGCCCATACTCCCTCCCTCGCTCGGTGGCGGCGCGGATGGAGGCATGGATGGAGGCGGAGCAGGAGCCGGTGGTGGCGTCCGGTGGCTGATGCTTTTTTATTTTTTTCAAAAAATGTTTGCCGAGTGTTTTTGGGGCACTCGACAAAGTCTTCGCCGAGTGCCCGACAAAAAACACTCGGCAAAACAATGTTTGCGGGTAAACTATTTGCCGAGTGTCGTTTGCCGAGTTTTTTTGGCTTTGCCGAGTGCCCCTGGCAAAGCTCCTGTATCCGGTAGTGCTAGAACCGGGACTAGGGGGGGCTTTAGTTCCGGATTCGCAAACTTAACTGGGCAATCGGGACTAAAGGGGTTTCCAAATCAGGATTGCAACCCAGTCCTGCTCTAGTGTATGCAACAATAAATAAATACAAAGATATAGATAAGGCACTGCATTTTGGTTGAAATCTTTTTCTTCAGAAATCATTGACAGTTCTCCATTACACACAAAAGCTGTTGGGTCCCACACACAATCATGACTCGCTGGATCAACATGGCGCGGAAACACCGTGCCCCACGATTTCTAGTATGAGCACATCGGTGGTAAGGGGGAAAAAACTCTAACCAGTTAGCATGGGTGAATCTGGAAGTATTATAACTCCTTCGGCAAACTTAATATCTTATACAGAAGCATAGTTTGTATATGCATAACTTACACAGAAGCATGATTTCTTACATAGATGCATGCCTTGCGAAAGCACTACTACGGGCCTGTTTGGAACAAAGGAATGCAAAACAGAGAAAAGGGAAAAAACACAGGAATATGATAGAGTAAAAGGTGGAAAACTATAGTATTTCAAAACGCAGGAATATATACTTTGAGCCGTTTGGATTACATGAATAGGTTTAGATCATCACATGTCTCTAAGCAACGATTATAACCATTGATCCATCCTAACCTGGTTTATCAGCTTTTCAAGTCATTTAGGATATTATTTTTAATTCATCTATAAGCATAGTAATCTCTTTCCTTGACCGTTCTCTCTCCTATATGTTTCTACTTTTTTTTATCATCCCGAGCTCTGGCCGTGTGAACGCAAGCGCGAGTGACCGTGTTGAGCGACCGAGCGAGCGACCAAGCAAGCCATTAGATTTCCATTAAGTTTGAGTGGATGGTTTTTTTCCTACGTTTTGTACAGCATAGGAATCCTTTCCTTTGGAATGAGATGTATCTTTCCTCCATTTCAAACAGCAATCTTCAAAAACTTTCCATAGGAATGCATTCCTTTGAAAATCCTTTGTGATTCTTCCCATCCAAACAGGGCCTACATATGCATTATTGGGCAAAAGGAACCCAGTCTAACATACGCATTCCTTAGCAGAGGGACAACTACTTGGTAAAGGAGCACACAAGGATAGCCACCGTACAGCTAAATAGGTATTCAGGGGAGGTATGGGATCCAGCGGCGCTTGATGAACTCATCATTTGGGACTAACAGCTCACGTCCCTCAGGTAGATCTGCAACAAACAATCTGCCATAAACAACTTCATACTCAGTAGAGATTTCCTTCTTATCTGCGACGCGTGTCCCCTTCTCCAAAGGAAAGTACACAAAAAGTTTTCCATTAACCACAGCAAAATCAGCAAAGACTTGCTTCAGAAATTTGCCATCACCTTTCCAAAGAAGACATGAATTTGGAAACTTCCGTGCAAGCATACGACCATGCGGATCACGATTGGCACACATCTCCGCTAGCTTTCCATCAGAGAACTTGATTAGTCCCACCTTGCATGACTGATTAGCCTTGTTCATACTGTGAATACACAGCACCCTGTTCTTGAACTTGTTGAACCGGCGAGCCATCTCATCAGGCTCACGCTTCTGGTTAAAAGCCTTACACCAGCGCTCATACAGGTCCCGCAGGGCTTCATCTGACTCAACGTCCTCCTCCTTTGGCACAAACTCCACCCTATCACCTGGCTTGGACAAATCTATATAAACAAAAAAAAAAAGGTGAGGGGGGAGTATTGTGTCAAATGCTATTTAATTCGCAGGTAGAACACCAAAAACAGTCCTAATATGTTTTTTTAAAGAACAGGACTACAGGAGAAATATATATATATTAAAAGCAACAAAGAGAGCACAGGAAGCATACAAGAGAGCAAGTTCAAGAGACAAAAAAAAAAAGAAGGAAACAGTCCTAATATGTTTTATGTTGTCCTCCCTAGCTTGCAGAGATTCAGTCAGCTCTTGGGCCTGTCGAATCCCAAGAAGAAACGCTTCCCTAGCTTTGAATTGGAGGAATTCCTTTATCATGTAATTGTTCCTACCATCTCAACAGCTGTAAACAATTTGTTTTGGATTTGGGGCTTGCCCCCTTCCACCAACCGGTTCACCGGCATCTGTGGAATGAAATGCAGGTGAGGATCGCTTTGATCCTCCCCGAAGTTACCTCAAAAAAAATGTTGTCCTCCGAATTTATCATGAATGAACAAAGGTGTTTAATAAAATGAAACAGTGTATTCTCACATGTAGAAAATGTTAGATCGTCTGGAATTGCTGAACGACGGTAAAAATACTAAAAAACTATAGTCAGTTTCTTCGGTTCGGGAGAGATGGGCAATTCGCCACCAGAAGAGAGATGCCAAATTCCGTACGCTGGTATAGCCGCCATCTGAAGAGGGAGAGATATCGGATTTACCTTTTGATGATGGAGCGGCGGAGGCAACCCAGCTGCCGGTTCGGGGGCTAGGTGCGTCCATGGCGATGGCGGGGGGAGGTGCAGCCGTGCCGTGGGTAGGTCCGGCGGCGGCGGAACGACCTCCACTTAAGCGAGGACCATCAGATGCGGCCGCCACCGCCACCGCCTCCGGACCCGGAGAGAGCGCCCTCCGCTCAGCCAAGCTGGCGACGCGATACGTGGCCGCCGCAGCTGAGCGGGCGGCTCGGGCGAACAGCAGGAGGGCTTTCGATGCCATGGCCAACGATGAGAGGATAGATCTGGATGGATGGTTGCTAACACCAACAGCAACATCAATAGAAGAGGGCCGCGGCAGGAGTAGCGGGCCCATTTCTTGGAAAGAGGCCGTAACGATTAGGCCAGGAAATTTGGGAATTTGCAGCTCAGAGCTCAACGACGCGGCCCGCTTTCCTGTTCTCTACTTCTCTCGAAAAGGAACAATAGAGGAACGAATTATAATAGATGAATCGTATCTTCAAATTTAAAAAATTGCGATGGCGTGAATCAAAAACCCCCGAAGATTAATTAATTTGGTGAACAATTCTGACAAGGCAACTGCCCCTTGGCCCTGGGCTTGTATAAATACTTTATTTACATTGTTCATTGAGAACATCGGTCATTTTCCATCCATCGCTTTCACTTTCCAACAGGGCCTGCTATGCCGAGCCGGGCTGCCCCATGCGCCTGCTGGGCTTGCTTATGCTGTTTGTCTGGGCCGAAATTTGCCTCTCTGTTTCCTGAAGAAAATAGTTATCTTTGTTATTTTCGTTTTTAGCAATAGTACAGTTAATTAGCCTCTATTTAAGAACTACACATAAACTTCTAGAGCTGTTATCGGCCTCTACGGTGATCGACAAGACTCATTACAGTGCAAGGCATTCAGGGTAACTAGTAGCAAGACTAGTGCACTGGTGATTTGTGCGCGCCCATGCGTGCGAGTAGTTACCGTGGGTTATTCCGCGCACCAGAAATGGCTGAGAATAACTTTGTAAAATAGGCGATACCCAATAAGAGTCGGAACAAATATAAGACACTGTAGACCTACGCACTATCCAAACACCACATCAATGAACTCCAGGATGCGATCATAGGGATTCAGAGCACACACAATCATAGTCATGATAATTATACACAAAAGAGTCTTGGGGTAGATTGCCAAGAAGGCATGGCTCCCATCATCCTCGGCATATAACGCATTGATCATCGGGGACATATAACAGGACCCTCTAGCATCTCAAAATTAATAACGACGATGCGTTGCGGACACATAATTCGATAGACACCAACCAAGTTGCACAGTATACTTTAGGAGAGGATCATAGTATGCACATACATCCTACAGAGTATTAATCCTAGGCCCATGGTTGGACGGCAACCAGATGTAGTTGTTTGGATGATACACCACACGCAAAATCAGTCTTAGCAACAACCAAACACATCTGTTTGGACGGCACAGCACAGTTCAGTCAAAATCACCGAAGTAACAGCTACATTTTCTAAGTAAAGCAGCAGTCATTGCTGAGCCTGAGTGACACATGGAGCACGACTCTAGGAAGGCACGTTGAGGAGGAACCTGTTTATACCATCAGTCATCAGAACAGCGTGTGTGTAAGGCAGCATGATAAAGGTACACGATATCTTATATAAGAGAATTTGCTGAAATGATGTGGATAGGAAGATTTACCAGGACCTGTCCAGATGCAATAGAGGACTCGAGAAGCTCTTTTCTAACTGTGACAGTAGCAACAGCAGGTCAGCTAATTTAGCAGGAAAAATGCGCACACAAATGCTTAAAGTACCAAGGGAATAATTATAGCCCTGTCACGGGCCAGTAATTAGGAGAGACACCCATCGAAACCAGAATGAGAGCGATAATGAAGATAGTCTAGAAGCAAAAGTGCACACACTAATATGAGGATCGTGATCAATGTACCCAAAAGAAAATTGGAGAGAAAATACAGGGACACAACATAGCTACCAGCACATCATAGGACACCAAAGCCTAAGTGTAAAGGAAAGTGCATAGAAATAACTACTGTGATATGGGATAGAAAAGAGAACGAACCTGTTCACCAAGGGCACTGCAGACGATTTTGCATACCTTGCCTCCAATCTGATAGAATTGTACATTTCCTGGTAGGCCAGGTGCAGCCGGTGGTTCCACGACGAGGGAGAGAGCAGGCCGCCGCTTCGTCCGTCGTGACGAGGGTAGGGACTGTTCCACCTTTTTTTTGTTTCGGCAAAAGAAGGTGCAAGGCAACCAGAAATCTGAACCCTAATAAATCACATTGCTTTTTGTTATGCTCCTATAAATCCTTACACACTGCTACTAAAACATACATGGGTCCATGCATATATACTACTAAAACTTTAAACCAAGAACTGGTGTTTCCATTTGATTTTGTCTTGCTTGTAGCCTTCCTTACACCGAGAGTTCGGGCGCCCTGTTGCATTTCGACAAATTTATAAGTAGTACTAAAATATTTAGCAGAATTTATAACAATAATTTTCTTGTTTCAGAAAAGATTTTTGCACAATAAAAAATACATCAAAGCACAAACGTCATCAGACATCTTTGAAGAAATGCATCAGGCATCACTTTAAAGGGCCATTGTACAAGTCTCGTATTAGTTTTGGGGTGACATTTGGGAAAAAAACATATATAAAAGAACTTACTGAACTTGGTCCAATATAGAAAAAGACTCGTTGAATCTGTGATTGAAGTGCACTTAACATCTTATGTTCCTAAACCTCTCAAGGACAGCTGGGCTGGAGATGTTGGTGGCGATGACGATGGTGGGACCGATGAGCAGGGATCCACATTTACCATGAACTGCATCTTTTGCACACCTGTTGAAAGAGTTGCACCAAATCAGTAGCAATCTTAATCTACTATGAAGGAAAGCAGCTGCAGCAAGCACATGAGTCTTGGATAGGATCACAAATTCACAAATCAAGAGCAGGACTGGCGAAGAAAAATTTAATTTTGTAGCCAACCGTGAAAAGAAACTTCTTATAGCAGTCTAATAAATAAGCATTTCTGCAAGCTAGTCCAAAATCAACACGCCTCCTACACCCTGAACACAACCCCAAGATCGACTCCATTGGACAGACATGTGAGCCCACGGTCCCATTCAGTCAGGCGGTACAGTATAGTAAGCGTGTTCAATTAATTTACATGTAAACCCGTGATGTAAAATTTATTTAAAGATGAAAAGAAAGCTCAAGAACCTTGTCATTTTACATGTAATTCCATCAGGGGCTTACAAATTGTCTGTGCGGCTTGCCATGACTCTTATCCACATGAACTATTTTTCACCATAACAGACATGTGTATGTAAGCTAGCCTTCCCATGATTTTTACTAAATAAATTAATTCAGTTTTTCACCTCAACATACATGGGCATGTAGAGCCCCCAAAGCAAACGGTGGCACCAAAGTCTAAAAACAGGCAAAGGACTGACACAGATCTAGCCAATCCTATTTCATACCAACATCTAAAAATAGGCATAGCAAACTATTTAGATAGATCCCGCACATGTCAGTACAATGCAACCTTGGCCATCGCAGCCCATAGGGTCCTATGTAGTCATATTCAAATATTACATGTTATAATCAGAATTTTGTTAATACCAAACGTTTTAGTCAAGCTTGGAGTATTAATCCAAATGAGCATTAGAAGTGCTACAGCAGGTTCATGAATCTAAAAAGGAAAGAAGCAGCAATGTACACATTTTGCAGCTATGAAGTTACAACAAACATTTACCAGCTCATTAAGCATAGTAGAGTCACGATGCTAAACGTCAAATGCTGAGCAGCAGCTGATCTGATCACACAGACAATATAATGGTACATACAAACGCAGGGAGTCATGATGCTACGTTGTCATGCTCTCTTGTGTCTTTGTTGAATCAACAGACATATCTGTATCAACGCCATCACACCATAGGACCATGTTGGACCATGCATCTAGAAAAACAGTAAATAATAAACAGGCATAAAAATAAGAAATCAAAGTTATGCTTTGAAGACCGTGTCACTGTCCAAAACGACTTCTTTTAGCAACCTGAGGGAAAAACTATGGGCATTGATGCTGCAGCCAAGGCAATCGCAATAATTACAATGCTTGACATGGAAAATGAGAATGGCTGGTAGATGGAAAAGTAGTGGGCATTGGTGCTGCAGCCAAGGCAATCGCAATAATTACAATGCTTGACATGGAAAATGAGAATGGCTAGTAGATGGAAAAGTAGAACACATTTTTTTTTCAGAGCAACAGTGAAGAAGAAAATAAATTGGATGCCAGAGGATAAGATAAGTATAACACTATGCAAGCACACTTCTAGTCCTGCTCTTTCCGTTGAAGCTCAGTACAATGAACTCAAGCTTAGCCTGAACCATTTTCACATGCACATTATTATGAGTTTTTTTTTATCCCATATAATATGATGATTCTTTGTGCCATATAATATGGTGATTCTCAGGCAGACAGAACACATTGATTCAACAGGTATCAAAAGAGACCTTGTTCTGAGACACAAAGTAATACCTGTAGAAGCGTAAAGAAGAAGAAACTTTAGTTGGCGAGTCTTGTCGACTTGCATCTTGGACTCCATGACTGCCTCTGTGTCTGTGATGGGACGTTCTGAATCCTGATGATGATTAGAGGGAAATTAACAGCCACCAATTGGCACCCAAGAGAGGAGAACGAAGCGGGCAACGGGAGCGGATCTAAGCAGCAGAAATGGGGAAGGGAAGCTTACCGGCACCACTCGCAAAGGCCATGCCGTCTTGAGAAGAGGTGGGCAACCGTAGTGTGTTGGCAGGGTCCAAGCGGGAACCTCGTCCATGGATGCGTTGAGGAAGGCGGACATCCCTCCTCCACGGATCGACCAACAAGGGCAGAGTCGGGGCCGATCCGGAGTTAGACGACGGCTCTCAATACTTACTGAATTTTGAAAATAAAAAAGAACCTCTCGTGGAAGAAAATGCTGACGAGGTATATTTATTAATAATCTTGTATCTTATATATATATATATATATGAAATTAAGTATAATTCTATTAATCCGTATATATATGCATGTATTACTGAATCTTTGTGTTTCTTTGTATGTAGCCCTCTAGATCGACGACGTCGACAAAAAGTGTACGAGTCTCGACAAAACCGTTGGAGGGCCACTACATAATCACACAAGTCGACCCTAATACCGGCGAACCGCTCCTACCAAAAAACAATGCAAAGAAGTTCGTAAACCACTATGGGGTTCATGTTAGGGATAGGGTCCCGATCAGCGTCCATGAATGGAAAAAGAGGAAGGATAATCCTCTGATTAGTTTTGTCTCTGAGCGAGAAAAGGACATTCTTTGGGACTCAGTCACTGCACATTTCACTCTACCATCAGGTGTAGATTTAAGAAATCTAGTTAAAAGTTGGGATGTCAAGAAGATGGCCACACAATTTCAGACCTGGAAGAAGCTATACACTGAATTTGTCAAGAAGAATCTTACTCCAGATTTTAGTGAAAATAGCCCGTACAAAAAGTTGAGGGACGACTGGCCTGAATTTGTGAGGTACAAGACCTCGGAAGAGGGTGAGGAACGGGTGAGAAGGAACCAACAGAATACGCAACAGAAGCGGTACCATCACAAAACATGATCAGGTGGCTATAGGAGTGCCATTCTAAAGTGGCAAAGAATGAAAGAGGACCTACTTACCAAAGGGATCAATCAATTTTCAATCGATTGGCCCCAATGCTCCAAGAATTGGTTTTTCCCACATTGGGGATCACTGGACCCGGAGACCAGGGAGCCGGTTGTTGGTGGAACAATCAGAGAAGCAGCACGAAGACTTTGTGATATTGTAGATGCTTGTGCCAGTGGTGACTTTGTGCCCAACCGAGAGAAGGATGAGCTCACGTACGCCCTCTTGACTCCTAAACACCCTGGGCGAATGCGAGGCAAAGGGTTGATTTCATAGCGGCATGGCTTCCCTAAAGACACCGCTACCTACAGAAGCCACTAGCGAAGGAAGGATGAGGAGGCAGAGTGGATCCGCAGGTTAGAGGAGGCGGTGCTTCAAGCGCAGGAGCGAGAGTGGGAGCGAAAACTAAGCAAGGAGGCGAGAATGCAAGAGGAAATCAAACGGCAAGTGGCACTACAGTTGAGTAGCCAAAGGCAGTCATCAACATCAGAGCATGCAGTCAACATTAGTCCCCTCAGCTAAGAAGTAGCTACGCTTCCACTGAGCTCCCAAATCAAGATGAAGCATTGCAGCACTTCCCCGTGGATGACATCACCGTGCCTTTGACGCCATGTGAGCTGCACATTCCCTTGGGGAATAACGGTGCCACAGTCTTGTTGGCGCATGGTATTGTTTCTCCTATGGTCCACGACAAGACACCAACAATCCATGGGAATCCAATTCCACCTGGCTATTATAGTGTCTCGGTGAATAGAGTTATCAAAGACTATAGGGAAGTGTCTCTTGACTTTTCTGGAGGTGATGGGGAGAAGACCCTAGGACAAGCAAAGCATTCATTCGTTTTATGGCGCAAGCGCTACATCATTATTCCCGGTACGACGGCTAGGGTACCGTCGCCTCCTCCTCAACTACCCCATGATAGGTGCGGATGAAAATGAACGAAACAATTTTTTAATAATTAATCATTCTCAATTATTGGCTTCTCGCGTAATAACCATTTACTCCAAATCATTTTTGTACTCACGGGTCTCCCAACCTGAGTCCACTTCCATCCCATAATGATCATCAGAGTGCTCTAGATGATGATGATGTGTTCCATGGCATAGCTGCATCTCCATCTCCATCTCCTCCAAGGCGGCCTCCCCCTCCTCCGCCTCCCACGCCGCAGAGCCAGAAGAGGCCCCCGCCCCCGGTGAAGTCCCGGTGAAGAAGAAAGCTAGCCGTCGTAAAACAAAGCCCCCTCTAGAGAAGCTACCTTACGAGCAGTCTGAAGAGGAATCAAAAGCGGCAGCATAAAAAGATTTGGTTAACTGGAAGCAAGGTTTAGCAGAATCAAGAGCAAGGAGGTTGGAACTTGAGAAAAAACCTACCAAAGCCGCACTACATAGCTGTCGATGTTTCACCACCGATAGCCTGCCTCGGGGGTACCTGGGGCAGTTTATTTGGGCTTCATCGTATGCAGAACTCGACGGTAAATGCAAGTCACAGTCGATTTATCCTAGTTCGGACCCTCGATCATGATCGAGTAATAGCCCTACGTCCAGTCGGCGTTAGCCTTTGCGCTGGATTGATTGTCCAGTGTTCTCTCTTTTTTCTAGGAACCCTGCCCTCCTTTATATAGTCAGGAGGCCAAAGTCCTAGTCGGTTTACAATGAGAGTTCCTAGTAGGATTACAGAATAATACTACTACTAAAATTACATGGAAAGAATCCTAGTTAGACTAGATCTTCTTCCTTCCTTGTGGGGTATCTCGTGGATACCGCACCGACAAGCCCCCGAGCACTTCATGGTTGAGCTCTGGAAGCCTCATCTTGTTCCTTCAGGTCTTGCCGAGTAGGAACAAGCGTCGTCTGGGTGCTTTCTTGAGCGAAACCGTGTAGCGCTTCTTGGGATCTTCGAGTGTTTTGTGCTTTTTTTGAAGAAAAAGTACACTCATCTGGGTGTAGCCCCTGAGCCTCTTGCTATTTGGAACAAGAAGCTGGAGGGTCTTGTCTTGAAATTGCTCTGATTCTTCGTCGAAGGGCTCCCGAGCATATACCCGGGTTCTTTATCAAAAAGAACTCGGATATAGCTCGGTCCGGGTTCTTTTTGTTGTGAGGCCTTGAAGTGGTCTGTCTTGAAGAAGTCTTCTTGGTGACGTGCGCTTTTTCAAAGAAAAAAGTGCACTCACTGAGTGTAGCCCCCGAGCCTTTTGCTATTTGGAACAAAAAGTTGGAGGGTCTTGAATCTTATGTTGTTTGAAAACTGTTGTCTTGAAGAAGTCTTCTGAGTGGTGTGCGCTTTTTTGAAGAAAAAGTGCACTCACTGAGTGTAGCCCCTGAACCTCTTGCTATTTGGAACAAAGAGTTGGAGGGTCTTGAATTTGAGTTGTTCAAAGAACTGAAAGCCTCTCCTATTACAGCCCCCGAGCATATACCTAGGTTCTTTTATTAAAAAAGAACTCGGATACAGGATCTTGGCATGTTCTCTGGTAGTCTGCTGTTGTCAGATGTAGTTGTATGGTGGTGGTTGAGAGTAAATGCTGGTTGTCCATGAGTTGTACAGTGCTGGTATATTCTTCCGAATATGCTCGTTCTTGAGTATTGTTCCTTCAGCCTGAGTCCTCTTTCATTGAATTCTGTCTTTTCACGGTGTCCTTTGTTAGGTTTGTTCTGTTGGTGCTCCCAGTCCATGTGCACCGCTTCTTTGGTCTATAAATACCCTCCTGGTGTGCTGTTTTGAATCATCGAGCATTTTTTTGCATGGTATGAAATCTCCGTAGTCATGAATATGATAGTTTGTGAAGTAGAGCAGCCCCTGGGCGTATTTTGTAGTTCTTGTGTATCTTGTCGTAGCTGGAGGGAGTCTTGTGATAGGGATTAGAGGTAGACTAATCTCACAGCGGCATTATACCAGGAGGTACATGGCGGTAGTTGGAGGAAGTCTTGTGATGTGGGATACATTCCTTCATCCAGTAGTTTGGGTTGATCTTCCTCCTCTACCCTGCGACTGTCTGGTGCAGATCAACACCTGATCCTGCATCACGTCGGGCTTGGGTAGACAGATGCCTGCAGGCTTCCCTTGGTCCATGTTGTCCTGCCGTGCTGCTGATTTCCGCCTTGGATGTACTGCGTTCGTCCTTTGAAGAAAACAGTGTATCCGAGAGCGGTTTGTTCTGCCGAGTAGTAATTTAGAACACGTAGTCGTTCTAGAGCCTAGCTATGTCCATGTTCGTTTTTGCTACCTTGCTTGTCGTAGTACCAAGTTCGTTGGGTCTTGTAAGTTGTGTAATCTTGTATTTTTTGAAGCCATTTGTAATGGAAAGAATCTTGTCTTCTGAGTTGTCATTTCTTTTTTCTGTTGATGTCCTTGTTGTTTATGAGATTCCCGAGTTCTTTCTATAAGTACCGAGTTCTTATGTTCCTTGTGAGGTAACCCTTCGTTGCTTCATGGTTGATGAGTTCTTTTTGTAGCAATATGATAACTCTGCCGTGGTGCTGGATGGATAAGTCTAAAATCTGCCCGTTGAACTGTACCTTTGTGTAGAAGTGTGCCGTATGTCATTTCAGCTGTGTCAGTTGTGGTGAGAAATGGACCGTTGTGTTCACATGACGTGTTTAAACGGGCCTGGTGGGCCGTGTTTTTATTGGTGTAAAATCTATTTAAAGGCCCTTCTTCTTCTTTTTCTTTGCTGCCCTGCTTTTGCCTTGAAACCCTAGTCTTCAAAACTCTGCTGTCGCCATTGTCGCCGTCATCTAAGCGCCGCCGTCTGAGCATCATCGTTTCTTAGTGCTTTATTGCTTTTGCTAGTATATGGGTAGGAAGAATTTATTGCAAGTCTCAGGCAACCTTTGTAGACGAGGAGGCATCGCTTTCTGTGATTGAAAATCAAGAATTTATGGCCATGAGGGCTGCTCAGAAGATCTGGCTGGCTCCGACTACGACTAAGGATCAGTTGCGTGAGCTTGTCAGTAATGGTCTGATCCAGGGCAAGGAGTTTGCTGATTGGAGAGCTCTAGGCCAGCATCGGGTCCCAACTCTAGGTTCTGATGAGATTGTTCTTTTTATCTCCTTTATCCGTACTAAACTCTGTCTTCCTGCTTCTGCTTTTCTTCATCGATTTCTCAGTTATTTTGGGATTAACTTGAACCATCTTGCTCCCAATGCCGTCCTTCATCTTTCTGTTTTTGTTCATCTTTGTGAAACTTTTCTTGGAATTCCTCCTTCTCTTTCTCTCTTTCGTTACTTCTTCCGTCTGAAGCCCCAACCCTACCGCGATGACACCCATGTTCTTGGTGGCTGCGGGATTCAGTTTCATCAGGGTCTTAAGAGTAAATTCTTTGATTATGACTTGGTTGATTCTATGAGGGATTGGCGTGCTGACTGGTTTTATGCCGCCAATTTGATTCCTCCTCTTGCTGTTCATTCTGGTTTTGGTCCCGTGGTAAGTGACTGATGGGAAAAGAATCCCCTGACGATGGATGAGCTCTAGGCGATCAAGCCGTTTCTTGAGAGGATATGTACTCTGAAACAGCAAGGCTTGACCGGCTTTTGGGGTCGTTTCCAGTTTTCTTCGCCGCCATGTTCAACCTCTGAAGGAGCGAGAGAATTATGGTTTTGAGTACTCTGGGGCGGAGGATCCTTCTCGTATGGTCCCTACCCTTGAGTTGACTGATGAGGAGGTGCTTGAGCGCCTTCAGAAGATGTTGAAAGGAGTAAGCGTCATTCCGCATGATGTCCCTGAGTATTGTGCTAACAACCCGCCTCCTGCTGTGAGTTGTTTTTTCTTATGCGGGTACTTTTGTATTTCCTTTGCTATCTCCACTTTTTGCTTAATCTTTCTTGTCTGGTTGTTTTACTCTTTTATAGGAATTGGGGCGTAACTTCGTTGATCCGATCCCCCTTGATGACTGTCCTACCATTGTGGAGACTGGGGATAGTCTTGTTGGGGCATCTTTAACCAGTAAGTTTCAAACCACCACGATGTTTCCTGGTGTTTCTTCCACAGTTCTTGACGCATATGTAGCGTATGTTCCTCATCTAGTTCCTCGAGCTCCTCGTAGTGTCGGAAAAAGGGGGCGAGCGGATTGTTCTTCTTCTGGTTTGTCTGCTACTAAGAAGTCTCGCCAGTCGAGTACTCGTCCAGGTACTCAAGTTGTAGGTAGCATGCTCCTAGGTGAGCATAGTAATATGTTTTGTCTTTTTGTTGTCTATTTGTGCCTTTAACCGAGTACTTTTCTCCTTTTTTAGATGGCGCTGTGGTTGCCTTGTTTGAGAGTGGGGTAGATGAGGATGATGATGCGGCCCTTGACTTGTGTCGGTGAGTTATTTTCTTGTTTTTTGTTGTTGAACACCTCTTTTTGTTCTAACTTTGGACTTGTTCTCTTGTAGTAAGCGGTCGTCGAGCTTGAGTTCTTCTGGGGCTCCGGTACCGACCACGCCACTCCTGTCGCAGGGTGGTGGTGATATTTTTGCTGCTATAGTTCCCCCTCTAAGGTCTTCTTTTGGTTTTATGAAGAAGAAGATAGCTGAGTGAGTGAATCCTCGTTATGTTTCTTTGCTTCTGTTTTCCTTTTTTCTGATTTATATTCTTATCGTCGAGTTTCCTTATCATCTTGCAAACCCTCGCCTTCTCTTAACCCTCAGTCGACCTCTTGTCAGTCCTCTGGTGCGCCCCTGTGTATTGAGTCTAAGGACTCGGAATGTACGGTCGACGAGGTGGCTGTGAGGGAGATAGGGTTCCCTAATGATCACACTGCTGCTGATTTGTTGGCTCCGGATTTGACCGTGGCCGTGGCGGTGGATCCATCTGAGGAGGTAGCCAGGGCTTCCTAGGATACGGCCCTGGTCTTGCCTTCTTTGCATCGGCCGGCTTCTCCCTCTGCTCCTCTTGCTGTTGGTGTTTAACATTTGGATGATGATGTGGTGCAACAATTCGATGCCACTCATCGGTTGTTAGAGCCGACCGCTGCCTGGGGAACCTTTGTGACTTCTTTTGGGGAAAAACTCCAGGTAAGTTTTTCTGAAGTTCTTTCTTTGGATGTTCGTCTTTCTTCTGTTCTTATGTCTTTTTTCTCTCTCTTTTTGTTTAGTCCTTTTCTCAGGATCATGCCGGCTTCTTTTTCTCGTCTGAAACCAAGAAAAAGTTGTCTTTTGAGGTTAGTGCCCTAAAAACAGAGCTTGATCTCTGTCGGGCCGAGATGGAGACCGAGCGTTAAATGCACCAAAAGGAGGAAAAGGCTCTCCATGCCCGGGTGGTTGAGGCAGAAAAGCGGAGGGATGCTGTTGTCCAGGAGGCCTTGAAGAATGTGGAGGCCATGAAGAATGAGTGCAATGGTATTGCGGGTTCTTTTTGTTTCCTTTTGTATTCAAATTTCCCTTTCTGCTGACTTGTTTTTTGGTGTCTGGTCTAGCTCTCCGAGTTGAAAAGCAGAAGCTCTTGGAGGGTATTGAGGAAATGAAGATACTTGTTCGTAATAGTCACAACAGGGCTGAGGAGGTAATTACTCATGCTGAAGAAGAACTCACGCTTGCTAAGTTGATTAGGCGTGAGTCGACGGGGATCTTTGTGAGCCCAAAAAGCTGTTGAAGTCTTGATCGGTAAGTAAGTTAATGACTGCCATCGAGAAGCTGGAATGCTTTGTGGAAATCATTTCGGTCAGTAGCCGACCTTCTCCGGACTCCAACAGATGATGGTCAATCTTGGGCTCAGTTTATTCCCAAAGTTCCGACCCATTTCCAGAAGTTCATGAAGAGGTGCACCCAACTATGTACCAGAAACGTTCTTGCCCAGGTCCGAGTTCTTGCTCCGGAGGTGCCTTTGTCCAAGATTGCAGAGGAAGCCGAGAGTCAAGAATATCTGGATACCGTTGAAAAGGTGGAGCCTGAGGTCAAAGATTTAGCCAGGAGGATCATGGGTAATCTTAATATTGATATTTCTTCTCCTGATGATGATGCTTGATGTAATTGACCTTTGTACTCCAGCCTCTGTAACAGGATATTATACTTCTTTTTGAATGAAGATTCTTTATTTTTTGTTGATGTCTTCTTTGCCTGGATGTCTTCGCCTTGTTCATTCTTTGAATGAGTCATCCAAGTGATCAGAATTTCTTCCGAGTAGTTGTTTGATTTGCCGAGTGCTTGTCTGGCTTTCGTCTGCGCTATGTAAACAACTCAAGGTATATGTAGATCGTTGTCTTGATGAACTTTCTTGTTTTGTCGAGTGCTTGTCTGGCTACCGTGTAAACAACTCGGGGTAAGTAGATCTTTGTCCTTACAACCTTTTTGTTCTTGTTAGTGCTGAAAAGACTTAGGACCAACGATCTCAAGTATCTTCAGCTTCTTCTTTTTACCTTTTTTGCTTAACTCGAGATGTGGCCAGCATCTGGCTCTTTCTCTAGTTGTAAAAGCATCTTAGGATCGGTTCGGATGTTGGTTTATCAGCTACCCTCATCGGCAGGCTCAAGCATCTTTTCAGCTTTTTTGTTCATGGCCGGTATGCTTAGGCATAGTTTCAGCCATTTTTCTTTTTGGTTTGGGTGTTATCTTATTAGCTACCCTCATCGGTGGGCTCAAGCATCTTTTCAGCTCTTTTGCTCTCGGCCGGTATGCTCAGGCATAATTTCAGCCATTTTGCTTTTTGGTTGGTGTTAGCTTATTAGCTACCCTCATCGGCGGGCTCAAGCATCTTTTCAGCTCTTTTGCTCTCGGCCGGTATGCTCAGGCATAATTTCAGCCATTTTGCTTTTTGGTTCAGGTGTTAGCTTATTAGCTATCCTCATCGGCGGGCTCAAGCATCTTTTTAGCTCTTTTGCTCCCGGCCGGTAAGCTAAGTGAAAACAACTCGGGGAAAGCCATAATAAGACATATGTTGTCGAAAAACCATCTTTATTGATCATGAACGTTGATAAGCCATAATAATACATATGTTGTCGAGGAACACCATATTTATTGATCATGAACGTTGATCTCTTGTGGCCTGTATATATATATTCTTCCTTGAGTTGTTTTCATGCGTAGAATCTTCTTAGCTGGCTGATGTGCCATATATTGTTGACTTCTTTTCCATCTTCAGTTATCAACTTGTACGTGCCTGATCCGGTGACTTTTGTGACAATAAAAGGACCTTCCCATGGACTGAGTAATTTATGGCGTCCGTCAGTTTTTTGTATTCTTCTTAGTACTAGGTCTCCGATTTAGAGTGATCAAGGCTGGGTATTCTTGTTGTAGTGGCGTCTTAAACCTTGTAGGTATCTGGCTGATTGAAGGGTAGCGTTTACTCTGACTAATTCTGTACTGTCGAGTTCTAATCTTCGGGTGTGTTCTGCTTCTCTTTCGTCATATTGTTCTATCCTTGGTGATGTCCAGATCAAGTCAGCAGGTAGTACGGCTTCTGATCCGTAAACTAGGAAGAAAGGTGAGTATCCGATGGCTCTGCTTATTTGAGTTCGTAGCCCCCATACTACTTTGGGTAATTCTTCAATCCATTTGGATCCATAGTCCACTAGTTCTTCATACAATCTTGGTTTTAATCCGGCTAGTATGAGTCCATTAGCCCTTTCTACCTGTCTTTTGGCTTCTGGATGTGCGACTAATGCGTAATCTATGCCGAAGCCACAATCTGTGCCCAACTTTGGAATTCTGTAGCTGTGAAGGGAGAACCCAAATCTATGATGATTTGATTGGGCATGCCGAAGCGGTGCATAATGTCTTGGATGAACTCGACTGCTTTGGCTGCGTTGTATTTTGCGAGTGGTTTGTATTCAATCCACTTGGTGAACTTGTCAATTGCTACAAAGATGTACTCGAAACCACCCTTTGCTTTCTTGAGAGGTCCTACTTGATCCAACCCCCAGCAGGAGAAAGGCCAAGCGGGTGGGATGCGGATGAGATTGTGAGCTGGCACATGAGCTTGTCTTGCGAACATTTGACAACCTTTGCATTTTCTGACGAGTTCTTCTACGTCTTTCAAAGCGGTTGGCCAGTAGAATCCAGTGCGGAATGCTTTGCCGACTAGTGTTCTTGAAGCGGCATGATTTCCATAGCAACCTGAGTGTATTTCGTCTAAGATCTCTTTGCCTTTTTCAAATGAGACATATTTTAGGAGTACTCCTAATGATGCGGCTCTTCTGTAGAGCTTGTCCCCCACTAGGACATAGTTCTTGCTTCTGCGAACAACTCGTGTAGCCTCCTCTTTATCTGCTGGCAACTTATTCTCTTTGATATAATCAATAAAAACCTGGGTCCATGAGGTGGTGATTACCAAAATTTGGGTGCCTTTAGCTGGGAGTTCAAGGGTTATCTCAGCGGGTTGTTTAATAGAGGGAGCTGATAACTCCTCTATGAATACGCCGGGTGGGACCTTCGCCCTGTCCGATCCGAACTTGGCGAGGACGTCTGCTGCAATATTAGAATCGCGCAGGACATGTAGAATTTCTAATCCTTGAAAATGTTTTTTGAGTTTTCGTATTTCAGCACAGTAAGCACCCCTGTTTTATTTGGTGCAGTCCCAATCTTTGTTGACTTTGTTGATGACTACTGCCGAGTCGCCGTATACGAGTAATCTTTTGATTCCAAGGGTAATTGCTACTCGGAGCCCGTGGATAAGGGCTTCGTATTCTACTTCATTGTTTGTATCTTGCCATAATATCTAAAGGACATACTTGAGTTGTTTTCCGTCTAGAGAAATGAAGAGAACACCTGCACCGGCTCCGCCTAGCTTGAGTGATCCATCAAAGTACATCTTCCAATGTTCAAGGATGGTATTTGACATAGGTTGTTGAATTTCTGTCCACTCGACAACAAAATCGGCGAGGGCTTGAGATTTAATTGCCTTCCGTGGGGTGAAATCGATATTGAGAGCACCAAGTTCAACTGCCCTCTTAGATATGCGTCCTGTTGCGTCTCTATTGTGTAGGATGTCTCCGAATGGGAAATCGATCACCACGGTAATCTTGTGGCTTTCAAAATAGTGGCGAAGCTTGCGCGAAGTGATCAGGAGGGCGTAGAGTAGTTTTTGCACATGTGGGTACCAGATTTTTGATTCTGACAGTACTTCGCTGATGTAGTATATGGGGCATTGTACTTTATATACACGCCCTTCTTCTTCTCTTTCTACGACTATCGCTGTGCTGATCACAGTAGAAGTTGCTGCAATGTACAGCATCAAGTCTTTGTGTTTCTTTGGAGGTGTGAGAATGGACGAGGAGGTGAGGTATGCCTTAAGTCTTTTGAAAGCTTCGTTGGCTTCTTCTGTCCACTCGAACTTGTCTGTCTTCTTTAGTAGTTTAAAGAAAGGTAACCCTTTTTCGCCGAGTCTTGATATGAAACGATTGAGGGCCACCATGCAGCCTATTAGTTTCTGCACATCTTTGACACTTCGAGGAGGGCCCATCTCTGTTATGGCTCTAATTTGCTTGGCGCTGGCTTTGATTCCGCGATGACTGACCAAGAATCCGAGTAGTTGTCTAGAAGGAACTCCGAATACACACTTGTTTGGGTTCAATTTCCACCTCCACCTTTTCAGGTTTTCGAAGGTTTGCTTTAAGTCTTCAATTAGTGTGTCCGGGTTCTTTGTTTTTACTACCATGTCATCCACGTATGCCTCTATGTTTTCACCGATCTGTTCACCAAGGCATGTTTGGATAGCTCTTTGGTAAGTGGCACCAGCATTCTTGAGTCCAAACGACATGGTCTTGTAGCAGTAGGCACCGAACGGAGTGATGAAATATGTCTTGCTCTGGTCTTGTTCCTTTAATGCGATCTGGTGATATCCTGAATAGCAATCAAGAAAGGATAATAGGGCAGATCCTGCTGTTGAATCAACTATCTAATCAATGCGTGGTAGCCCGAACGGATCTTTCGGGCAGTGTTTGTTGAGATCTGTGTAGTCGACACACGCGCGCCACTCGTCCGTATTCTTTTTTTGTACTAGAATTGGGTTTGCTAGCCAATCTAGATGAAGGATTTCTCTGATGAATCCTGCTGCCATTAGCTTTGTGATTTCTTTTTTAATTGCTGCCTTCTTGTTGGATGAGAATTGTCGTAGTCGTAGCTTCACAGGCTTGGAGCCTTCATTGATATCGATTCTGTGCTCAGCCAACTCTCTTGGGATACCTGGCATGTCGGCCGGCTTCCAAGCGAAGATATCTTTGTTGTCCCAAAGAAAGTTGGTGAGCGCGAGTTCCTATTTTGCCGAGAGGTGGGCGCTGATGGTTGCCGTTTTGGAGGGATCACCGGTGCCCAGGTCGATTTGCTTGACGTCGGCTTCTTTTGGTGGCGTGAGGATGCTGGGCTTTTTAGCCGGTATCTCTAGCTCTTCTGGGCTCATTTCTGCGGCAATAGTGGCTATTTCTTTTCTACTATTAGTGGCTTGTGATTTGGCTGCAATTTGGATTGCCTGAACGTCACAGTCAAAAGCGTGCTTCAAATCACTTCGAAGGGAAAGGACACCGTTAGGCCCTGGCATCTTAAGCAATAGGTACGGATAAAGTGGTATCGCCATGAATTTTGCTAGTGCTGGGCGCCCAAGGATTGCGTGATATGATGAATCGAAGTCTACAACTTCAAACTTGATGAACTCTGTACAATAGTTTGAGGGAGTTCCAAAAGTAACCGGTAGAGTGATTTGTCCAAGTGGCATGGCTGCCTTGCCGGGTACTATCCCATAAAAGAGGTGCTCATTGGTGTAATCATCCCAGCGAGTTGTAGTCCCATCTTCCTTAGCATTTCTAAAAAAATGATGTTGAGTCCGGCTCCTCCATCGATTAATACTTTCGTGACAGTCATTCCAGCGATAGTTGGATCTAGAACCAGTGGGTAATGGCCTACGTTTCCTACGCTAGTCCATTGGTCTTCTCTTGAAAACTGGATTGGATACTGCGACCAATTGAGATATCTTGGAGTAGTCGGTTCTGCTGCCATGATGGTTCGTAGAGCTAGCTTTTCTTGATGTTTGCTTCTAGAATCTGGGGCCCCGGCGAAGATCACTGCTACTGTCCCCCTAGATTTTTGGAATCCCTTGTCTTCGTGGTTGTCTTCATATTTTTTTTGATTGTCTTCTTTAGTGTTTCCCTTACTATCTTTTCTTATGTATCGATCATTGAAGGTGTAGCAATTTTCGATGGTGTGATTTCCTTTAGGGTGCAAGATGCAACACATGTTTTGAATGTCGTCATACTTTCTGGGTTTGGAAAACTTCCTTGATTTGTCAGCCACCGCTATGGTGTTGTCTGGTCCACGTTTTCTTTCCTGATGTCTGATGTTTTGATGATTTTGCCTGTCCGGGTTGTCTTGGTTGTTTCTATCCGGGAACCTTTCTCGTGTCTTCTCCTCTGTAGTAATCATCTTTTCTACTGTGCATCTGAATTCTTCATTGTTTCTCGGGTTTTCTTTGTAGAAGTCCTGAAATTGCCACCTAGCCACGATTCCATGAGAGAAAGCTTCGATTACTTCTCGATCGGTGATGTCATGTACTTGAGCACGCAGTTCGCCAAATCGTCGATAGTAATTTCTAAGACTTTCACCCCCTTTCTGCTTGAGTCCCTTTAATTCTGCATGGGTGATGGGGTGCATAATGATACCCGTGAAATTTTCACAGAAAACTCTTTGCAAGTCCTCCCAATTTCTGATTGACCCTGGATTCAATTTGTCGAATCATTGGAGGGGCATGGTTTCTAGGGCCATGGGAAAGAACAAGGTCTTGATATCGTTGTCTCCTCCGACTAGTTCAATTGATTGTGAGTAAATCCTAAGCCACTGCTTTGGTTTGGTCTTGCCATCATATTTAGAGTGGTTGGACGGCTTGAACTTGTGAGGTAGTCGTATTGAAGCAAGTTTGTTTGCAAAACAGGGGAATCTATCGTGCGTTCTGGCTTCTTTGTATTCTGATTCAGCACCTCCTTCCAGCCAACTGTTGTTTTGGTGAGAGTAGTTTTGCGGGGCTGTCTGAATGGGTGCTTCGCTTCTGATCTTTCTTGGTTGTTCGACTCGATAGTTTTGACTATGGTCCCTTCTACTTTCTCTGTTGTGACTTCCATTTGGTCCAAGTCTCTCAAAAGCGGACTTCCTTTGATTTTGATCTTCCTTCCTATGAGATGTTGACCTGGCAGGTAGTCTTGAGCGGGTTTTTCCATCGTGCATCCTTAGGGCTGCTGTCCGGAGAAGGTCCCAGAGCTGTTCCTATTTTTCGCTGGGATGCGATGTTGCTCCGAGTTCTTCTAGTGCTTCTCGGATCCTATTGTAGGGTGTATTCGCCGCACGTCTTTCTTCAACTTCTTGTTCTGATTTTCTTCTATTGTACTCGGCCAGATCTGACTCATATTTGATCCAAGCTTCCTTACGCTGCCTAGCACGGCGTTGGCGTCCTTGTTTCAATTTGTTTCTTCTTTCTCTGGCTTGCTTCTGATTCTCGGTCTCACCATCGTGCCCCTGGATAAAGGGTGATATGTTGGACTTAGATTCATCCGATGACCTGATGTTAGGTGCTTCTAGGGGGACCAATGGTGATTGAGGACGGCGAACCATGAATACTTCTCATGCGTGAATTGTTCTGCTATCGACGTCGGTTTCCACACTGCCGGAGTTGTTGATAACTTTAGTAGAGGCTTCAAGGTCGCAGATCGAGTCTCCTTCTTGGTAGGGTAGAATTGTTGTTGTCGTCGTGCCGACTAGTCGGGTACCGCTATCCTTAGGAACAGAACCTGGCTAGTGGACAATGCAGTCTTGAGATGTTATAGTTAGTACGAGACCTTCTTGAGCTCCTTTCAGTGGCATTCTAAGCACCAGATCGAGGGATCCTTCGGGCCGTGCCTGATAAGATGTTGCCATGTTGTGGAGTCCGAACGAAAAAGGACCCGACTTCTTGAAAAGACTCTGAGTGTACTCTAAGTTGTATTCTTGATAGGCCGAGGCCGCGTTCTAGAGCCCCGTCGGAAAAGAACTCGGTTTCTCGAAAGAACTCGGATAAGACTCCACTTTGGATGTGGAGCCTGAGTTTGAGTCGGATGCGCAAAGCCGCGAAATCTGAGTTGGATCGGACATCACGAGCTGCGCGAATTTTCCGGCGAGTTGATCTGTCGTAGTCTTCGAAATAGAAAGGTCTTCATGGTGATCCAAATCTTCGAGGAGACGGCTTTGGAGCTTGCTATTATCGTCCGCCTCGTAGATCCATGAGCCGAAGATGAAGGTTGATCCCGTCAAGAAGATCATGTTGTCGAGGTCCGTCGAGCTCTCGGATGCAAATTCGCCGAAAGCCCCTACCTGGCGCGCCAGCTGTCGATGTTTCACCACCGATAGCCTGCCTCAGGGGTACCCAGGGCAGTTTGTTCGAGCTTCAGTGTATGTAGAACTTGACGGTAAATGCAAGAGACAGTCGATTTATCCTGGTTCAGACCCTCGATCGTGATCGAGTAATAGCCCTACGTCCAGTCGGCGTTAGCCTTTGCGTTTGATTGATTGTCCAGTGTTCTCTCTTTTTTCTAGGAACCCTGCCCTCCTTTATATAGTCAAGAAGCCAGAGTCCTAGTCGGTTTACAATGAGAGTTCCTAGTAGGATTACAGAATAATAATACTACTAAGATTACATGGGAAGAATCTTAGTTAGACTAGATCTTCTTCCTTCCTTGCGGGGTATCCCGTGGGTCCCGCACCGACAATAGCTCAATGAGAACTAAGGAAAAAATCAATAAGCGCGAGAAAAAGCAGTGTGAGTCACAGAAGTCCTCGCCATTATCTGACTATGAACGCTCTCTGGACAAGTCATATAAGGCGTCGCTGAAAGCGAAGAGAGCAGGGAAAGATGTTGCATAGCTCGGGTAGCAATGTAAGCAATCTATCAACCCGCTAGTTGTTGAGGGTGATTTCACAAACGCACCGTGTGGTCCAATAGATAAGGAGGCACTACAAGACTTCATGGCCACCACAGGTCTCACAGCTGAACAACTCATGGGGAGAGCATCGATACCAACTGACAACTATGATATTTACCAGACCTATGTGTATGGCCAAAGTCTTGTCAACCCTAAGTACTACTCATCACTGGGTACATAGATGTTCTTGTTGAACAAGTGGTACTTAAAAGTGACCGAGAATGATGAAGCAACATGGCTTGTTGCCAGAGTGAGACCAGTGCATTACTTGGGCTATGACGTTGTACATATTGAGTTCAATGAATTACACCAACTATTACACTGGGACGCTCTCAACAAATCTCTCATCAGCTGTTGGTGTCTGTAAGTGATTCTTTCTACAATTGAATTGAAGTAACTTGCATGTTAGTTCATTGTTCATATATAGTTATCCTCACACTATATATATTGTACTATATATATGCAGATATGAGATGCTGAAACTAAAGAAAAAAGCGATGACTGAGGTTGGTTTCATTGATCCAAATCGCGTATTCAAGGACAGGGTTACTCCATATGATAAATGGCGACCTCAAGTGGAGAAGCTTCTGTTAAGGTTCTTAGATAAGAATGCTTACAAGACACTAATACTCATTCCCATATGGCTTTAAGTGAGTGTGAATGTCTTGTGCCCATTTTATTTTGCTTACTCCATGTTGACTTTAGTTAATGAGTTATGCCTGCGTATAAACATGTAGCTTTCACCGGATACTGCTGGTCATCGATATGACCAAGAGTCATGTAAAAATCTTTGACTCAGCGACAAAACCTCAAGAAGATTACTAAGAAATCCTCGATATACTCCAGTGGTAATTTCGGTCTCGCACACACTGTATACTCTCTTATGCCATTTTAATGATATAACTCCATTTATTTATTTTGTTGAGCAGTGCTTGGAAAACGTTCGCCGAGAAACACCATTATGGTAATTGGAAAGTGCCTCTGCATATAGTCCAATACCCAGTAACTACTATCTAGGTCACCGCATCTTTATTTAGTTCAATTCATTATTACCATGCTTCATTGGTTGATGATGAATCTTTTTCTCGTAAAATGGTGTCTGCAGCAGGGATCGGGACAACTTATATGGATACTACGTCTGCGAGTTCTTCATGGAGTACTCAAGGAGAACAAGTGAAGAGATCCTCGAAGTACGTAAAAATATACACAATTTATTTATTACCATTGTGTTGATATATATATATAATATATATATATATATTCATACTTTTGCTTTCATTCGAATTGAAGATTGAATGGAGGAAGCGAAAGGTCCTGCAATGTGACCAGATCAAAGCAATTCAAGAGGCATTATCATTATTTCTTTTGGAGCAGGTCATAGATCCTAAGGATGCATACTACTATGACCCTAAAGAATTTAAACCTAGTAGCCAAACGACGGAGGAAGATTAGGGTTGCAAGAAATCCCAATGACATGAGTACATTTGTGACTTTGTTATATATGTACATATTTCATGCATGCATATTTTTATATATATAGTTTCATATATTTTTGTGTGTTATTTATGTATAATGCTCGAACGGAACCTTATACATACATATATAAGGACGTATATTAACAGCGTAGAATTCGTATACGAAAAGCTAATCGAAACAAAAAGAATTGAATTGAAAAAAAACCATAAAATGAAAAGGAATGAAATGGAAAAAATAAAGGAACCTTTAATACCGGTCGAAAACACCAACCGGGACTAAACGTGCCAGCTCCGGTGCAATATTTGGGGGGTCATTTAGTCCGGGTTGATAATAGCAACCGGGACTAAAGGTCAACTTTTAGTCCCGGTTACTACACTACCGGAATCCTCAAATTTACCGAGTGTTTTTATGTTTGCCGAGTGTATTCCCTCGGACACTCGGCGAACAAGTTCTTTGCCGAGTGCCGCGCTAAAAACACTCGGCTAAAAAAAACACTCGGCAAATAGGACGTTTTGCCAAGTGTCAAAACAAAAACACTCGGCAAAGAAGTTGTTTGCCGAGTGTTAAAAAAAATACACTCGGCAAAGAAATAAAATATTTTTTTCTAGAAAAGAAGGAGAAGAAAAAAAAACTTTGCCGAGTGCTCAGATCTAAAACACTCGGCAAAAAAAAGTAGGAGAAGAAAAAAAAAGTTAAAAAAAAACTTTACCGAGTGCCCCATCTGGGACACTCGGCAAACCAAAAAAATATCCTACTTAACCTAACCGCGTCCCCAGCACCCCACCCGCCCTCCCGTCCCCACCCCATCTCTCTCCCCTCCCGACGGCGCCGCCTCCCTCCCCTCCTCTCCTGGCCGCCCTCTTCCCCTCCGGCCGTCTCCGCTCCCGGCCCCCTCATCCGGCTCCCCCCTCCCCTATCTTCTTCCCCGACGCGGCCCCACCTTCCCCTTCTTCTTCCCCACCGGCGGCCGGCCCCTCCCCTCCCTCCCCTTCTTCTTCCCCGTTGGATCCGGCCCCTCTCCTCCCCTCCTCCCTTCTTCCACGCCGGATCCGGGCCCTCCCTTCTTCCCCGCCCCTCCCTTCTTCCCCTGCGTGGCCTCCCCACCGGCGAGATCCGACGGCTGGTGTTGCCCCCTCCCTCCCTCCCTCCCCCAACGGCGAGATCCAGGGAGGGGCCTCGGTGGCGCAACCTAGGTGGTGGTGGAGGGGTGGCTGGCGTTGCGGGCGCGGCACGGCGGCGTGGCTTTGTGGGCGAGGCGGGGCACGGTAGCTGCCTCTCACCCTCGCGGCACCCGAATCCATGGCGTGGCGTGGCGCGGCCTCTCTCCCTTGCCGGTGCTCAGATCCACAGTGGCAGTGGGCGGAGGCGGTGGCCGGCGAGCATGGGTCCTCGCGGCAGCTGTCTCGCGACGCGGATCCAGGGCAGGTCGGCCCCCACCAGCGTCCCCCACCCGCGGAGGCGGAGGCCAGCGCCGATGCGAGCGGGGTGGCCGGATCTAGCTCCCTCCCTCATTCGCTCAACACGGCGGCGTGGATCCAGGGCAGAGAAGGTGGCCGCGGATCCAGGGCAGGGAAGGCGGCCACGCCGTCGCTCAGCACAACGGGCGGGCCCAGACTCCCTCCCTCGCTCGGTGGCGGCGCGGATGGAGGCATGGATGGAGGCGGAGCAGGAACCGGTGGTGGCGTCCGGTGGCTGATGCTTTTTTTTATTTTTTTCAAAAAATGTTTGCCGAGTGTTTTTGGGGCACTCGGCAAAGTCTTCGCCGAGTGCCCGACAAAAAACACTCGGCAAAACAACGTTTGCGGGTAAACTATTTGTCGAGTGTCGTTTGCCGAGTGTAACACTCGGCAAACGATTTGCCGAGTGTTTTTGTGGCTTTGCCGAGTGCCCCTGGCAAAGCTCCTGTATCCGGTAGTGCTAGAACCGGGACTAAAGGGGGGGAGGGGGCTTTAGTTCCAGATCCGCAAATCTGGTTGGGCAACCGGGACTAAAGGGGTTTCCAAATCAGGATTGCAACCCAGTCCTGCTCTAGTGTATGCAACAATAAATAAATACAAAGATATAGATAAGGCACTGCATTTTTGTTGAAATATTTTTCTTCAGAAATCATTGACAGTTCTCCATTACACACAAAAGCTGTTGGGTCCCACACACAATCATGACTCGCTGGATCAACATGGCGCGGAAACACCGTGCCCCACGATTTCTAGTATGAGCACATCGGTGGTAAGGGAAAAAAACTCTAACCAGTTAGCACATGTGGGTGAATCTGGAAGTATTATAACTCCTTCGGCAAACTTAATATCTTATACAGAAGCATAGTTTGTATATGCATAACTTACACAGAAGCATGATTTCTTACATAGATGCATGCCTTGCAAAAGCACTACTACATATGCATTCTTGGGCAAAAGGAACCCAGTCTAACATACGCATTCCTTAGCAGAGGGGCAACTTGGTAAAGGTGCACACAAGGATAGCCACCGTACACCTAAATAGGTATTCAGGGGAGGTATGGGATCCAGCGGCGCTTGATGAAATCATCATTTGGGACTAACAGCCCACGCCCCTCAGGTAGATCTGCAACAAACAATCTGCCAGAAACAACTTCATACTCAGTAGAGATTTCCTTCTTATCTCCGACGCGTTTCCCCTTCTCCAAAGGAAAGTACACAAAAAGTTTTCCGTTAACCACATCAAAATCAGCAAAGACTTCCTTCAGAAATTTGCCATCACCTTTCCAAAGAAGAGATGAATTTGGAAACTTCTCTGCAAGCATACAATCAAGCGGATCACGATTGGCACGCATCTCCGCTAGCTTTCCATCAGAGAACTTGGTTAGTCCCAACTTGAATGACTGATTAGCATTGTTGATACTGTGGACACGCAGCACCCTGTTCTTGAACTTGTTGAACCGGCAAGCCATCTCATCAGGCTCACGCTTCTGGTTAAAAGCCTTACACCAGCGCTCATACAGGTACCACAGGGTTTCATCTGACTCAACGTCCTCCGCCTTTGGCACAAACTCCATCCTATCACCTGGCTTGGACAAATCTATATAAACAAAAAAAAGGAGAGGGGGGAGTATTGTGTCAAATGCAATTTAATTCGCATGTAGAACACCCAAAACAGTCCTAATATTTTTTTTTAAAGAACAGGACTACAGGATATATATATATATATATATATATATATATATATATATATATATATATATATATATAACAAAGAGAGCACAGGAAGCATACACAAGAGAGAAAGTTCAAGAGACAAAAAAAAGGAAACAGTCCTCATATGTTGTCCTCCGAATTTATCATGAATGAACAAAGGTGTTTAATAAAATAGGGTATTCTCACATGACATGTAGAAAATGTTAGATCGTCTGAAATTGCTGAACGATGGTAAAAAAAAAAAAAAACTATAGTTTCTTCAGTTCGGGAGAGATGGCAATTCCATTTCCCTTCAAGAAGATGGAAGCCAAATTACGTATCGTAGCACCCGGTTTTAAGAACAAAACCAAATACACACCATATGTGAGCCTAGGAAGTCAAATATCACATATAGCTACAAATAAGAGTAATATCATAAGGCAATGCTTATTACATAGTGTATTGGTATAAAGAATACAACTTCATAGTATAGACAGCGGAAAGACAACTTCGATCTTCAGGTGAAGACTCCATTTTCATAGGGACAACTGATTGGTTGATCACAAGCCTAATTCCACCAAACTCTAGCAATCTGGTACCCATTCGGAATTTTTATCCAAATAATTGAAAAATAAAGCAATCATAAGTACATGTCGTTCTCAATAAATATAACATGGGGTTCATGAGGCTCAAAAGGCTGACACTGGTTTAATTGCGATTAGCTTTTAATAAGTCATCTTTTTTATCAATTGAGTAGCAACAAGTTTATCACAAACTCATAAACACATGATCAGGTAAACATGAATAATGAATAACATAAGTAGTAATCATTAGTGAGCATCTTTATCATCAGTGTTCATCATCTATTCCGTAAGGGTCCAAGACCGCTCGTGACCATGAGCACGGCTAATATACCAGTTTTACACTTTGCAGAGGTTGTACACTTTCACTGTGAGTCGTGATTTACCCTTTCGCCCGAGGTGATCAGCCTCTTGACCCACTACCAAGGAAGGTCGACAGGGTTCACTATGAAGCCTTTCAAAGGTTCGTCTAACAAGTTAGGGCCGCTAGGTTTCTGTGCCCTGCGAGTGTAAGGCTCCCCTTCCGACAGGCACAATGACACGCAGCCTATACACTGACGGACAGAGGCCGCACTATATCCAACCCGAAACACACCCCTCTTGCGCCATAAAGGTAACCTCTAACAAACTAGAAAAGGTTCTCATACTGAGCTAAAGCCAGAGCCATGTAGCCCTCACAGTTATACTGTAAGTCTCGGATGTTCGCTTACAGATAAGTCCTTAGAGAGAGGAATCTAGAGCACCATAAAAACAACCCAATGCTCTAGCCCCCTTGTTCCATGTTGCTAAAAACATCTTTTAATGTTTATTACATATACCATTAGTCAAGTTATAAGATCATGGTCTTTAATAGAGCACTAGCATCATACTACCCAATGCATAATCACCCATGGTGTCAAGGTACAAGATATCAAATATCTAGGATACCTTTATTGGCAACAAGGTAGACACATGCAATATGAATTAAGTGATTAAAGATGAATAGGTAACAAGGATGGTCCCATGCTATATTTGCCTTAAACTCAGATCCTTCTTCTAGTCCAAACCTTCAAAGATCCGCTTCTTGATTCACCACGTATAGCTCACCGACTGGACATGATCATAGAGCACCACACAAACATCCATGCAATCATACACAAAGCAAATAATAGATCTAAATTAGAACAGTACACCAAATATAAAATCAAGATGAAAATTTGTAAAATGAATCTATGTCTTGCTATGAACACACAGAACGACGAAAAACACTCTAATCGGAGCTATAACGAAAAAGATACAACTACCGAAAGATTTACTTTATACGTGGAAAAGAAAACTATAGTCTCTATTTATTTTATAAAAGTATATATAGAATATTCTATACAAATATCTAAATCATATTAAGTCAAATTAGTTTTGATTTAGAAAACCATGAGAAAACTAATCTTATTTTATTTAGAAAAGATTGGGGTGAAAAACCTAAGTTGTTTTTAATTGGAAAAATAACTACATATAGATTAATTATTATTTTATACAAAAGCTTTAAACATGTTTAAAAATGCCACTAATACATAGATTATGTCGTTACGAATCTAACGCAACTTGAACGGGTCAAATCGGAGTTAAAACGAAGAAGATATGGCCTATAGAAGGTAGTGGCAGTTTTGTAAATAGATGAAACTTAATTTTCAAATTGAAATAAATAAAATCTGATTTTTAAATATGTTAGTGGACCGCGGGCACTTATAGGAGAAAGGGCAGGGGCTCTCTAGAAAAAATGCAGGGACGGCAGGCGCAAATATCCGAAAGCCAAGGGGCTCTTTAGCAAGATGACCGTTGAAAGGGTATGGCCTAATTTGGACCGCAGATCACGCGATGAACGGCTAGGGAGGATTGGGCTTATTCCGCTGCCGGAACAGGACCAAGGCGGCGGGCGGCCATTAACGGCGACAAGGAAACTCACCGACGAAGCTCGGAAAACGGCTACGGACCACCGTTTGGCACAGGAGAAGATCGAGAGGTAGCGAGGGAGATGGGGAATGCGTCTAGGGGGTCAGGAAAGGCCGCAAAGGCATGGTGGTAGTGCCACGCTAGATTTGGCGGCTCGGTTGGTTCGGCGAGGTCGCGCGAGCGATAGAAAACAAGAGAGAGCAAGCACTGGGAACCCGCGGTGGTCTTACCAATTTATGAAGCTAGGAAGATGGCTCTTCGGGTAGGTGAAGCGACTGACGGCGGCTACGACAACGACGGGTTGAGCTCCAACGCGGTGAGATCCGAAAGCGGCGGCGTGAGCTCGCTAGGGCAAGGGCGGCGGCGGTGGCACTCTAGGGTTGGGGTAGAGAGGCGGAGCGGGGACCTGGCCCGTATTTATGAGCGCGAAGGAGCTTGCGGCGCACGGCAACGGTGGAGTCAGCGTGGCTCCAAACTCTCCAGTAGAGTCCTGGGTGAACACGGGTGAGGATGAAGAAGACCAACGGCGGGGTCCCACTTGTCGGTGAGAGCAGAGGAGAGGATAAGGGTGCTTGCGCGGCTTGGTGCTGGGCCTACGGGCTGGCGCAGAGAAGGGGGAAAGGAAGGGAGCTGGGCTGGGCAGGGCGGTTGGCCGGGAAAAGGGAAAGAACGGGAAGGAGGGGCTGGGCCGCGGAAATGAGAAAAGAGGGGGAAGAAGAGAAGATGGGCCGTGGGAGAATAGAAAGGGCTGGCCGGCTGGCCCAAAATGAGAGAGGGAGAAAGGAGGGAGAAAAGAATTGTTTTTCTTTTTTTTTTCAAACCCATTTCAAAATCCAATTCAAACCAATCTGAATTCTTTTGAACCTCTAATCAAACGAATCAACATAGAACAAATATGCACCAGCATGTATGCACAAGCATGTGATGATTTTATATTTGATTTTTAAATTCTATTAAAATTATTATTTCTCTAGGTTAAATGCTCACAAAAATACGAAAATTAATTCAAATTCACCTATTTAAAATGTAACAAAATTTTAGGGTGTTACACGCACGCTGATATAGCCGCCATCTGAAGAGGGAGATATCGGATTTACCTTTTGATAATGGAGCGGAGGCAACCCAGCTGCTGGTTCGGGGGCTAGGTGCGTCCATGGCGGGGGGAGGTGCAGCCGTGCCGTGGGTAGGTACGGCGGCGGCGTAACGACCTCCACTACAGCGAGGAGCATCAGATGCGGCCGCCACCGCCTCCAGACCCGGAGAGAGGGCCCTCCGCTCAGCCAAGCTGGCGACACAATATGTGGCTGCCGCAGCTGAGCGGGCGGCTCGGGCGAACAGCAAGAGGGCTTTCGATGCCATGGCGAACGATGAGAGGATAAATCTGGATGGATGGTTGCCAACAGTGTCAGCGTCGGTCTTCCTCCTTTGATACAAAAAGAGTCTGGTTAAGTTTCGGAGTTCGACGAGTAAAGAAGTTTCCTGTTCTTTACTTCTATGGAAATTAGGGAAATCTCCGTCTCCGTTGTTTCACTCTGCACGTTCTAATTCTCGAACCCATTTCTAACCCCTAACATCGGGCTATGTTTTTTTTACCATATAAATCTCTCAACTATTTTTTATATAAACACCAGTGGAAATGCACGTGCGACACGCACGTGTCTAAAAAAAAAGTTTTTCCCGTAATAGGAGAAGTGTTGAGTTCATGACTAATACATTTTACAAAGACAAATACATATACTTACACAAGATTACAAATTCAACCCCTAAAGTTTATGAAAAAAATGTATCTTGTAGTTATATTAGATTAAAATTTTGAACCTAAATAATTTCCAATATATCAACACTGGGTTCATGGAATATTAATATACATTCAGCCAGCACTACACTCAGTTTCTTTTCTTATGTAAAATATTAAGATCAGTCAATCACCCTAATTAACTCTATATATATTAGCCTGCTATCATAAATATTTAAAAAAATGAGAAAAACGGTGTGTAAGGCAAATTGACTTCCTTGTCTTCTCCAAAATGCATAGCACGTTTCATCACCCCCTTGTTCCCCTATCCTCCTTGCCACCTTTACAAATTCCAATCAAGCAGGTCCAGGACTGCCGGTGGTCATCGTCTCGTCATTCACCTCAGCATCTCTACAACACAATCCATGTTGCCACATCCACAAGTACTCATTGAGGTCTGCTACTGCCTCAACATCAAATGTTATAAAAACTGAAAAAAGGACAATACAAATAACATATAACTCTACATGGTTATGTGTAAAAATAACATCAAAACTAATGTCTCTTTTAAAAAATGTTTAAAGCATAGTACAAACAAATAGAAAACAATATAAGCTGACAGGTCCCTATTAAAATTTTCACTTGTTCACACACACACACACACACACACACACACATTTCCAATTAAAAAACTCACGTCATTTATGATAAAAAAACAAATAAAAACTGTTCCATAACAAAGATACCAAAACTTAGAATAAAATCAATAAAAATTATGAAAGAATAGTTTAAAGTATATTCGAGTACTTGACATATGTAGTACATTTATCGCTCTTCATGTCTTACCTGACATCCTTGTCAAATTATATCAACACTAACATTAAAAACACTGGTACATTAATCATCACATAAAGCACATTTGTTAACACTAATACACATACTCCCTCCATCCCGTGTTTTACCCGGCGTGCACCCGTTTTTCAAATTGCCCACAATACCGGGCGGTGCATGTATGGGCGAGGCATCCGTCCTACTCCACGGGGCGGTGCATGCATGCCGAGGCAGCGGTCATTTACTCTTCCCCGGCAACGAAACGACGTCGCTGCATGCAAGCTAGGAGTAGTACTCCGTCCCCTTCTTATACACACTCTTCTGCGATTTTTTTTTTTTTTTTTGACTATGGTAATATTTGTTGGCCCTCCGAACAACTGAACCTATTGAAGAAACTAAAGTGTCAAAATTGTGATCTTCTACTATCTTTGACAATGAAAATTTGTTGCAACATTGACTTACCCGAGCTGCTGCCTTCACCCACAGGAGGAGCTTCATCAACGGCAATATCATCATTGTCATCGCCTTCCAGCTCTGTTTAAAGTAATGAAAAGATTATCATGTTATCAGGAGCTCTGTTTAAAAAAATGGTGCATAGTCCTGCAGCAGTCTCATGTACCTGGAACTTGATTCAAATCAGGCACCACTTCACATCCGGCTTGTACATTCAGATTGAGATCAGGCAGCTCAGGTGGTTCATGTTCAGCATGATCTGCAAAACAACGGCAACAAGATCAACAAAAGCAACGAGCATGAACTAAAGAACAGCGGCCACTCAACTTACCTTGTTCATTCTCTTGCCAGAACACAGGATTATCAAATTGAAACAAGTCTTCAGGCACCTCATCCCAATCAAGTGGATTGGGAAGGAACAACTCAACAACACTCTGCTGCCCTGGCGGTTCTGCCATGGTAGATCAAGCTCATGATAGTACGAATAGTGGTGAAGATAGAGAGTGATGCCCATAGCTATTTATAGAGCAGGTGCACAGCGGCGCTGGCTGCACCAGCTTCAGCTTGTTTAAATTTTGACATGGCGCCCAGATCTCGTTTTTGCGAATTGGGGAAGAGAAAAAGGCGGTACAAACTGATGGAGAGGAAAAGGGTGCTCAAATTTCGTTTTTGTTTCCATCGGATAGAAGGAGTAAACTGGGCTGCGGAATCCTAACCGAAAGCGGGATTAAGAATGACTCGTGGCCGGCGGCGCGGCGCGGCGCTATTCGCGACGTACGTACTTAATGCGCTTCGCATACCCCCGTGTAAGATAGATTACCATGAGTAGGCTCCAGGTGTTGCCTCTCTTTGGCATGGCGGCGGCCTGGCCAGTTGGGAGACTCTGAAATGGAGATCCTAACACTCTGCAAGACCACTACACTGGAAATTTCAGTTTCTCCTCAGATTATTTCGCTGTACAGAAGAAGCAGATTACAGAACTACAAATCTCACGATCGCAAGGTCCCAAACAGAGCGGACGATCCTGATCCTGCCTTGGTGGTGGCACAGAACCTGCAAGAATCTCACAGCAATAAGTGAATAGATTGGCTTCCCATCTGCAGTGGTTCAATGTAAACAAATCACCCACCTTGCGCTTCCTGTTCCGTGACAGGCTTCTTGTCCTCCCTAGATGAGGGTGTCGGTAATGGCATCAAGGTGGTTGCTGCCACAGCGAACTCCAGTGCAGTACCATTTCCTACTTTATGTCGTGAAGGCAAATATAAGAAATCCTGACGTGGAGTGATGAGACCAAAGAGGTCCGATTGCTGTTTGAGATTCTAAAACGTACATAGTTCCCAACACACCGCTGGTGTGTTTGTAATTGCTTTCTTCTTAATATAAAACCAGTGCAAACAGACCAAAGGTTTGCAAATTAAAATGACCCATTGCACAGAACTGTTGCAAATACTTTTGTACAACACTCGCATCATGGTGAGTAGTGAGTGATGATGGTGTGTTCCTTGAATACCTAAGCGGAACGAACTATGCAATGAATATATGTTCAACTTTGCATCTTATCAAGAATCGGATGTCGTCTTAGATATATAAATTTTGGATCTCATTGCTAGGCACTAGTGGAGGGACGGGCTTTACTCCTGGTGGAGAACCCCTGTAGTCCTGATTTCTCACCCGGGAGTAAACATCCGAGATTAAAGGGGGTCTTTTAGTCCCGGGTCAGGAACCGGTGCATAACACCAACCGAGACTAAAGGTCCTCCCAGCTTTAAAAAAATAATGCCTCCCACCGCTGCGTCCCGTGAGATTCGAACCCAAGACCTCATGCATTGCCTCGCGCGTAGCTTACCACCCCACCTACACAACACATCTAACCATGGATGGGATGCTTCCTTTTTAAACTAACCCATCGGGAGACCTTTAGTCCCGTTCGGTGTTACCAACCGGAACTAAAGAGTCCTTTAGTCCGGGTTGGTGTTACCAACCGGGACTAAAGGTTGGAGGACTTTTAGTCCCGGTTGGTGTCTTCAACCGGGACTAAAGGTCCCCTGCCACTGTGCCGAGCGCAGTAACTGTTGGGCAGGGACCTTTAGTCCCGGTTGAAAACATCAACCGGGACTAAAGGTCTCTCTAATCTCGGACGCAAAAAATACTGGAACTAGAGCCCATTTTAACTTCGGATGAAAGGTCTATTCTCTACTAGTGAGGAGATTGTCTGGCATGAACTGATGCTACCCTTTAGTCCACTGATCCGACTCAATCTTTAACGCGGATAATACACAAGAACACGGTTCAAGCTCTTCAGCAAGTTATTCTATCAGAGCAACAGCCAAGTGCCTAGTTGGCATCTACAACGTGATCCTTGCAATTGGTAGTCAGTAACTCGGTATGCAACATAAAATTTTAAATTTTGAATCTTGATCTACATTGCATCCAATCAAGAAACACACACAGTATATACAACTACAAGATCGCAGTTGCCACAATGAACAGAGCTTTGGAACTTATTATCTCTATCCTGCAGCAATGCAATGGAGGCGGGCAAGTCGACGTCGTCGTCCTGCAACGCGTACCGGCGGAAGCTGTCGCCGAGCATGCAGTCGCGGCGCAGCTGCGCGGGGGAGCCCCAGCTGGCGGCGAGGAGCGCGCCGTAGAGCGACGCCTCGCAGTGCGGCATGTAGGAGAACGTGGGCCCCTCCGCGCGCTCGGCGGCGGAGAGAACGGGGTCGAAGAGGTCCGCGGGGGCAGCGTCCGGGAGGAGGTCGCGGCGCAGGAGCGCGAGCTGGAGGCGCACGGCGGGGGAGGACTCGAAGCTGCCGACGCCGAGGAGGGAGAGGTGGGTGGGGCCGAGGCGGCGTCATATTGGGGATTGCAGGAGGAGGAGGCGGCGGCGGTACCGCGATAGAGGCGATGACGCGGGGCGTGGGCGCGCACGACGAGGCGGGAGACGCGAGCGGGGTCGAGGGAGGCGTCGGAGGGGGGCCACCAGGGGACTGGGGTCACGGGGAGAGGCGGAGGAGCGTCGGGTGGCAGGCGGTGGGTGGGCCCCGCCTCGTCGCCGGCCGCGGCGGCGGCGGCGGACGATGGTCCAGTCGCTGGCGGCAGGCATGGGTTGATTTGGGACTGCGAATCGGTGGGATGCTCTCAATCTCATGCCGTCTGATAGGAAAGGTCAACGGTCCAGATTTGGCGCGAAAGATTAGTTGGTGGATTAGATGGTGCTCTAGTTCAAGGTGATCTCTTGACTGAGAGTAACTCCTCTCGTGTATCTAAAGTTCTAAACTGTATTATAAATTCAGATATAGCTATTGTAGGCTAAAAATCGACACCAACAACATATCTTGAAAGTTCATCTTCAAAATTAGACGCTCTCTTGTTCATGAACTTGGGTCGCTAGAGCAAAAGAGCAAGATTAGTTGGTTCATGAACTTGTATTCTCAGTAGATATGTTTGTGAATTCTTGGTCATCTTGCAGGGAGTTGGAGTAGGGTTCCAAGAGGCTAAGGCGGGATGAACTTTTGGAAGCGGAAGTAGCAACCATGTTGAACCAATTAATGGAAGGCTTTGCTCTTCGGCGCAAAAGAAGGTTCGAAGATGTATGCTACTCCTGGCCGTCATAGTGATTGGGTGTTAGTTGAAACGCTAATGCTAGGCAGTGGACGTCCGTCCGCCCCGGACGCTTTGTTGGTAGACCGTGTGACGCCAACCTAACACTCATGCTCCTCTGTTTTTAAATAAAAAAAAATTCACTCGTCAATGTACTCGTTGCTATCTACTCACTTGCTTCTATCCGCTCATCTGCCGCCTCCGGTGCTCGACCGCTGGCCCAGCCAGTAGCGGGGCGCGACTGCCTTCGAGGTGCAGCGCTAAGCCGCCGACCCTGCCAGGCCACTCCTGCGCGCCACCGTCGCCATCCCCCATGGCGCCTCCATCCCCCGCCACGCCTGGGGTGCGCTGGCCCAGGCCGCGAAGCAAGTGCTCGCCCAGGGGTGCTCGTCGCGCCTTACGTAGGTGCTCATCCGGGCCGCCGAGCAGGTCCTCACCTAGGGGAGCACCAGCGAGCTCCATGCGCCCCGGCGACGTCGAGCTCCGTGATCCGTCCAAGCAGCAATATGACATTGCACACTGAAAATGCATATTGCAATAGTACGTTTCAAGTGTTTAAGATGTTTCAACGGGATGTTGTAAGTGTTTATTGTGGATGTTGCAAAAGTAAATCGAGATGTTGCATATGTTGCAATGGTTGTACACGCATATTTCAAGCTTTTGTTCCCAATGTTTCTCTAGACGTATGTTGCAAGTATGCTTATCTGAATGTTGCACGTGTTTCACACATATATGTTGCATATGTTTTACCTGGATGTTGCATATATTTTGTAATGTCATTTCAAACGTGTTCAGGTGTTTTTATAAGTGTTTCAGACGTATGTTGCAAGTGTTTTAACTATTTTTAACCGTATGTTGCAAATGTTTCATTTGGGTGTTCAAAAAGTAAATCGGGTGTTACATCTCCCTTCTCGTCTTCTGCTGCCTCGCGTTGGTGTTTCCTAGTCTTTTCGATGATGGTGATGTTCGGACGACGTGGGCCCGCGTGGGAGTGGACGATGTGGGTAAGGCGAGTCGTTCGAGCGTGTAACACCCCAAAATACGTTTTATATGTCAAGAAGCGTAGAATGGTAAAAGGTATGACGGTGGTTTTACAGAATGGCAAAAAAAATTTATACATAGCTCGGATGGACATTTTAAAGTTTGACCAAAATTTGATTTTTAGTGAAATAATTTGTATGGTGGATCAGAGTCCATGGATGCAAAGATCTCGTCAAAACGAATCTATTTGACTACTCATGTGCCTTGTTTGAAGTTTGGATCATAAAGCTATCAAATGGACATACGAGATTGGAAAAAATAAAGACAAACCCAGTGCTACAGTACTCGCCCCTCCCTCCACGTAGCCGCCTTCCCTCTTTTCCTCCCCATCACGTGATCTCCTTCCTCTCCACCATGGCAGCACCTCGTTCCACCTAGTCTCCCCCTCCAAAGGTGCAAGAAACTCTATAGTGGATAGCAAAACGGATCAAGGACGACGAGAAGATCAAGGAGAGGTACTAGATCGGTGAATTTTCCAACTTCTTCTCGCTGTTCTTCAAGAAGAAACCCTAGGCAAGGTTTTATCCTTTGCCATAGCACTTTATTTAAGGTGGATTTGGTGTGGTAGATCGTTGTAAAAAGGATTAGGGTTGACCTTTCAATGGTAGACCTCGGATCCATGTGTTTCTGCAGTTCTCAGATCTGGTAGTTTCTATTTCACGATAGTTTTGGTTATTTTAGAGGCCGAATTTATTTTTGAACTGAACTAGGAAGTTGTATAGAACTCCGAGATCTTTCCATGAAGTCCAAGTTCATGATTTTAGACCAAACAGTTTAGGAGATATGAAATTCTAAAGTCTACTGTACAAGTCTGTCAAAAAATCAGAGTAGTTTGGATCTAACGCCTTTTACACCCTCTTCCTGGCTGAATTGAGGCTTTTGATATGAATACAAGTTGTATGTATTTTGATGATCTTTCCATAATGATAAAGAACATAATTTTTGGTTACGTATAACTCCATATATGAATTTTGGAATTTGGCTGTCCTGTTTTACCGTAAGAAACATTCAGTAAAGTTCAGAGCTTTATTATGCGATGTTAGATGCTTCTAATGCAAATCTTTATTATACGAAAGTCATAGAGAATGGACATTTCTATGCTATGATAGAATTGCAGAATTTTTCGTTGGATGGCTTGAGAGATATGGTTTTGTTTAAAGAATGTTGCTGCTGCTAAAGGCAGAACATGTCTGTCAGTTTGTAGGCAGTTTTAGCAATAGTAGATGGCAAATTTTGAACTTTGTTTGAATACCAAAGTTGTAGCTTGTTATGTGTAGATGCTTGTAGAGTATTTACTTGCTATCATCGCTGTTACGGTTTTAAAGATACAACAAATCACAAACAGCGCTGCTGCAGTTTTATCAGGGTCAAGTGGGGGCTGTTTTTGCCAGTTGTTGGTGTGAACATTGTAATGCTTCATATATTGTTTATGAGTGATATTTGGAGTGTTTATGCCGAGTTAATTGTTCTAAAACAGGTGGTGTGCTTTGGATCATTCTTAGCTCACGTGTTTGATCTTCAATGAAGGCAAGTAAACGTAGCGGCGGTTTGCTATGGCTTGACATGTTATTTAATCTATCTACACATTGGCATAACATTAACTAAATCAAGGTAATATATCTATGTAAGAGGCCGGTTGGGGGAGGGACTCTAGGGGGCAGCGACTAGGGTTTAGGGGATGTGGGCATCGGCTGGAGGGAGGAGAGGCGGCGCTAGGCAGGGAGAGAGAGAGGGAGAGAGGCACAGGAGAGGAGAGGGGAAGGATAGGGATAAGCCTGAGGCTATTCTTTCTTAACCGTCGATGATTACAATGCTCCTGTATTTATAGTCCTGGATAGACTTGCATCACAAGTAATCTCATCTCATCTTATTTTCTAGATTGATCTTAGATTCTCTAGGATGTTAGCACTGGTGGCGTGGCGGAGGACTGCCGCACCACCCCTGGGTGCACCCCTCTGGTGGCGCGGTTAGCCAGGGTGTGGCTAGCTTGGGCCTCTCCTGGACCTGTAGTCCATCCTCCTGGACCCTCCATTAGGTTTATGACATCACTCCCCCCTTCTCCGATCAGCGCATCCTCGCGCTCAATCATTGTCTAGTCGGTGATGCCATCGACTGGAAGCTTGCTACCCCAAGGTAGAAACAAAGTCCAGGTGTTGATGTCGTTTGTTGGTGGAAGTTGTGTTGCAGAAATCGCCTCGAGCCAAACTAGTAGGCGACCGCGGACTGGATCAGCTCTTATCGCATTGTCGCCAAACATGAATTCACCACTGTTGAAGACGTCTAGGAAGAGGCTTGGTTGGTCGGAGTTATAGCATAGATCGATTTCGATGTTCCCGACGTGTAGTAGTTGGCGGTCGAGGTCATCGAGGAAGATGATCGTTGTTGACGAAATGATGCCCTGTGGCCATGGGTGCTCTAGGAGTATGGCTGATGGAGAAGCGTTGTGGTCTGGTGTTGTTGGCGGAGGATGTAGACCAAGTGCCAGGAGCCTTATGTTGGCTGGTCCGCGGGTAACAGTGCGTCCAGCAGGTCCACCAGGAGCGGTGAAGTTGCTGGGATGTAGGAGTGCCCATCGAAGAGGAGGGGTCCATGGTTGATGGACCAAGCGGGTGCCGCCATGCCATTGTTGATGTCAGTGGCGATGTGGCGCAGCTTCCGCTATTGTAGTACGGTCTAACGAAGCTCGTTCAAAACTGCCCCCAGGTGCTGATGTAGTCAAGGACGTTGGGGTAGTGTGGCCTTCTTGCTCGGCTCATGACACTATAGAAGAAGCGGTGGTGATGGTGACCGTGGTGTAGCTGTATGATGGCGAGACGCTAGTGTGATGGCCGGTGGTGCCGGTAGCGCGTGGACGGTCGGTGGTGCACGTCGGCAAGGACGATGGTGAAGGAGATTGTGCGCTCGTCCCTTTGGAACTACATCACCCTAAAAGTGAAATCCCACGGGTTGCGCTCGATGTTGGCCAACCATGGCGTCCTGAGGATGACGTCGGTGTTGTTGTCGATGTCGAGGATGAAGGCATTGGTCTGGAACGTCTCTGCATCAATGCGGAGTGGTATGTCTCCTATGCCAAAAATTTCTCCTACGAGGCACGTGGTTTGCCAGCCGTGCACAGCTGATTGCGGAACGCCAATCACCATGAGGAAGCTGTTGTCAGCGTCGTTGTTGTTGATGAGCGTGATGTAGAGGTTGTTCTCGCGTTTGTAGTTGTGGATGCGGTGCTCATTGTAGGCGATGTAGATGCTGATCTACCATCGCTTGTCCAGCGGATCGCCTCGAGTTGGCCGGCCGAAGTACTCGGTGATGCAGTGGCCGGCGTGCTCCGTGTCCGTTGTCGATGTTGATTCCTGTTAGGTGCATGTATCGTAGTTGTGTTGTATCTATTAGATGAAAGATTGTATACCTGATTTCCATGTCGTTGGGGGCGTCTTGCCCTCTGAAGGACTCGTAGTAGTTGAGCCATGACAGTGGGTCTATCGTGCCATCGGTCGTGGGGAAGGGCAGCTTGGCGTAGCGTTGTTGAGGGGTCGACGAAGGTTTGGTTGCCGCCAATTGCGGCGGTTTGTTGCGGTGGTATAGGCGTCGAGGGTGTTGCATCAAGAGGCACCGTTGCATCTATTGGTAGGTACGTTGCGGCCTTGCTTGGTCGCTGAAGCGGCTTAAGGAAGACATGTGCTCCAAAGGTTGTTGCCTCCATGTTGAAGATGATGTACCCTTTTTTGTTCCCATTGGAATAGGGATGGAGGTTGTTGTTGTAGCTGAAGGTGACCGGAGCCATGGTCGATGTTGGTGTTGTTAGCCAGGGCGTGACGGTTGGTTGTAGTGGTGGCGTTGCTAAGAGGACCGTGCTCTACAGTGGTGGAGGAGTAGGTGCCTGTGGCGTGGTTGGCCAGGTGGCTGGCTGGAGAGGATGACGGTCGGCCTAAGCTGGCTAGACGGCAGGTGGGCTTGCTAGTAGTCGGCCCAGAGTGCTAGGGCATGGCAGCAAGGATGGCTGCAGTGCTGATGGCGTTGCGAACATGTTGTTTGACACCTCGTTGATGATTGTCGGTGTACTGGATGAGTTGTTTTCCTCCATCTTACTGTTGAAGAAGGATTTGACGGCTGAGATCATGACGCACTTGGTCTCAGCTTGAAGGTTGTCAACAATGTCCTTCCGATCCAATCTGGTTTGGATGTCGGTGATGACGGCGTCTCCGTGGCCGCATGCTTGCTCTAAGGCGTGTGGGCGCGTGTCTAGTTTGATGAGCTGCTGATGCATCTCATCAAAAATGGTGGCCAAGGACGTTCCATCCGAAGACCCCTTAGATACATTTGCAGGAACAAAATTGGGACTGATTTTGGTGTCGAGTGTGCTGATTGTTGGCGTTGTTTGTGGTGCTCCTCCTTTGTACGCGATCGTCGGAGTGGTGATTTCTGGTTAAGGATTCTGGCCTTGCTGATCAAGGTGGTTGGTCTGTTCCATGAAAAAGCGACCGATGATGTTGTAGATGTTGTTGCAGACTGTGTCTATGTCGATGATCTTGGTGGTGGTGGCCATTGGATCGATCTAGTCTCCGAGATACTAGTGTAAGAGGCCGGTTGGGAGAGGGCCTCTAGGGGACGGCGGCTAGGGTTTAGGGGCTGTGGGCATCGGGCTGGAGGGAGGAGAGGTGGTGCTAGGCAAAGAGAGAGGGAGAGAGGCGCATGAGAGGAGAGGGGAAGGATAGAGATAAGCCTGAGGCTATTCTTTCTTAACCCTCGATGATTACAATGCTCATGTATTTATAGTCCTGGATATACTTGCATCTTAAGTAATCTCATCTAATCTTATTTCCTAGATTGATCCTAGATTCTTCAGGATATGGGCACTGGCGGCGTGGCATAGGATTGCCACCCCCACCCCTGGGCGCACCCCTCTAGTGGCGCGGATGGCTAGGTGAAAGGTCCTTGTGTGGTTTTGGTAATTGAGTGACAATCTAGGTGGACTAATTATGTTTATGTGAGATACACAGGTGATTAGTTCATAGGTACATGTGTGTGAGCAACATATGCCATGAAGGTGAAAATGGCTTGGAGATGTTGCAAAGCTCACACATGTGATGATGAAGGAGCTCATTGCAAATGAGATATGACATTAAGTCATGTGATCAAGGTGGAGAAGATCAAGACATGACTTGGCTTGATGGACCGGTTGCAAACATGAAGGGCAAGTTGGAGGCTTTGGAGCGATGGACCACATGGCGGTGAAGCTTGAGCAAGACTTGGCACCGATGGACGAAGGCAACGGTGAAAAGCAAGTGAGGTCAAGATCGATGAACCAACAAGATCACGTGATGATATGAAGTGGATCATATCATTGTTGATCGTGTTGGTGCATGTGTTGCATCAACATTGGAGGAGATGGAATGGAATGCGCAAGGCAAAGGTATAACCTAGGGCATTTCATTTCATCGGTCATAGGAGTGTAGAGAAGTTGATGACCGGGTTTAGGATAGATGGCCGTACTATCAAGGGGGCAAACTTGTTTGCATATCGGTGATCTAGTGCCACTCGAGTGATCTAACTTTGTATCATCGCTAGGATCGAGTGGCGTGGCAAGTTGAGTGGCTAATCCTTTAGGAAATGGTTGTGAAAATGCTAACACACATACACATGATGGTGTACACTTAGTGGTGTTGGCACATTTACAAAGGAGATGAAGTTGGAGTTGATGTGGATCAACTCGGCGATGAAACGGAGGCGAGAAGGGTTAGAAACTTCAGCGGTGAGTGTCGTCGGCGAGTGTGCCGTGCCCTATCTGAAAAGAGAGGTCTCTAAAGAGTGCCTTTGACGTAGTCACGTGGTCGGACGGTGAAAATCATCGTCCGGTCGATGGCCCTATGAGCATCGTTCTTTGAAAAGACTTTGAAAGGTCTCACTGGCGAGTGTGTCTAGTCGGTGACGTATGGTCATGCAGAGAAGGTGACCGGATCTTTGATGATCGTCAATCGCGTCCGGTCGCGTCCGGTCGCTGGTGGTAGAGAGCACGCTGGGGCATCGATCTTTGACCGGACAACCATTGAGATCGGAAAGTGACCGGAGCGACCGAGCGCTGGCAGGTGCGTCCGGTCGTCGGTGCCGGGCGTCGATCTGAGTTTTGGATGAAGCGGTAGCGTAGTTTAGCGGTGGGGCTATAAATAGAGAAGAAGGTGGAGAAGGACCGGATGGCTGGTTGCACCTCGGGGACTTTTGTGTCCATGCCAATGCTTGGGAGCCTTCCATCTCACATATGCTTGATAGTGATCATCCGATTGTGTGAGAGAGCGATTCTAGTGCAATTGCATCGTAAGTGAAGGACCGTACGCCTAAGAGGGGGGGTGAATTAGGCAACTTAAAAATCTAACTCTAAACTATGAAACTTTTTTACCTCTAACAAAACCTATGCAAAAGATAATCTATCTAGATGTTCAACTACGATTTTGGTAGTGTGTTGCTATCTCTACCGCAAATGATAATAATATGATCAATGTAAATGCGGAAGCTTAAAGAGCAAGGTAGAGATTTGCAAACTCCGTCAAACTCACCATTGAGATCGAGAAGCGTGCAAGCTTCCCCTAGTCCTCGTTGAGCGCAAGGGCCAAGTCGGGTAACATGTGCCTTCCCCACGCCGCAAGTGGGTCTCGATGTGGCAAGCCTCTCCGGATGCTCCCCGCCGTCTTCACTGGACAAAGCATGCGGCCTTGTTCCCTTCGGTACACGGTGGCGGCGCTCAAACGCAGATTAGTCGATCTCGACTTCAAGCCCTCCGAGCAACTCTTGTGTCGCAAGCACGGGGTGGCAAGAGGTATGCAAACCTCACTAAACACTAGAGTTTTACACCTAGAGCAAGTGAAGCTAATCAACCTAAGCGCCGCAGGCTAGTTTAGCCACTTAGCAAGTGGGGGCTATAAATAGAAGGTGTCTCGGTCATGGCTGGTGTGGAGCACCTCGGGGACGAGAAAGTTTGTGTCCATGCTTGAGAGTGCTTGGGAGCCTTCCATCTCACATATGCTTGATAGCGATCATCCGCGCTTGTGTGTGAGAGAGATTCTCGATCGGACAGCTGCGATTGCATCGTAAGGTTGCATCGAGTGGCACTAGATGATCAAGTTGCGGTCGCGCTTCCGGTGGTGCTTGCGCCTTACGCGTTTCTTTCGTGAGGTTGCCACCTTCAAGACGGACTTTGCTTGTGGTGGTCTCTTCTAAGGTCTTGCTTGAAAGATCCGCAAGAAGCTTCAAGTCACGTCTTGCGGTGCTCGGGAGAAGAGCAAATTCATTAGGCATTGTGCTCGTCATCAAACACAAAATCCAAAGTAAATGGGCCACGAAGAGCAACTCTAGTTGAGCATGTCATTGAGCGGTGGTGCCCTCACTGCCACCTCCAAGGCGGGTAGGTTCTCCGCAAAGTGCCCGAAGCTATGCGGTGCTTTTGTGAGGGGTGCTGGGTGATGCCAATCTAGTTGAGCATGTCATTGAACCACCAAGTGAGTTCTTGCGGTCGACACAACTTGGCGGGTGATGCCAATTAGCGAACCACCAAGTGAGCGGTCGAAGGCGTAAGCGTGTTGGCAAACACGTGAACACGTGAACCTTGGGAGAAAATCACCGTGTCAACCTTGTTCTTTCCGTTGGTTTGTAATCCCCTTACACAAGCTTGTGATTACTTTTTATACAATGTGCTTGTGTAGTTGCTATTGTAATTAGTTAGCTTGTGTAGCTCACTAGTTACCTTCTTGCTTGTGTAGCATAGAAGTAGCTCCCTTGCGTGGCTAATTTGGTTTGTGTAACCTTGTTAGTCACATTGCTTAGTTTGTGTAGCTAAGTATTTACGCTCTCTAATTTAGCATTGGTTGCCTTGTTATTGAGCATTGCTAGTGAGCTTAGTTGGCTTTGTGCTTTTGCTTACTAGCATGTGTAGGAGCTCTCTTGTTGCTTAAAAGTACTAGTGGCATATGTTTATGTGACCTTGCTTCTAAAATTGATTAGGTGAGCTCTAGCTAGCCCGGCACCTTAGTTACTTAATTAGGATCTTTGTTAGGTGCTAGAGAACATTGATAGAGGGATGTAGTCTTGGCTAGACCGATTGTTTTAATTCCACACTTGTTTTGGTTAGCCGACGTGATTAATTTTAGAAAGGACTATTCACCCCCCTCTAGTCCGTCATCTCGACCTTACACCAGGGTGTGGCCGGCTTGGGCCTCTGCTAGGCCTATAGTCTGTCCTCCTGACCCTCCGTTAGGCGTATGACAATCTAAGTATGAATTCACTTATCCTTTAAAGTAACTTATTTATGATCTTCATGTTGAATCTTTTGTCATTTGTTTATCATCATGTGGTAAATGATATATTTTATTATTGTGAAGGTATATAACATATGTGGTAAGAATTTGTCTATCATTGGAAGGTAAGTGATATGTTTTATGGTTGTGGATGTATATGGCTGATGAGGTAAGTATACTTGTAGTTGCATCATATCATTGCATCATGAGCATTGTTGTCATTAGCATATGCATCGAGCCATGTCGGTGAGAAAGTCATATAACTATTTCGGAGTGCTCTAGAGCCAGGTCGGTGAGAAAGTTGTATGACTATTCCGAAGTGCTCTTATGGATTATGTCGTTGACCTATGGTCATGATCGTATCGGTACAGCATCGTACGTTGCCCAAGAAAGGGTACGATGCAGCTTCATACCTTGTTGGGTATGAAGGCAGTAGATGTGCATATGCATTGCATTTGCACTCTTTGAGAATTATTGAAATTGAAGTTTTATGTTGTCATGAAGTGGAGATAAGGAGTATTCTTTTTATTTATATGAGGAGTATTGTTCTATTCATTTGTGGTGGTGGTTTATTATTATGTATAATGTCCTTTATTTCCTTATAGAAATTACATTGGATAAATATTCTTATCATGAACCTTTATTTATTTATTTATTTATGACATGTATTCTTCTATGTTTAAATCGATGTCTAATGAACCTGTAGTTTGAATGACATGTTCAAGCAGTTTGCTTGCTGAGATTTATTCTCACCCATCTTATCTTTCCAAGTGCTTGATTTGGATGCTTGCTTGAAGGGATGGGAGTAGTAGCACATCTTCACTATGTTACCTACATTTAGAGATAATAATTATACTTCTGTCTTGTTGTAGTAAACTTAGAATTAACTAGCTTGATGGCCATTTGATAATGTTTGTGTTGGAACATGTTTTAATTATAGCTTTGTTCCCGTTGTTGCTTCCATGTTTACATTGTTGATGGGTGTTTGATGCCGAGTTTTCACACTCTAGCATGTGAGAAGGGATGTTAGTGACATCCTAGGCTCTTGTGGCGCCTGAGGTGTTACAGAGGGGCATGGAATCCGAGCGGGTGGGACGTGTGACACGGAACAGGCATGGGACGAGAAGTGCTGCGTCCGGACGCAGGCCTAGGCATGAGCGTCTAGGCGCTAGCATGACCTGAGTAGAAATGCGGTTGTCGTCTTGCGCATGAAGAGGACACGCAAGGGAGCACGTGGTGCAATCCGATCATATGAAAAGATATATGCAGTTGCATTAAAAAAACAAAAATAGAGAATGAGAGAGGAAAAATATGCTATGTGGTTGCTATTTAGAGAGCCTCCAAAACTAAGATTTCAGATCTAATTTTTGTAATCTCTTGGGGTTGCTCTAAACATATCTCAGTTTTTCTCTCTACATTTTCAAGGTAGAATGATTGCAAAACTATGATTGAACCAAAGATAGGCTATGTCTTCTTGTTTTGTATATATATACTCTCTTTATTTTAGAAAATATGCAATTCTCGCCTTTTTAGAAACCAAAGATCTGTTAAAATTTAATCTAACCTATAAAAAAATGTCAATATTTATTGCACCAAATAACTATTATTAGATTAATTGTAAAATATATTTCTATAATATACCCGTTTAGAGTTATTAATATTAATAATAGTTTATCCGTAAACATAGTTAAAATTATTATAGGAATTTTCTGCTTAAGAAAGACGTATTTCTTCTATTCTAAATTAGAAGTTATGACGACTTTTTTAGGTATATAATTTTTAATTATATCTAGATACATAATAAAATCATATATATCCGCAAAGGTAAAACAATTTATTTATATTATTTATAATTTGGACGAGGACTGAGTATCATCAACCAACCAACGAAAAAGCCCGCGATCGAAGTTAAGTTCCCGCGCAAACCCGGGAACCCGACACGAGAGAGAGCGGGGCCCACCTGCCAGAGCCGGGCTAGCGGGCCCGGCGCCCGCGAACCCGGCCGCTGGGCTTTCCCCTTCCTCGTGTGCGTCTCCCTCGTCTCCGTCTCCTTCTCCGCACTCGACCGACCCCGACTAAAAACACTTTTGCGGGCGGCCCCCTGCCCCCGCGCCCTATTCCCACCCGCCGCCACTCCCCACCCCCGCGGCGGCCCTCCCCCGATCCGACGGCTCCCGCGCGCTCCACGTCGCTGTCGTCTTCCTCCTCCACCCACTATTTACCCCAGCGCCCCGTCGCCCTCCCCTCACAACTTGCCCCCTCTCCCGTCCCGTCCCCTCGCTCGTCGCCGCGCGCGTGCTAGGGTTAGGGTTTCGCCGCATCCCGGCGGCTCCGCTTCGCTACGCCCGTGTGGGGGTCGTTCCGGTGAGTGAGTGAGCTTCGCTCCTTGTGTACTGCGCCCTGCTTGATCCCTTCCTTCCTTCCTGTTGCGAGGCAGTGGATTGGGGGCTAGGGTTTTAACTGCTTTCGCTTTGTTGCGGTGTTTTCTTTTTGGCTCGGCGGCGTAGGTGGGAGAGGCCATGGCGATCGTGAGGACCGGAGCCGGCGTCCGGCTCCCCAGGCTTGACTGCGGCGAGGAGGCCTCGCCGGAGGCCACGGAGGACGATGAGGAGGAGGAGGAGCGGGCCACGCCGTCGCAGGAGTCCGAGGCCGACGGCTTCTCCGCCGGCGGCGAGGACGAGGACGACGAGGACAACGGTGGTGTCGGCGGAGGCGAGGAGCCAGAGGAGGTGGAGGAGGAAGAGGAGGATGAGCCCGAGGAAGAGGAGGAGGACGAGGGGGACTCAGGGATGGGCTCCGACGAGCTGGATGTCGCGGAGCTCGGCGAGCCCGGCGCCGAGATGTGCCAGGTCGGGGACCAGAGCGTGGCCGTGCCGCTGGAGCTCTACGACCTCGCCGGCCTTGGCGACGTGCTCTCGCTCGATGCCTGGAACACCCTGCTCAGCGAGGACGAGCGGTTGCGCCTCGCCGCCTTGCTGCCCGACATGGACCAGGAAACCTTTGCGTGCACGCTCGTCGAGCTCCTCGCGGGGCAGAACTTCCACTTCGGGAGCCCCCTCGCCGCCCTCTTCGAGCGCCTCAAGGGTGGGCTCTGCGACCCGAGGGTCAATCTGTACCGCCGCGGCACCCGCTTCGTGGAGCGGCGCAAGCATTACTACTGGCTGCAGAGCTACCACAACTCCATGGTGCGGGGGCTCCGGGAGATCAAGGATTGCTGGAAGGGCCGCGAGGGATACAGCCTTGATGAGAGGCTGAGGATGTTGGACACGTTGAGGGCACAGAAGCAGCAGCAGCAGAGAAAAGCTCTAGATTCAGCGAGGCGGGCCGGGTCGGAGACTGATTCCGAGAGCAGGGGGTCTGGGGAACAGGTCTTAGCTCGGTTCAAGCATTATAAGAGTGGACAGAAGAAGGCAGGGAAGTTAGTGAAGGAGAAATCGAAGGGGCTGCTGCGAGTGGGTACGCCGAAAGGAGTGGATGAGGAGTACTTGGGAGGGTCTGGCCGTGATGCTGTGGTGGCACTATCTGAGCTTTCTCGTCAAGATAATAATGCGTATGGGTATGATTCAGGCGCGCATAGAGGGAAGCATCACAGGAGCATAGACGGCCTTTACTCGGAGGATCTAGGATATGAAAGGGATTCGTCAAGATCTCGGTTTCCAAGGCTGCTGCCCAAGCCAGTGAAGAAGAAGGAACTGGCTACGAACTATGATGGCAATCTGTATGGAAATAACTACAGTGATAACCATACTGCCTCTCCTTACTACTATGGCAGGAATCCCAGTGCTAATCAGGGAGTCACCTTAGCAGCAGCATATGATCCTCCATATTTTGACACCAGAAGGAATGCAAGGTACTCAGAGAGAGACTGGGTACAAGGTGGAAAAGGTGTGCACACTAATAAAGCTCAAATGGGTGATGAGATGAACTGGCCATCTGGTACCCATGCTGGTAACTTAGATGACTGGCAGATGGGGCAGTCTGCAGGTGATTACAGGAGCAGGAAAGATCAAGCTGGTTATGGCCTGAAGGTTAAGTCCTATAAAAGCATTGAACAACAGGTTAATGATGCCTGTGTTGGTTCTGACCCTAGAAGCAAGATATCACAAGCGACGATGGCAGGTAAATCCAGTACACAACTAGATAGGACTGGCCAGAAGCGCTCCAGGAGCAATGCTGTATATGCTCAAAGTGAGGAGACAGAATCTGATTCATCGGAAAAGTTTGAAGATGGCGGGGAAGTGCATTATCTCGAACGGAAGACAGAGCGTCACCATTCTGGGTATCATAGACCATCACATGGTGCCAAAAAGTCAAACAAGCTTGCTAAAGTGTCCAAAATGAACTATCCTACTGCTGATGCAGATTTAGAACCCTCCCAGAGCAAAGGATTCAAAGGGAAGGTTTCAGAGACTGGTTATTTACGTGATGTGGATGTGATGATGACAGAACAGATTAGTGATGTCATGAAACCTCCAGCAGCAAGTGGTGAAAGGAAACGGAAAGGGGTGTCAAATCTGGACATGCATGTTTATGATAACTCCGATCTGCATGAAGTCAATGAAAATGCCAGTGACTCGTCCAGGTTGGCGGAGAATGAAAGGCATGCCAGTAGATCAGGCCATGCAGTCCAAGATTCTAATGGTGATTATGGTGGTACTGAAAGAGTCAGCTCTAGCTCCAAAAAAGCAAAAGGAAGAATCGAAGTTCCTAGCCTGGATGAGCATGGTGAGCATTTGTCATCTGGCTCAAAGGTTGTTGAGAACATTGGTGGATCCAAGAAGAAAAGCAAAAAGAAGCTAGAGAGCAGCACCACAGATGCAGTTGTTATAGCAGAACCAGCTGCTACTGTACCCGAAAATAATGTGGTAACTGCAGAGCCTGAGAAAGTTGAGAAGCCCAAGAAGAAGTATGTACCGATAACACCAACGATCCATACTGGTTTTTCGTTCTCTGTTGTACATCTGTTAACTGCCGTAAAGAAGGCTATGGTCACTCCTGCTGAGGGTACTCCAGCCACAGAGAAGCAACCAGATGGAGAGGAGGGCAAAAAATGGTTCAACAGTGAAGAACGCAGCAAAACGCCTCACCAAGAACAAAGTACAACAGATCAAGCTGAACAGGTCCTTGAGGGTGCAAATGCCAGTGCTGCAGAACATGAGGGTGCAAATGCCAGTGCTGCAGAACAAACTGTACCAATCAATGCACCGGCACTTACTGTTCAAGAGATTGTCAATCGAATTAGAGCAAATCCTGGAGATCCTAGGATACTTGAAACACAGGAGCCCCTCCAGGATTTAGTTCGAGGAGTATTGAAAGTACTTTCATCTAGAACAGCTCCTCTAGGTGCAAAGGGCTGGAAAGCATTAGTTGCCTATGAGAAGTCAAACAAAAGTTGGTTCTGGGTTGGTCCAGTACCTTCTGTTTCATCATATGATGACCCCGATGAAGAAACTTCTGCTGAAGCATGGAGTATACCGCACAAGATGCTTGTTAAGTTGGTTGATGCATTTTCTAATTGGCTGAAAAGTGGTCAGGAAACCCTTAAGCAGATAGGTTCCCTTCCACCACCTCCACCACCAAATCCTGCAAACTTGGATTTGAAGGAAAGGTTCAAGGAGCTTAAAGCGCAGAAAAGTCTGAACACAATAAGCCCAAGCTCAGATGAAGCAAGGGCATATTTCCAGCGTGAGGAATTTTTGAGGTACTCAATACCTGATAGAGCATTTTGCTATACTGCTGCTGATGGGGAGAAGTCTATAGTTGCTCCCTTGAGAAGAGGAGGTGGAAAGCCAACAGCGAAAGCGAGGGGTCACCCCATGCTCTTACCTGATCGACCGCCACATGTTACTATCCTCTGTCTTGTAAGGGATTCTGCGTCTAGGTTGCCTGCAAGAACTGGAACTAGAGCCGATGTCTGCACACTACTCAGGGATTCACAATACCTAAACCATGAAGAAGCCAATAAAGAGGCTGCAATTAATCAAGTCGTCAGTGGAGCTCTCGATCGTTTGCATTATGAACGCGACCCTTGTGTGCTATATGATAATGACAAAAAATTGTGGACCTATCTGCACAGGGGCAGGGAGGAGGAAGATTTTGAGGATGATGGCACATCATCTACAAAGAAATGGAAGAGACCAAGGAGGGATATCTCTGATCTTGCAGAGCCTGGTGCAGCAAATGATGATATTGATGACGATGGCACCGGCACCCCTTCAGCAAGCAATGCAAAAAAACAAAAGACAGACCATGGAGATACATTGTCAGGAGAAGCTAACGACGAGGGAAATCATCCAACTCAGAATCCATCTTCTGGTGGCCTGGAAGGTGATCCTGATCTTAATGCTGTTCCATCATCAAAAAATTATGAAGAATCAGGTGGAGTTGTTTACATTGATGCAAGACCAGATGATGGTGACTCGAATTCACTAGATGCAAAACCAGGCAGCAGGGCTGATGACAATACAGCAAGTTGGCAGTCACTCCCAGAACAGAATAAAACCAATACGGCGCTCTCTGAGAACACCAGCATGGATGCTACCCCGCCATGAACATGGTTCAATCAGCTAGAAAGGTGTTGAAGGGTCAGCATAGGTAATTTCTGCAGAAACCATATTTCATCTGTGTCGTTCTTATTGCTACAGTTGGCTAGTATTAGGATAATTTGTTTCATTTTTAGTGTTGTTTCTCTTTTCCTCTAAATTGCAGTAATGTAAACTAGAAATGCTAATATGGGTTTTCAGCACAGCTCAGTCTGTTTTATAGTGAAATTGTCATGCTATACTTTCTGTGGGATTATATTATCATCTTATGATTTTTCTATGTTTACTGCTTTCTTTGGACATGTGATTACCGTGTGGCCTGTGGTTACATTGTTTATAAATAGGCAACTTTCTTTCAGATGTTGATTACAGATTGTCGTTGAAAGAGGGAGACTATTCTATAACACTGCTTGAATTTTATGATTTCATACATGAAGTTAGCACCAAGGCAGTTTTCCTATGTCAGTAATATATATTTGGTGCCCAGCTGCGCAGGCCGTGCTTAGTTATAGTCAGGATACAGTAGCCCCACTACTTCATTTTAGGATATCTATATGCTTCTAATTCATCATATACTGTAGCTTGGAGCAGTTTCGGGGGCAGCTGACCATTGACAGCCTGTTCGTTTAGCTGTGAGCGAGTAAATTTTCAGGAGGGGTATTTTTTCTCTCACACCATTGAGTCTTCATCGAATCAGCCAAGTCAACAGGCTGTGAGTCTTCATGTCCCAGTCAGATCATGTAGTTCCCTGCAAATAGATGTTTATGTATTTAAAATGATAATTACAAATAGCTCATGATACTAGATATCAAACGAGGAAACGCCTTTTCCATTAGCATCCATCCTCGTTTCAGTAAATATTCTGAATTTCTGATAACCGCACTTGTTTTCTAACCATTGGACAACACAAACCCTGCTGTCCCGTCATCCATGAACCCCATTGTGACGGCTACTTCGTTGTTTTGCAGGATAGAAGACGGCATTCATTTTCTTGTTGCTATTATACATATATGCACCTGGGACACCATAGCAGAAACTGCTGTACGAGGCCTTGACTCCGCCAAAACCGATCTTTTGTAGTTGAGATAGCTTGTACATTCTTGCCATAATTTAAATGGGCTCCTGTAGTTTACCTTTTTTTCCCTAGTGTGCTGCTGCAGCAGCAGGTGTGACACACTTCTAATCTTAAAGTTATTAGGCATTTTATGTGGTATGTGTGTTCATGTTTGGATGAAATGAAATGAAATGGCGCTGTCGATAATGGATGATTTCTTCCGTTTAGAGGCTGCTGCTACCGTGAATTCTGGTGTCTGATGCTTTGTTACGAATGCTGCCTGCTATGTCCTTGAAACAGCAGGCAGTGTCCAGCCAAGCGGCCACAGCCGTCTGATGAGTGTGGTTGACACACTGCACCAGTAATGATATAAGTCAGTTGCGCTAGCTCTAAGCCACCCTCTCCAACAGTGCTTGTTCTTAGCGATGGCTCATGGTATGATTACTTTCCCATGATCTTAGTCCCACGTGACACTTTCCCATGATTTTGGAATACGTGTAGCAATAGCTCATGGTATGATTAGTCTCACATGACACTTTCCCATGATCTTAGTCCCACGTGACACTTTTCCATGATCTTAGAATACGTGTAAGCCTAGCTCTTGATCAAGAGCTAGTTTCTCTTTCTCTAATATTAAAATATAAAGAAAAAAATACTAAGAGCTAGCTTACAAGTCTATTGCGGATATAAATGTGTAAAGGTCAATAACGGCTAACAGGTGCTAGTGTAAAAATAAATCGTGATAAAGTTTACAGTTATGTATAAAAGGTCAATGTAGCATTTATACGTTTCACCATTCACACGTTTTTTTGTTAGTATCACGGCAACCATACTACTGTATTGACTAACGCCATCTGGTACTAACACGTATCCTAAAACAAGAGTTGGACAAATAACTGACGAATCCTGAGGACAGACACTAGGGCTTTAGGGCAGGCTGACTACACCTGGTGTACACCAGCATATATATTACAACAGATTCAATGATGCGATAGCAGGTATATATGACTCACTATACAAGTAGACCACCCTAAGAACAAACAAGCATCAACCAAACAAAACAGCAGTTAACCAATACCACTATCAACACCGATGTGGAAAAGGTAATCTAAACACATGCCTTTCTTATTCCTCCTTTTCTTTTTACAAGCTTTTGGTAAATCTAATTTCTTCCCATGAGAGGAATTCTTGAATCCATGACTGTTGGTTCCTGTGCCGCCTCTAACAAATGTCTTGTGTCTCCATTTGCCTGCTTCCAGCTCCCCCTCGACTCCCAGAACGACTTGAGAAGTTCGTCGTAGTCTGGTGTTCGCAGCTCCTCTATTGACTCCACACTTGGCAGGTCGATCTGCCTTCTCCTTGGCGTCGAACACGATGGTTCATCCACCTGTTCAATTTCAAGGTGCAGTGGCGATGTCATCAGTCAGAGACATGCATTCTATGGACTACCTGTTAGCTTTTCATGACTGCTCACCAGGTACTCTTCCTCAAGGCATTTCCCAGCGTTTTCACTGATCTCCACAACCTTGTGGTGATGTTCCCCCTTCAGCTCCCTCATTTCCCCATGGCATGGCGTAAGAATCGCACCAATGTTTGTGCACGCGTCATGGTCAAGCTTCAGCGAGCCTGAAATGGAAGGAATATGTCGTAAGAAAAGGGAATTGTTCATGCTATGCTATGCACTTAGGTAAGGCCAAGTTTCAGAGTGTGGTCTTACTGTCAATTGAAGAAAGGAGAGCCTTGTTTGCAACATCTATATCTTCAAGAGTTGACGATGCCGCAGATGACAATTTGGAACGCAGTACTTGGTTGGCCTCTGTTCCGGTCCTGTTATACACACAAGCGCTTTAGCACATACTGGTCGCCTACCGTTCATTTCAACAGAGATTTTTTTATTGCCCATGTCAATCCCTATTCTGATACCTGACTATAGAATCTACAGATTCCACATTTCCTTTGCCAAGGCTGAATAGAGAATCCTCCGCACTCTTCCATTGTTGTGCACCCATGGTAGTCTTCGCCTTGCTGCAATAATTTCAAAGTGAAGGTCAAATTTCAGAACATCCACGTTTTGGACCAGAAGGAACCACCATCACATGAATACACGATGCTGTACTGACTACTGACCATTCTACAAGCACTTCGGCCAAGCAAGACCTTCCACTGTCAACTGCAGTGGTATCCTCAATATAATGCTTCTCGGTTTCTTCCATATAAAAGCCCCACTTTTCCCGCACGGATGAGGTAAAGTCCTGGGCCGTTGAAATTTCTTTCTGCAGGTGAGTTGTTCTGTTTACAGCACTCTCTCGAAGGCTACCTACTGCTGTTTGGACCTGCAATACATGCTCGTGACGAACAGTGTGTAGCAGTGGTGTGATAGTTCAGGTCATCTATCCTTGAGAACATTACTTCTTTTTATAGCACATCATTTACTTGATTATATTAATCAGATGGGTACAAAACAAAGTTTAAACTGCTGAAGGAATTGAAAATCCTTACCAGCTTCTTCTTCCGTGCATTGGAACTTGCAAGCATCTCCGCCACCTTCTCTAGAAGTTGTTTTTCTTCATTAGCTGCACACTCCTGTTAAAAATAATAAATTATGCTATGTTGTGAGATCATAACATACAGTGAACTGCATAAAGTTTGTGCAATAAGCACCTCAAATTTCTTTTCAAGGTCAACAAGTTGTTGATCCTGCACGCTTTGTGTGTCTTCCAAAATACTGGTGAGCTTAGATGCATGAACATCTAGCGAGTGGAAGAAACCAGCAGTGATCTTTGAGATGGACCGTGATGCTTCCACAGCTCTCAGGTGTCCCTGCACCCAACAACAAAAGTTTCAACACAAAGCAGCTTAGGAGAACAGCAAATGATTTTATGCTTCGACAAGATGCAGACCTCCCTCTGCTTCTTTGCAAAATGGGCTAGTCTCTCTTCTTGTTTCGATAGGCTGCACTGAAGCTCATTTAACAAGTTATCTGCTTCCGAAGCAATTCCTCCAAAACACTTCAAACAGAAATAAACAATCAGAAATGTTGCAAAATCCACTGCATTCACATTAGGCCAACTGAAATGAACTTACTTTCTCAAGGGCTGATGTATGTGATTGTATTTGTGAATTTAATCTCTCAAATGTTGTCTGCGAATTCATGTCAATTTCACCTGCTAAATCATCCAAAGCAGTGATACCGGAACCATGCAAGACTTTGAGCTTTTGTACACTCTCTCTTAGCCCTTGTGCAGCCTAAACATGGATAACTGATGCATATCAATAAATACTCTCGCATAGCATTTCAGAACAAACTAAGCAAGGCCGTGAGAAACATAAGAGACTGAATTACTTCATCTTTTGAAGACACAAAGGATTGCATATCATGTTCCATTTCATTAAGGTGGTCCTCCTGTTGCATGACAGAACTGGATACAGTTTTATGCAAAGCATCCAGCTGATGGGTCAGTTGAGACCTAAATCTCTGCACTATCGACCTGTTCCCATCTTCTATCCTGTCTTTGCGCTCTGCAAGTAGTGAAGAATAGTGCCCACTGAAGTGAGACCAAGCCCATAACAGTCACAAAAAAGGGGTGATCCGGTTAAGATTCCTGGTATTAGGAAAAATAGTTAAGATCCCTAACCTATTTTGGAGAATAGCCCAGAAACATCTGCTGCTGCATTTTCTAACTCCGCACGAAGCTTATATGCACAGTCCACTAGTGATTTTTCTGTGGAGAAAACCGAAGTACTTGTTACTGAATGAATGGCAAAACCAATAAACAGGCATAGGACTGATTAATCGAAACCAAGCATTGAGGAACCAAGAAACCCCTGAAAGGTTATAAATTTTATATCAACTGAATATTTAAGTTTACAAAAAAGAACACAGAAAAATGTGCAGAATATGATAAGCCTCAAGTCTTGCATGAATTAGGGCACTCCCAATGCAAGAAACTATTAACAGTTTCTATAGCCTAGGACATTGTACAAAGAAACTATCATACACAGTGCAACATTTTCTACAATATAGGACATAAGTAGTGATAGAAACTATGTTTGCTCTCCCAATGGACTACGAGTAGTTTCTTGTCCATTGCTGTGAAGACCCAGTTTCTTAGTTAGACTTGGTTTCTTGGGTTTTTCTTCTCTCTCCTCATTAAATCACTTGCCACATCAGCAAATTGTCTACGTGACAGTGCAATTAATATCTATAAAAACTATCATAGTTTCTGCACTTGAGTGCCCTTAGTGATCACAACAAACCTGATTTCAGAAGGTTAAATATGACATATTCCTTTTCTTTAATAGTAGACTTTGCTTCATTGTATTTTTCTTCTAGATCATGCAGAGCACTCTTGGTGTCCTCCAGATCTTTCTACAATCAAGAGACAAGACTGAAGTGATAAGTAACAAATTTGCTAAGACTGTAAAACCAGATGACTCAGACTGGAAGGATACCTGAGTTTTTCCAAGTTTTTCACCCAACTCTGCACTCAGACATTGTTCAGCATCATAAAGCTCTTTTAGTTCAACCAATTGCTGATCACAGATTTGGCAAAGAAATTTACATTTCAGCCATTAATAACACAAACATTTGTTTTCAAATGCTTAAGGCAACTAACCTTATCCCTAGCCTCCAGATCAGCTCCCAGTCGTTCAATTTTCTCTGTCATGGCCTAAGTGACAAAGATAATTTGAAAAAGGTGAGATGATGATACACAAAATAAAGCTAGGTTCAGTTTATCTGAACAAAATCAAATATGGGTTTATTGGAAAATCAAGATAAACCTTTTTCTCAGCTTCTTCTTGGAGGTAGCGCTCTCTTGGAATATAGATACCATTCTTCTCTCTTGCAGCAAACACCTCTGTAGACATACAGGAGACCAGATGAATACAAGATGTGTGATCCTTATCATTCCAAGTTACAAAAATTAGCAAGAAGAACCTTGTTTGAGGCGGTCAATTTCATAGTACAAGTCCTTGATCACAGCAGACTTCATCATCCTTTGATTTACCTGAATTTTACATCAGGCCAAGTTAGCCTACAGCAACCAATTGTGAACTTTGTACTGTCTTAAATAACCAAACATCATGACTGACTCATCCAAACAAATAAAAAAAAGAATAAATAAAACCTCTGGCTTGTTCTTGATATTTTTTGCACGGTGTGCATAATCAAGTGTACTCAATGTCTCTTCCAAGCAATATACTGAAGGTGATATTGTAGCAATAATGCAAGTCTTTGTTTTCCCTCCCAATGAATCTCTCAGCAACCTTGTCAGTTTACTATCTCTGAAACAAAAAGATACACATAAATTGTCATTGAGCAATGTGTTACTAAAATCAAAGTTGTCAAGGGCCTTTCTTAGGGTTACCTGTATGGGACATGTCCAGAGTGCTCTACTAGAGCATTAATAACACGACCAAGCGTGAGCAAACTCTTGTTGATCTCTCCAGCCTCTCTCGCTCTGCCCTGCAATGTAAATTCAATGTTAAAGGTACTTTATTCAATTTGAAAGATCAGAGAGAACATTTGATCTTTTTTTATCTATAATTGGACATTTAAAAGTTACTCACATCTCTAGCACCTGAGCGTGATATATTTTCTGAACCAGCTAGATCGACAAGATTAAGCTTCCCAATTTTGATCATCTCCTCACCCTCATGAGTGAGTTCCTTAATGTGGATTGTGATTGAGAATATAGAGTGTGACCTACTACTTTGCTTGTTCAGCAATGTTTCTGCAGTACGCCTCTTTGCAGAACCCTTGTCAAGAATCTTGTAGATCTCGCCAGCTGAGTACACGACTTCTTCTTCAAGTCCTCTCACAAAAACAAACCCCTTTCCATCTTCCATAAGGGCAATAGGTTTTTTCGTCTTGTCTTCAGGAACAGGGAATTTCGGTTCTTCAGGTGCCAACAGATCAGTGATTTCTTCATTGTAAAGCTCAAGAAAGGTGACTTTCATGCTATACTCTGCGCACTGAGACTCGAGAATGTCAAAGATTTGCCTTACAGCCCTTGGGATAACACCAGCATCAGTTGGAAGTTCACCATTCTAGACATTGGAAGAACCAGTTAACAATTAAAATGCAGATCCAAGCTACACCTTCAGATTATATGCATAACAAAATATTTACCTTGGTCTTTCTAGTCCCACCTCCCTCCATTGTGTAAGTTTTCCCGGTACCAGTTTGCCCATAAGCGAAAATAGTGCAATTATAACCTTCAAGGACCTCATTTACTATCGGCGAGATGGATTGTTCAAACAAACCTTTCTGCTTGGATGATGGGCCAAAAACCTACTCAAAACGAAATAGTTAACTAAATCTGAGTCAAAACACACGGACATGAAGTAAACAAGACTAGGTAAATTCGAAGTATGAAAGAAACAATCAAATAATTGCTCAACAGAAAGTGACAGTACAAGGTGATCTAATACCTTATCAAATGCAAATGTACGATCAATCTGCTTATTGGCAATAATTTGAGTGGCGGCAACTTCCCGGCGACGCTCATTGCATGAAATAACCACAGGAGTATTCGACTTTGTTTCTTCATCACTCAAGGGCCTGAATGAATGAAATCACACATTGTGATAACAAAAACAAAGTTAGAAGGAACTTTTAAGCTTGAACTACTGAGCCCTCTCCACCTGCATCTTAGAATGACTTGCACATTGACTCCTTTCTCCCTGTCACCTTTCGAGATGGTGTTACTATTGGTGTTTGTGCTGCCATTGGCCTCCCCGGATCTCAATTCTCTTCCAGACTTCTCCGTCGACCTTGGTGATGGCGATGGAGGGCAATTCTTCTTGTCCATCTCCAATTCCTCTGAACAGCAGCCCCGCCAATATCAAATTCTGCGTTGATGCTTAATTCTTGAAATGCAGTTGCCAAATCCTCCAACAGCTGAACTCAAAATAAATCCAGACAACTAGCAGCTGGCGTATCAGAATAAAAGACAGTCAATTGGATGTCGCCTAGATCAGACGAGCAGCATGAAGAGACAAAGAAATGCCGGCCACTAGGACCAAATGCAGAACAGACAATAGCATCGAGACAAACGCTATGCAGATGTAAATCTTGGAGAAACCCCCCCATGAGATCTTCAATGGAGGAGACCGAAGCAAATTAAGATACAATTCCAGCTGTTTAGCAGATCAAAATGACATCTTTCGCGCTCTACGGAAGGAAAAAAATATATCCAAGAAGATTGGAATCCCAAACAGGTAATCAAAGGCAACACGATATAAAGAGACAATCTGCGAGCACTTCAGAAATCCAATCCAACAAGAGCGGATACCCGAAGAAAAATGATATCTGCGGCTGCTTAATTAGCTGCCGAAATCAAGCCGAAAAACCTCAGACAGAGCATCAAAGTGAGATCTTTCTCGCAGGAAGCCGCATCAAACCCACTCCACAAATACCAATACCAGATGAAGAAGAAGAAGAAAAAGAAAGCAGTGGCTCTAAAAAAACACAATCAGAGAGACGAATCAAGAAGCAGGGAGGGGAGTACTCACACTGTCCCCACTCCCACACGCAGGCAGACCACGGAATCCTAGCACTCAGCAATGCGATCCACAAACACCTGCTGGAGTAGGAGGAGTCTAGGACTAGGACTAGGAGCAGGAGCAGTAGGTAGGGGGCAGCGGCCAGCGGCAATGGCTATGGCGAGATCCAGGGAGCAGGCCCCCCCTGAGCTGCAGCGCAGTGACTTCTAGAACAGCTCGTGGTCTCTATCAATGGCCTCCCTCTACCTTTTTCCCTTTTATCTTTGCCTTTTGTTTGGAGGCAGCTCAATTCGTATTACTGACGCGTAGGGTTCGCGGCTCGTCTCGACTCGTTCGGCTCGGCTCCTTTTATTTTTTTTCACGAGCCGAGCCGAAAGTCTAGCCGCCTGTTCGCTTGCTCGTAAATGATTGTAAATTTTCAACCGGAAACAGTGTTTTCTTCTCACACCAAATCAGCCAGCAGTAAATAATCCACGATACGATACGGCCTCCCGAACAGGCTGCTAGCGGGCTGTTTTAACGAGCCAGCTCGCAAGCTGCTCACGAGCTCAAACGAGCTAAGGTCTATCAACCCACGACTATGAATCCGGAAGATGATGATGCTAATCTAGAAGTATACACATATTCTATTGATCTGTAATCCTTATTTTGAAGCTGTTTCATATGAATTTTGATTTTATAATTGTTGTGATACTTAAATGTTGATTTATGGATTGTTTTTTAGGGAGAAGATGATGATGCTGACATTGAATTTGTGGACTTTTTTAAGTCTGTGATGGCAAGCAACTAGTAAGTATGCTGAAACTGTATGGATCATGGATAGACCAGCTATATTACATGGATACTTTTGATGAATCTAATATATATTAATCATGTATGATTACATAATAGTAGACGTCATCTTCTAAAATTATTATGGCATGAACATTATAAATATATGTGTCCTATTTTTTTAAATAGCTCACGAGCTAAACGAGCCAGCTCGAACTCGTTAACGAGCCGAAGTAAGCTATCCCTCTTGTAATAATATTAACGAAACCAGCCGAGCGCCCTCGTTAGTCGATATCCAGCCCTACCGACGCTCTCGAGCTTTGTTTAAGCCGGCATGAGGGGCAAAAAACCAGCGCCCAGTAAGATTTGCTGCCGTTACAGTAAGATTTCAATTAATTTTAAGTTACTGTCTACTTCTACTGTTACAGATTTAATTGAAAATGCGCTGTTAAAGGATTTTGGTTTCTTGCAGGCGGCGTTTTCTTTCTTTCTATTCACTTAAGCTCATTGCCTCTGTTTTTCAAGCATGGGAGTGAGTGAGACATCAAAATAACAAAAACTGAAAATTGGGTAAGAATTGGTTGGAATCTCTAAATCATGACGGAACTGACGTTACTATTTGCATTTTTTTTTTCTCACGGCCGGGATTCATCACTTTGTTTTTTCGCTCGATCGAGCAATTGTCTAGTATTATATTAGCGGTCCTTTTCGGTAGGTGTTGATTGGGTTTGATTATGGCGTTGAGTGCTAAGGAGATCTATCCAAATGTACGTGTCTTTTGTACTCTTTTGTTTATTGAATCACAGTGGAGTAGATTAGTGTACCGACTCTTCCCAATGAGCTGTTAAGGATCAGTCTCAGCTTCGCTTTTGACCGGGTTTTGATGCGTTTGACCAGGCTAGTCAAGGAAATACCATCAATCAGCTTACTTGTTAGGTGGTGATTTATATTAAACAAAAACAGGCAAAAAAAATCTGTATTTGATTGATGCTGGAAAACCTGCATCCATGTTTAACTTATTCATATCAAGGTTACTGCTTTATCCCGTCAGGGGAAGAAAAGATGGTAAATTGACCAATTATATGGTACCAAGTCACGCTCAACGGTGGAAATGTAACATCAAGGTACATCCCTTTAGGTTTAGGCCGAAAAGAACAAGTTCTCTGTTGATTTGACAGAAATGCAGGATTCAGGGCAATTTCCTTTTCAATTAGTTTTTCCCTACATTTAACTGTTCTAGGCCAAATGGTTTTGTTTCTTTACCGAAAAGAACAGTTCTCTGTTGATTTGACAGAAATGCAGGATTCAGGGGTCCTTTTCAAGTCCCTACTACTGTTCTAGGCCAAATGGTTTTGTTTCTTTCCTTGACACTTTTTCAAAGTAATGACACAAAAGTAATTACTACTCAGTAGCTATACAGCAAAAAAAAAAAAGAACGTAACAAAAAAAAAGAAGGTTGAGGTAGCCTCCCATCCATCCCGTCTCTTGGCTCTTGAATGAATAATACCTTGATGGGCCCAAACTCCCAAGTGAAATACTGAAATGCTGCATCTTGAACAAGGTGCGCGCCTAAAAAAAAATAGTGCTGCTGTAGCTCACATTCTGACCAGCTGATGAAGTGATTTAGTAAACCCTAAAGCCTCCAGGATTTGTGCTAATCAGCATCCTCGCCGAGACGTGAATTTTACGTAGATGAAACTCTCTTTGCCTTGATTTCCAACTCTAAATGGGCCATACTATTAAATGTTTCAAACAAAAGAATAAAATGACGTATCCAGTACAGAGAACTCCCGCTAAAACTATATATTAAGAGTCATGGTTGTTTCATCTACGTTTTATTGTATTCTATGTTTTTTTTGAAACAACGCTACAAAATTCTTCAAATGGTCTAAAAAATTCACATTTAGTAATACACTGATACTAGCTATAGCTTTCAGCCGTGACCTGTGAGAGTGTAATACTCACTGAAGATTAGCTGGCGAGATCGAGTGAGTTTCTTTTTGGGTGCTTTAGGAGGGGGCACATGAGTCATGGCCCGACGAGAAGGCAGTAGGTGGCAGCCACGTGAAGCTTGCATCTGCTGCAATCTTCCTGCCTTTGTTTTATTTTATTTTATTACAGCATGCATGCCCAGGTCCAAACTGTAGTGCGCCATGATGCTAATTTGGACCCTGCGCGCGCCATGCATGTGAATGATGTTTCAGCTCATAGCTACTAATAATGGTCGGTGGAAATGTTAACTGTACCTGTATATATACTATTTTTCTAAACTGATTAGCTCCTGTGATCTTGTCTTGATGATGAGCTGCAAAGGTACTGCATGTTTGTTTTACTTGGGAAGCTTCTGTCAGTTCTCTCACTGCAACAGAATCTAGCCCGTTCGGCTTGCTGAAACTTGATTGAAACTGGCTAAAAAACATTATTCTGGCTGAATTGTTGTAAGAGGAAAATACTATTCCGCCTGAAAAAACAAGCCGAACAAGCCGGTTTTTGGGTAAGCCGAACGGGGCCATTAATATGTTGCACTATATTTTACTACTTTGCACAATATAGTAAAACTGCCCACGCTGAGTCAGCCTGTTCATTTGGTCATATTTGACTTATAAGCTATAGCTTATCAGTCAACGAACAGTATTTTTCTCTCACACCAAACCAGCCAACAGTACTTTCAGCCATGACTTATAAGCCAAACAAGCCCAAACAAATAAGGAGAGTATAGGCATGCCCTTGGTATATGTCTATTCAGGACCTATTGTTTCATGTCAGAATCTACAAAAACAGCACTTCTTCAGACGAAGAAATTAAGGAGCCTCGAATCATCATTATACTGTTTGTCTGTTTCTTAGGAAATCGATCGTAGGTTTGTTGCATGAATTGTATATATATGACTATAGTACTATCCAATTAATGTGATGCGTAGTTGTGGAGCAGATCAAATCTTGCACATAAAACAGTAATCAATTTAATTAATTCCAGAATCCCAGCTGAATTAATTATTATATATGCAACTTACACGTATGACGTACCAACGACAACAGTTTTTTTGTTTGTTTGATAAAGGTAGTACCAGCGACAACAGTTTATCAGCTTTGCTTGAGATCAAAGTAAGATGATTAGGATGAGATTGGATGAAGCAGCAGCTAGTAAGTACACTCATATTACCATCATCGACCCTGTTTGTTTCGTTGAAAAAAATAAGCTAAAACATTGTTTCAAATAATTTGTTATGAAAGAAAAATATTATTCCGATTAAAAAACCGACTGAAAAGTACGGATTATAAGAGATAAACGAATATGGCCGATCATCATCAGTTCCGAAATTTGCCAGTGTCCTTGGTACCAGTAGCTCACCAACTCTCCTCACCTGGCTTTATATACTACGCTTCAATTCAGTCGACTAGTTAACCTTAGTGACGCATGCATCTTTATACTACGTATACCTGTGTACACCGTAGCAGGTTCACCAATCTAGAAAAACACAAATAGGAGTCGTTATCATCATCATCAGTTCCATAATTTGCCAGTGTCCTTGGTACCAGTAGCTCACCAACTCTAACGGTTTCTATTTCTCCTCTGCTGGCTTTATATACTACTAGTACATCACGCGCGCCATCGTGCGCGTCGGCGATTAAACGGAAAATCAAATGGTACATGTAAGCATAGTAAGTACTGGTAAATGCAGCGCAGAGGTACAAAGTGTACTTATATTACATGGATGGATGTCATGAAGCCGGTAATGTTTCGAGTTGGAAGGCTAGGGTAGTGTTGCTGACACACCACAACAGTGCACGCCATATGTCCAGAGACAGGTTATAGCTTGGCATAAAGTCTGGTACAGTGCAGTTAGCAGTAGGTAGGAGTCCTAGCTTCATAACATTAGATAGTCGGATCCTAGACTATACAAGAATGCTGACGATGAGGTCCAAAAGCGCACAGATTGCGTCGCGGTATAGTAACCTAGGCAGCAAAGGTTTGAACCGCCGTTGTAAATACCAATGTATATTGTGTTGAAGATGAGCTTGGTTGTAGGCGCTGTGGTGGCCATGCACAAGGCGATGCACCAAGGGGGTTCCCAAGCTGTACAAAACATCAGATAGGTTGAGGTGACAATAGCAGCGTTGAAGAAGGTGACTTTATAAAACAATGGCAGTATGTATCTAAAAACCTTTTTCATTTTTTCTGATTGCCTGATGATGATTTGCGTCCACCAGACTTGGCATGTGGCTTAGTATCCTGGCCTCTTGGCCTGGAAGCAGAGCATATTTATTATTGTTGAGAAGTTGCACAGAAGGATTATATCCTCATGTTCTAACTCATCACTTTAAACAGTCTGGCAAAAAATGTGAATCTCCGATTCATAGTTAGTGTTTAATACCTTTTTGCTCGGCTGTCTAGGTGGTCCTCTGGATGCTGTTCCTGTGTATCCTTATCGTGTCCGGTGATCTGGACGTCTATGTTGAGTTCCTGAGAGGTCTGATGAGCAGATTCAGCGAAGGTTGTTTGATCTTATAGGAAAAGTACGTCATCGACAGAGGTCGCTGAGCATAGTTAACAGGAAGTTTGTATTCACATTTGTTATGTGTGCGAATGCAGGTCTAGCATCAGTATGTGCGGTGTACACTTTAGGGGAAAAAAGATATGATTTGTGGATACAAAGAGGACAAACCTCCTCATGAGTAGACTGCTCCTCAAACAGCTTCCTCTTTGCAGTTTTCTTTTCAACATGGGTCGACGACTTTGCCGGGCTGGGAAACATAGCATGAGAAATTGCGAACCGGCAAGTAATATTTGATTAATTAATCAGTGGTAAGTGTCAGCTGTAGTACTTTAAATATAGCAGGCATCTATAATATTCAAAGGCAGTACTACACAATAGACTAATACATAATAGTGGGGTAGTGATATAAGATCATCAGAAGCAATACTAATTCTGGTGATGAAATAAACACAATTACACAATACCACTACTTTCATGTCACCAGAAGAAAAAGACGGTTGCATGTACAAGGATTAAAATTTATCAATGTGCATCCACCTGATGGTTTCATGTTGTGCTATTCATGATTCGCATGACGATCTTACACTACAAAGGTCAGCAGGCTACTAATGTTCCAGCAGTAAGAATAATCTGTAGTAATTTAATCTTTAGTGACTTACTGAGTCTAATAGGAACATAGCAAGAACATTTTTTCATATATTGTGAGTGCGCAAATTTTGACAGTATAGCGTAAAATAGGTAACTCATGGGAAAAGAACAGCACACAGTTAGATAGTTCCGAAAATAAAAGTGGTAAAGTAATTAGTAATTGAGTTAGGAAATGGCAAGGCATGACCAGTGTCACAGTAAGGCTGACATAAGAAAGAGGTCCAGATGTCTTGGTTGAATTTCACAAAACTTTTCAAGGTATGAACACTAATTCCCAGAGATACCATATGTCAACCATCCCTCAGAGGGTCAGACCAAATCATCTCCTGGATTATATAAACCATCTACCATTCAAGCTATTTTGCGCAGTCATTGTTAAACAGCGGGCAAGTTTAGAAACGGACCTAAAAGTGCAGCAAAGCACAGAGATACTATAAGCTAACCATCCCTCAGACCAAACCATATGTTTTACGGTATTATATCAACCGCTTACCATTCAAGCAAATCTGCACGGGCATTGTTACACAGCTGGCAGATTTAGGTATAGACTTAACAGCGCAACAAGAACCTGGATGAGTTAGCAAATTGTATGTACACAGTTTGTGATATGAGACACATGCTCAGCAACATCAGATGAAGCAGGGGTATGAGCAGGTTCAGGTTCCACCGAGACCTGCACAGTGACGGGAATCAGCAGACATCACAGTGTCTGTAAATGATAGTCTCAGCTTTGAACAGTAAGCTTTTGTAGTAAAAGTAATTAGGCCCTACAATGTCATTATATGCGTTAAGGAGATCACCTTGGTAGACGAGGCCTGATCATCTAAATTTTTAGCTGTGGATGGTATAGTTTGTCCAGCAGGTGGTAAAGTAGCTGGTTTTGTTGGAGTAGGAGACTCGGCAGGTGGTGCATCTATCATCAAGGACGATGTGTTGGCTGTACTGGGCGCAGTGGTTGTAGCTAGTATGACCATCAAGGGTTTTGGTGGAGGAGGAATCTTGCTGGATCCTTCAATTGCTAGTGACCTTGGAGTGAACAGGCGTTTCTGGAAATCTTCCATAACATACTTGACCTGGTATTCTCTTGTCTGCTTTGAATAGTAAGATTCGCTCGTTAGGCCTATAGCAAATGTATACTTGTTTCCGACAATAGCCGTTAGCCCAGGAGGTGTGCCACTCATTCTATCAGGAAGGTGAAAGAGAGACTCGCAGCTTTTCTTAACGATCTGCTGAGCAATACCGTCAAAGCAGAAGAACTGACCTTCTGTAGTTTCATCTCTCGCAGCGAAGGTCAATTTGTATCTATGAAATGGGTAATGAAAATGAATGGTGAAGAGTGTCATTGAACCTTAGGACTAAACAACAGCGTGGTGTGTATGAAGAGTTAAGAAAGTAGGTTTACCTTGGCATAAAATCTGAGGATTTGCAAGCACCACACCAAGGCGCACCGCCGACCTGATCAAGACTTGATTTTTTGCATCCTCGGCAGCCTAGATACCACCATGAATCGTCACCTGGCACAGCCGTAATTGTGACTGTGCAGTGAAAGCCTGTTTCCTATGGAAACAAACAAGCCAAAATTAGATATATTTTAACATGCATTGTTTTGTATCAGTAATCCAATGCTGAATGGTCTATAGGACATACAGGGAACTCATAGGGATCAAGTGCATTTAGCTCATCAAGTGACTTGTGCTCTATGACAATTTGTTCGTCCTCTTGTAGCTGCATTGGTGATGAAGGAGGCAAGTCTATTGGGAAGTGCTGATCCTGAAACCTATAATTTCAGAAGCGTGTTAATAATTAAATCTTCGTACAATATATAATGAAGGATGCAAACGACCGTGTAGAAGCACGACAGGCTTGTTATAATACGGTTGGGCCTCTGGTATGGGAGGATTTAGATACCAGTGGCAAGCGTTGCTTCCAGTCATATGTGATACCCCTGTAATATTTTTATGTCCTAGCTATGTGTCTAAACAGGGAGAAACTGATGCTAAATAAACTGGAGATGTTCAGAAAATTTACTCTGGAACTCTTTGGGGATGCAACCTACAAATAAGCAGACAATTGCCCTTAGAATACTATTGTTGTAGATAGAATCAAGGCTGAATACTGTTGTTCGCAATCCCCATAATGTGACCCTAAGCTCTTCGTCTCTGGAAATTGACGAACACAAAACAAAGAACATGGATTTAAGGGTGTGAAAGTTAAAGGTGAATGTGCAGTATGATCGCAGAGCACTTACTCTAAGTCTTTAATAATTATGTCCCGGGTTAGAGTCGACGCTGTCTGTCCTGGTAAACGTGTTGGGATCGGTGGATGCACTCTGACGACAACACCAATAACATTTGTGCATAGTATATAGAACATTAAGAGCTGGCGTATTTAGGCTAGAGTGTATGATCTATAAAGGAGCTTACCAATAAAATTTGGGTGCTCTCTTACATGCTGATGTATTTCACTGAAAGGGACAAGCGTATAAACAAACTGTGGGAACATGTCTGAGGGGATATCTTCCACTATCACTCTAGTGTAGCAAGTGAATTCAATCATGTTATTTCCACGAACAGGCATGTAGGAATACTTAGCATTTTTAACCCTGAACCTGCTGATGGTGTACACCTTGCCAGCCTCTATGAGAGGGCTTTTGTCCTGCACCTCATATCTTGGAATTTCAGCGTACATAACACCTCCCTGCAACAATTTTGTACAAGAAAAGGCGGATTACATGGAGCAAAAGGAAATGTAGGTACATAAAGCTTTGAAGTGAGTAAGGCCATAAGCAATTACATTGTATTGAAAATGTACACATAGATAGAAAATGTTAGAAACCCATACCTCTTTATCAGTGAGAATGAGGTCAACATGTAGGATAGGGCCATTCTCATTCCTGCCAGTGAAATTCCACTTTCTGCTAACTCGAACACAGACAGAAGCCTGTATGTCTCTTGGCTTTAGATTTGCTAAGAGTGTGGGGGCAGGTGTATGAGCCATATCATGCACCTGTAAAACCAGGAAGATGATGAATCTCTGACATGATAAAATTGGGAAACTGTGATGAAGACATTAAGTTAATAAGGCGCAAATAAATGTGTAAGGAAGTACATGGCATTCGGACGGGGCGCCCTTTGTAAAATGAAGTTTGTTGGGTGAACAAATGTACGCGACACCATTTTCAAGCAATTGAAAGATAGCCAGCTGCCCCCTTTACTAAAACCTATCTTGTTTGTCATGTCACAATACACATCCGCAGCTACACAAGTAACAGGTTGTTTGGATCGGATCCAGGGGCTAACGTTTAGTCTGTATCACATCAGACGTTCGGATGCTAATTATAGAAGGACTAAACATGAGCTAATTATAAAACTAATTGCACAGGAGTAGACTAACTAGCGAGATGAATCTATTAAGCCAAATTAATCCATGGTTAGTACATGTTTATGACAGCACCACATTGTCAAATCATGAACTAATTAGGATGGAAGACGCACAATAGACCTGTAACACATGAAGCAATACGAAAAGACTTGGAAATCCCAAGATACCGCATAAATCAACAGCACACACGTACGCGTACAGCACTGCGTACAACGTACAAGGAAGCTAACGGACAGAAACAGCTGACACATACCCTAAGCTCATCGAAAATAACCGGCCAAGCAGGTCACAGCACGAAGCGAATCAGGAAAGCATGTAAGCAAAATCTAAGCATCCCGACGGCCGCCGCACAGCGCAGCGACGTACGCCAAGGCTAGGCCGACTTTTTTTGTAAGCAGCAGACAACCGTAAGGACTCAGTAAACACTGGATCTGAGGCCGGCAACAAAGCCAACAAAATTACCGAGAGTAAGAGGAAGGTAAGTCCCGTCCACAACGCATCTGCAAGAGTCACCTACATAGTCGATCCGGAGCAGCGACGCAACGACAGGGCCGAAACCTGGAAACAAATTCAAGTATTAGCACATACATCAGAAGGGAAATCATTTTGGAAAACAAAAGGAATGGAAAAAGGAGTTAAGAAGTGGAGCACAGAGAAGGGGAAAAGCACTGTGGAGACCACACCGGTATGAAGTGCAGGTCCCCAACCCTACCAAAATAGCAAAGGAGGAGAAGAAAATAAACGCGGTTGGAAGCAGGGTAAAGGAAGCAGGAGCAAGCAGGGCCATGGCGCAGGCAGGACGAACAGGGCCGGCTGGGGCTGTAGCGCGCAAACCGCAGTCGCAAGAAATACGCGTACAACAGCGGCAAGAAACACGGCGACGCAGCACGCGCGGCCGAATCGGGCAATACGTCTAGGGTGGAGGCGGCCAGAACAGCACGGGCACCCACACCGCCGCACGAAAACCCTAGGCGAGAACAACAGACGAAGACCCCTTCGAAGAACGATGGCAACGAAGCACGGACGGCTTAGATCTGGCACAGGAGCACGTTGCAGGACGAGCAAGTCCCATCCCACTGAAGCGCAAAAGCACGGAAAAGAGAAGGGGAGGAGGAAAGGAAGGCAGATGCGGAACAAACGGGGAAGACAGAAATCCAATCTGCACGGCAAATCAAGGAGGAGAAAAGGAGCGTGAGACAAACCCGGTAAACGGAGGAGCACGGGACCCACGGAGGCGGCAACGATGGTGACGGCGGAGAGCAAGGAGAGGGCGAGGACAGCCGAAACGCGGAAATGGAGACGGAGACTGGAAGGGCCCAAGGCGGCGGCGCAATGGGACACGAACTAGAAAGACCGAATGCAGGCGAACGGGAGCGGCCACGGCTGCATAGTAGCTGGGACGGGCGTGAGCCGTGAAAACGAAGATCGAACGGACCAAAGTAAGTTTGTTACCGTGGACACCCTGAGGAGCGGCCAAACCTCCCTGCTTTGATAAGAAGAAATGCTTCAATTCAGTCGACTAGTCAACCTTAGTGACGCATGCATCTTTATACTACGTATACCTGTGTACACCGTAGCAGGTTCACCAATCCAGAAAAACACAAATAGGAGTACGGAGTAGAACATATGGCACCTACTACCTGTCGCCAAGTCACCATTTTTTTTAAGCCAGTTTAGTTCCCCAGAATTTTGCCAAATTTTTCAAGATTCCTATCACATCAAATCTTTAGACGCATGCATGAAACATTAAATATAATTAAAAAATAAAACTAATTACATAGTTTAGACGAAATCTACGAGACGAATCTTTTAAGCCTAATTAGACTATGATTGGACACTAATTGCCAAATAACAACGAAAACCGCTACAGTGCATTTTACCAAAAATTTTTGCATCTAAACAAGGCCTTACTACCAAGAACGGGAACCGGCCGGAGATGGAGTACACAGCAGTAATTAAGGTTCCCTTTGATCCGAGTGGATATGACGATGGACACCGTGGTGATTTTTGACCTCACACATGTACCGTACTTGTGGATGTGACGATGGACACGTGTTGGGATTTTACTGGAGAGCCGACACTGACTGTACTGATCGCCGCCGCCAGTCCTGCTTCAAATTTCTTGCTCACGTCACATGCATGTGACAACGGCATGCATGAGCATGATTAAATTCAGTCTACCACTCGTCCACTCCACTGTACTAGGTTTTGACCACATTGGTGTCGTAAGATAATTATTGTTACTATCATACAGTAATATTATATACTACCTCGATCGATCGACATACTCTTTCAGCTAAGGCCTAATTCGTTTCGCTGAAATTTGGTTTATGCTGATTTGTTGTAAAAGAAAAATATTGTTCTTTCACTTAAAAATATTGCTTAAGGTATCGTCTTGAACTGGTCACCCTATATCGCTAAATTTGTTTGTTCAAATGCTAGTGTAGTAGACCACTTTTTATACGTTGAGTTGTTGACAGATCAATACATGTGCGATATATGGTTTCCTAATAAAAATGTCGTTCTAGGATTCAAACCGTGTCTTAGTGTCGGTGTTTTGTAAACCGGACTAGTACATTTATACGATTACTGCGCTGCTCTAGGAAGATAATGGTAGCATCTAAAAGACATGAGAATTTTATACTGGGTCAGGCCAGAGCCCTACGTCCAGTCTTAGAGATGATCGAGTACGTGTTTGTGGGGGCTACGACCCCGAATACCCACGACAGACTACATGGGCTGCGCCCCCAGGGGTGGTCCAGCCCACAACACGAAGTCTTGCGGAGCACGGCGCTGCTCGGCGTGCCCCGCAAGACACCGAGAAGATATTCTGAAGATACTACGAGATCTGTTAGATACGTTCGATCCCATGATTCAAGTAATCTGTTATTACTTTTTAGTTATCTCCTAGATTTAACCGACTTGTAACCCTGCTCCCTAGACTATATAAGGCGGGTAGGGATCCCCTCAAAACACAGGCAATATCATACGAAGCCAATACAATCCAACAGACCACAGGAGTAGGATATTACGTCACGTTGACGGCCCGAACCTGTCTAACTCTTGTGTCTCCGTTGCCTTCTTGTTCTCGATTATACGCATCTCTGCCGATCAATCTACCTTCGTGGGATACCCCTCGGAGGACTGCCGACGATATTCTATCGACAGTTGACGCGCCAGGTAGGGGGTGTGCGTGCTGATCCTCGACGAACCAGATGAGATCCCAAGATCAATGTTGTTCGCGGCAACTCCGACGGCTGTGATGGCGTCCCTAGCCTACCTGATGTGGCCCGACATCAAAGCGCGTCGAGGCGACAGCGTGACGCAATCTCACGGCGCACTCTATGGTGTCATCATCTCCATCATCGCTCCGTGCTGCGTGTTCAAGGCTCTGCGCTCCCGCCGTGCTCTCCGCGAACGACGCCGCGAACCACCCCGCGTTGCTTGCGGCATGCTTCCACCGCACGCCGTGCTGGGCTAGGCTCCTACATGACGTGCAATTTGATCCAGACTGCAGCCCCTAGGCACCCTAGATGCATCTCGAACTACTGATCCAAGTCCATGGAGCTCATCTAGATTAACACCAGAAAAGCAAGCCGCCGGATATGAATCACGGATGGATTTGCATGGTGGAGCACGTATGCAGCTACATAAGCATACACGCAGCCACAAGCAAACAATGACTATACATGATCAACATGGCTACACAAGCTAATTAGGCCTGCATGTATGTGTGTGAGCCACACACACACGTACAGCGACATGCAAGCCAAACCAATCTTGGTTTCTTGCATGTATACATACATCATACAAGCACGACAACTACACCTCTATGCATGATCAAGCGATTTGACTCAACCCGAGGTCCTGCAGCAACGACAACAACCTAGAAGACAATCGTGACCGCCGCCATGATGACAGTTCAGAAAGCTCGAGGCCGGGCAATTTCGTCAACGCCGACTAGATAACGCCATACATCGTCGACTAGACGTTCTGTCTAAAGCTAAGTCACGCTTTAACATTTTTTAAATATTCTCCAATCTTCATACATCGCCATGATATTTCTCTGAGCTGTTTTCTCCATGTTTGTTCTCCAAACGATTTTCTTTCATGTATACCATCTTAAAGATGACATACAACTAAGTCTAAGGCAAATTCCCGAACAGTCATGTTGACGCTCGGATGTCCCCAAAGACGCCCTATCTCTGGCTCCTTCCTACACGTGCACGAGCATCTGCCCTCTGCGTTATGGGTGGTCGGCAATGGCTCCTTAGCAACGCTTTGTTCTTCCTACACGCACACGGGCTCTGCGCTCCACGTCATGATTAACGGGCTAGCTAGGGCTGGAGACTCAGCTACACACTAACTGGTCGGACGATTTATATGAAATATAAATACATCTTCAGTATAACACTAAGTGTTCACACCAACTGATCGCCGAGCTATATACGCTATTTCATCACCATTGCTGATTCTTCTCCAAAGTTCATATATTTTTACATCATGTACTACCCATTCTACACATTTGTTTCGTAGGGACATGGTTCGGTCAACGAGCTTACGCTCGGGGACTGGACAAGATGATCATCGTTCGGGTGGTTGGACTACCTATCAGACGGACTTCACCGCCAACCAACTGGTCGAACTGCTCAGCGCTCACTCCTGCTCGGTGTTCGACTTCACCACCAACCAACTGGTCGAACTGCTCGGCGCTCACTCCTGCTCGGCGTTCACTTCGCCGCCGACCAGTTGGTCAGACTGCTCATCGCATGGGTTTCATCGTCAGCTACGTCGGGGACTACTCGGTGCTTGGATTCTTCGTGCAAGCATCGCCATCTATGCTGGGGACTCCTCGGTGTTTAGATTCTTTGTGCAAGCATCACCAGCTAAGCTGGGGACTCCCTTGGTGGTCGGATCTTGCTACGTCTCGTCGGTGTGCTATCAAGCTGCTCCATGCTGTTCGGATCAGGGTGCTGATCTTGGGCATCAAGTCTAGGGCCTTGATATGCGCATGTCAGATGATGCCAGAAAGCTTTCAGACTTCTTTTCTTTCACCCTGCTACAAGATTCATTCTTCATCTTCTAGCAGGCTCGGGGACTAAGTGGCTACACTTCACCTGGCGGTGAATGTAGTGCTTATTTCTTGATTTACCCTCCTTTTTGATGGAGTCTAAGTGGCTACACTTCTCCTAAGGGGAAGAATTTTCAAATTTTATCTTGAGCCCCTTACATCCTTCTAGCAAGCCTTACTTGGCTAAGTCCGAGGTCTTCTAACCAGTTAACTGGTCGGCATTGACTTTCACCGCCTAGGTCACCAGTTAAACTGGTCAGCTTTGATTTTCACCGCCCAGGCCACCAGTTAAGCTGGTCGGCTTTGACTTCCACTACTCGGATCACCAGTTAAATTGGTCGGCTTCATGTCAAACTGCTCGGACTCGTTCAAGACAACGTTGCTCAAAGGATACAAGGCGCTCGGGGACTAGCTGTGGGGGTATGGCCCCCGGTATCCATAAGACAAGACATGGGCTGCACCATCAGAGGTGGTCCAGCCCATAAGATCATGGCCTACGGTGCTCGGCTCTGGTCGGCGTGCACCGCAAGGCAATCAGAAGAATCTTGAAGATAGAGAAGGATCTGTTCGGATATGATAGATATCGTATTCCTTTTAAATACTTACCATATAGCCGAATAGATCTAGATCTAACTGACTTATAACCCTCCCCCTAGACTATATAAGACGGGCAAGGACCCCCCTCGAAATCATCTCATATTCAATACAATCAACTAAAGACACAAGACGTAGGGTATTACGTCGATCAGACGGTCCGAACCTGTCTAAATCGCTGTCTCTGCGCCTCGTGTCACCATCTGGTTCCTATCACGCGCACCTCCACCGATCAATCTACCTTCGTGGGATACCCCTCTAGATGTTCCTCTCCATCAGCTTCACCACCTCCTTCAACTTCGCGTTCTCCTTGGCGAGGGGCTCCATCCTCTTGATCAGCTGCTGTCGTTGTGTGGCAGTTCACGCTATGCCCCGCAAAAGCACCAAGATTATGAAGAACTCCAATCTCCAACGTCAAAGGCGAACATCGTCAACACAACGCTAACCTCAATTTGGTTCATAACCATGGAAACGGTGGACCACAACCTCTTCACCTCCCTGGTGGTGTCCTCCTCTTCCACGACCACCACTTCACCCCCCCGCTTGCGGAGGATCCGAACGGCTTGAGGTCATGATTCTTCACGCTCAATCTCCTCAACCTCGTCCTCTTTCTCCATAGCGGGTGGTGCTCCCTGGGGGCTCAGTGGCCGCATAGAGCGTTTGACCACGCCCTGCAACATCTCAGGGCACGCCATTTGCTCCTCCGACACCGTCGGCCTCTGCGCCCCAGACTCCGGCATGACGTCGGTAGCTCCCACTCCTGCCTCCGAAGGTTCAGCGGCTCCCGTCGTAGCTCCTGGCATCTCCGTCGCCAACCGTTCTCCATCGCCAACTCCATCGGCAGCGTTGGTCGACTCCTCCGTAGGCCGTCGAGCGCCCGAGGACTCTGGGACGGAGTTCGTCGGCATGGTCTCTGCGCCAGGAACAGCCCCGGCTGTTCGCCAGATTGGACAGAAGGATGTAGATCCTCCATGCGTCTCGTTCTGCATCAAATCAGCTCATCAATCACCACAACTTTAAAGATCAGATAGCAAATGATTCCAAGGCAAGGATACTTACATGTCGGCTTCCCGATAGACGGTTCTGAACCGGCGCTGCCTCCTCGAGCACCCAGGCATGGCTCTGGGGTTAACCCGTGTGCCCTGGGCTGGTGGTCTTGCTGCACCCATTGTCGCCTCTCCTCCGCATGCTGCTCAGGGACTCCCTCCCCTCCCTTCGACTGCACTTCCATGTGCGTGTTGCGTGGCGGTGCCTCAGTGCTCAGAGGAGGAGCTACTAGAGCCCCGTCGTCGTCCGACCACTCGGACATCGCCGCACTCTACATCCGAGTGGTCTGATCGCCGCCAAGTGAGATGCCGCGCAACTTGCGCGGAGCCACACCCGTCGTTTTCCTCTTCTTTTGGGTCGGCTCATCTTGCGCCGTCCTTTTCCCCCGGACCTTCTCTGACACCGGGGGGATTATCCATCCGACCAGCACCTGCACCTCCGGATTCGGATGAGGTGCTGATGGCACCTCCCTCCGGCTGAGTGGTTGGCCTGGCGTCTACCGCCTTCAGCCAATCGCTCCTTGGCACGCCCGAGAAGTATGTCGCCCGTTCCTGCAAATGGATCTTTCCACAAGCGAATCAGATTCGCTGCTCGGCACGACACAGGATAAAAGAACACTAGGACCAACAGTCGAGATTTTTACCTGAGGAGGTGGGTTCGTGCAGTTGAAGGCTCTCGGCTGCCCTGGCACGCTGAACGGCACGTTTGGAGTGAACAACTCTGTAGCCTAGTGTAGCACGACCTCCTTCGTCAGCCTCTCCATCCTCTCCCGGGTGTCGTTAGTATCTCCTTTGAAGTCAAAGCCTAGATGGGCTCTCTCCTTACAGGGCTAGATGGAACGCACTATGAAGCTCACCGCCACGGTGACTCCGTTCATCTTCATGCCCTTTATCAGCCCGAGGAGCTCCTTCACCTGATCCATATCAGCATTGCTCGGCTTCTCCGACCAGCTCCTCAGGTTCTTGAATTTGGTCGATGTCACACGGATGGTAGGATGGCTTTGCTTCATGTAAAACCACCTGGCATTCCACCCCTTCAGCGAAGTGTTCAGTGGCATAGTGAGGTACTCACCCACCATCCCATCATGGAGCTACAGATACACACCGCCGACCACTCTAGAACCGCCCCCGCCCTTCTTCTTCAGCCAAAACAGGTGTTGGAAGAGGTTGAAGTGGGGGAGAATGCTGAGATACGCCTCGTAGAAATAGATAAAAATAGAGATGTGCAAGATGGTGTTCGGATGCAGATTGCACATACTCACTCCCTGAATTCCAATAGACCCCGCAAGAAAGGATGAATAGGAAGACCTAATCCATGCCAGAAATAATCTTCAAAAACTACAACTTCGTCGGTGTGCGGCATTGGAAAGGGCTCACCGTCGGCTAGATGCCATCCGACGGTGATACGATCAGGAAGAACGCCCACCTTCACCATCCCGTTGAGCTCTGCCCCCCCCCCATGAGTGATGGCACCCATTCCTTGTCACGGCTTGCTCCGGCAGAATCCTTCTTTGGGTTACCACCTCCCATCTTCAGCGCCATCTCTCAGATCTGGGTTGGGACTAACGGCGGAAGCGCGTGTGAATGTGAATTGAGAAGTGCGAGGGCTGAGGAGGAAAATGAAGTGGCAAAGGTGGGAGCGTGGAGTGCGGCGGCATAGTTATAAAGCACCCTCCCCACTTTTCGCATTCAAGGGTTTTTGGGAAACCGCACCACGATTTGCGCCTCTCCGAATTCCCCGAAGCGGCATGGCGGGCCGTTACCTGGGCTTCCGTGCAACTGCAGCCCATATCGCCCATTTTTCATTGCAACTTGTTACTGCACACCGAATATTCGTTGACTTCTCCTCAATACCATTAAGGCTCAATAACTCCTACTATGCAACCATTACTCCAATTTTTCTCCACGATTTGATTTCTCCAGAGATTTCCACTTGTGGCTTGGGGATTACGTCATCACTATGACTTGGTTCCTCACCACACTAGGGTTTTTCTTCTTGTTACTGTTGTTTCTGACCCTAGCAGCATGTGACCACGTCACCTACTGTCAGGCTTGGGGACTAAGTGGGCACACTTCACCTTACGGTGAATGTGCGTTTTTCATTTTAGGGCTCCGCCCGAGGACTGGCTGCCTACTCGGCTGGTCTTCTGCTTTTCTTCTACTTTGGACCCTGGCACCACGTGACTGCATCACCTACTGCCAGGCTCGGGGACTAAGTGGGCACACTTCACCTTAAGGTGAGTGTGTTTGTTTTAATCTGGAAGACTCTGTGCCTCCTGAAGTTGAAGACGATTATCTCCCTTTCTCGTGGTCGGACTCTAAGTGGGCACATTTGGTTCACAGCGAGAAAAATTTCGATTTTGAACTTGAGCTCCTTACATCCTTATGGCAAGCATTACTTGGGATACACTGTTCAGCGATGGTTCACAACTGCTCGGTGACTCAGTATGGTGGTCGGACTATGAGTCTGACTGCTCGCCTTTGTTCACACCTGCTCGAACAAGCTCAAGACGGCGTTGCACAGCGGATACAAGGCGCTTGGGGACTAGCTATGGGGGGTACGACCCCAGATACCCATGGCATACTACATGGGCTGTGCCCCCAGGGGTGGTCCAGCCCACAAGACGAAGCCTTATGGAGCACGATGCTGCTCGGCATGCCCCGCAAGACACAGGAAAGATATACTGAAGATACTACGAGATCTGTTAGGATACGTTCGATCCCATGATTTCTGTAATCTGTTATTACTTTTTGGTTATCTCCTATATCTAACCGACTTGTAACCCTGCCCCCAGACTATATAAGGAGGGCAGGGACCCCCTCAAAACCCAAGCAATATCATACGAAGCCAATACAATCCAACAGACTATAGGAGTAGGATATTACATCGCACTAACGGCCTGAACCTATCTAACTCTTGTGTCTCTGTTGCCTTCTTGTTCTCGATTACACGCATCTCTACCGATCAATCTACCTTCATGGGATACCCTTCGGAGGACTACCGATGATATTCTATGGACAGTTGGCGCACCAGGTAGGGGGTGTGTGTGCTAATCCTCGGTGAACTAGATGGGATCCCAAGATCAATGTTGTTCGCGGTAACTCCAACGGCTATGACCACGTCGCGGCATGCTAGCTACGCTGTCTTGTGGAGCATGTCTGTCTTGTGGAGCACGTCTGGGTTAACTTGGCTTGCCAGCTACGCTGTCTTGTGGAGCACGTCTGGGCATGGTTATCTTCATGGTCTTGTGGCCACGTCGTGGCATGGTGTGACGTGGTGCTACTTGTGCCGGCCGTGGTGGCACTGTAGGCACGGTGGTGGTTCGCCAGCCATCCTGTACAACGTGGTCCTCGTCGTGGTCTTTGTCATTACCTCCTGGTTTCTAAGGGCATCGTACAGGAGTTGGTAGCCGCCCCTAGGTCATCGATCGTCTCGTTGGTTTGAGGAGCTAAGGGCCATAATCCCGATCGTTGGGGTTGTGGCTCCCACTGGGTTGGATGGCCTCTAAGTCAAGGCCTTTATCGTGGATCCCATCCCGTAGTGGGTAGAATCATACATGCATCTTATCAAGCCATATTTGGCCGATGGGCACTATACCAGCCATCATTGCCTTGGGCGGTGTTGTCTTGTCTGAGCGGCGTGGCATGGGAGTGGCGTCTGACTAGAACAAGGTGACCACTGTCCCCTCGGTCCTTGCGGGGTCAGTGCGATGTGCTTATTCCTATTAGGGCAGGCACTCTTGGCTGGGCTCGACCTCTCCCCATTCCTCCTAGGGGTCAGAGCGATGGGGAGGTCATGAGTCTCTTGCGCGTCGTGTGTCTAAGTCAGATGAAGGGGTCATGGTCGACCTCCGGCTTAGCGCTTGGCCTGGTTTTCTTTGATCAGCTGGGCCTAGGTTGTTCAGGCTCTTACTGGCTAATGTATCATGGGTCGCTCGACCTGCTATCTAATCGGTGCCCTGAGACACCCTAGGGTTATAACCCTGACACATAGTAAAAGTGTCATTTTAGACTAGGGTCCCACATCTGAGCAACATATCAATTCACCCATCTCCACCTTCTTTTTCCTAAGCGAGCTCATCCATGGCGGTGTGTCTGTTGCCGTCCACACTCCTACCGGTGGTCTGAGCTCATCTCCTCCACCCCTACCGGTGGATCCACTTCTATCGCCCCCATCCTCGCCGATGGATCCACGCCCGCCACTACATCTGGCTAGGACATGCTAGTAGCGACCGAGCGGATGGAGCTCGACCATAGCCTCCACTTCCTCTTCTTCTCCACCGCCACACCCCTCTCCTTCTCCACCATCGGCCTCGCATCTTCTTTTCTGCTCCACTACTTGCTGCCTCCTTCCAGATCTAGAGGATCTTGTGGGTCGGACGTTGCGACGCCGTTGACAGCACCTCTACCCCCGCCGGTGCCTTGAGAAGAGGCGGTTCTGGCAGTGTGGCCTCTCAAGGGAGGAGGAGGCTAGCGGGCTAGACCAATAGCTGGGTTAGCGCACTCAACCGCTGCTAGAGGGCGACCCGGCGTTGAGGTGGAGCTAGCAGGGTCAACTACGCAAGCTTTGGATCTGGATTGGGGAAGAGGAGCGCAAGAGAGGTAGATAGCTAGGGATATGTTGGTCTTTTTGCTCTAGTCTTGGTAGTCGTGCCCCAACTCAAAACGACTCTAATTCTAGGACAGAGGGAACACCAGTATATATATACTCCAATCGGACATAAAAGCATGTTGTTAAATTTTTTTAGTCAAACCTTAATTAAAACTACAATCATCGAGCTAATAGATTTAGTTTGAAAATATATATATATACAGAATAAATGTGTAGATTTGTATTATACCCGCACAATTAGTATATCTCATGAACTCGGAGTAGAAGATACTAGCTAGTGCAAATATATGCAGCCAAAATTGTGCAAAAAGCTAAATGGGATAAATGTTTTTGACTCAAGGAAGAAGCGGTAAGTAATACATGTGGGCAGTGAACCGTTGCCAAATCAAACAATGGTTTTGTTGTTTCCATGGGCGGGCTCCTACGGTGCATATAAAACATATACTACTTCTATCCTAAATTAATTAAGTGCAGTTTAAATTTATACTAAGTAAAGAACACTACCAATATAATAAGGTCACCTAGCTCTCCATTGGACTGTTTAATTGGTTGTCGGTAAACAACAAGAGTAACAAGTCTTTGACCTTCACTTCACAAACATCCTATCGAAGAGCTAAAGAGATGCAAACAAACATGAACTTGTTGGAAAATCTGCATACATGTTTAGCTAATTCAAATAAAAAATATTGCTTTATCCTGTCAGGGGAAGAAAAGATGGTAAATTGATGAATTTTGGTACCAGGTCAGGCTCAATGGAGGAAATGTAACATCCAAGGACCATGCCTTTAGGTTTACCGAAAAGAACAAGTTTACAGTTGATTTCACAGAAATGCAGGATTCATGGGTCCTTTTCAAGTCCCTACTACTATTATAGGCCAATAGTTTTGCTTTCTTTCCTTGAAAGCTTTTTTAAAGTAATTAATAGCACAAAAGTGATTACTACTCCCCTATCACTGAATAAATCAATTCCTAGAATCCCTAGCTAGCCAAGGCCGACCGGGCCCACTGGGATGGAATCTCCTTTCACCTGAGCGGTCCACGACAATCATAGGTGCAGTTTCCGCGTACTAGTAGCACTTTGGAGCGAACCACCACCGGCACTGTGGTCGCGATGGATGTGACGGTCAGCAAGGGGAATTGAGAGTTTGGTAGTAGATGGAATGGAAGCACCACAAGACCCACCCGAGCCGCCGGCGTGTGGCGCTGGCCCGCAAGGCCACGAGACGTGATAGGAGAACCCTGTCGATCGATCCACAGCATGCAATGGCCCACCCAATGCAAATGCCATCGTACACAACGCGAGACGTACTGTGCCTCGACACTGGCCATTGGCCCCGGCGCGTGATGTAGAGTATGTGGCTGCAAAGCGAAGTCGATTAGCTTAGCAAAGCGTGTGTGCGGTGTGTAAAGATGTCCGGCGTCATGTACTCATCTAGCATTGTCCTTGCCATATCAATGAGTGTACGATTCTTCCTCTCTACTACACCATTTTCTTGAGGGGTGTATGGAGTTGAAAACTCATGCTTGATGCCCTCTTCATCAAGAAATTCCCCAACTAGAGTATTCTTGAATTCGGTCCCATTGTCCCTTCTCACTTTCTTGATAGAAAGACCGAACTCCTTTTGGGCTCTTCTAACAAATATCTTCATCTTCTCTTGAACTTGGCACTTGTCAAGCAAGAAAAATACCTAAGTGAAACGAGAATAGTCATCATCAACAACAAGACCATATTTGTTACCCCCGATACTTAGGCAGGCGACCGGTCCAAAGAGATCCATATGTATTAGCTCCAATAGTTGCTTGGTGGTCATGATGTTCTTTGGTGGGTGAGGTGCTCCAACTTGCTTTCTGGCATGACAAGCTCTACAAATCCTATCTTTCTCAAAATGAATATTTGTTAGTCCAAGGATTTATTCATCTTTTAGAAGTTTGGCCAAGTTCCACATCTCAACATGGGCTAGTCGGCGATGCCAAAGCCAACCCATGCTAGATTTTGCCACTAAACAAGTCTCAAGCTTAGCTTTACTTTTGTTGAAATCAACTAAGTAAAGCTTGTTCTTTAATCGACCCATAAAGATAATAGAGAAATCCTCCCTTCTAAAAACTTCCACACCCTTATCCGTAAAGAGACAATTGTAGCCCATCTCACAAAATTGAGAAACGGACAACAAATTGTAACTCAACGAATCAACATGTAATACATTTGTAATTGAATGCTCAAGGGTTATAGCAACTTTACCGAGACCAATCACATCCTCCTTTGAATTGTCTCCAAAGACAATATTTTCATTTGAGTGTGTCATCGGGGAATATGATGAGAACATACTTCTTTCTCTGGTCATATGATTTGTACATCCACTATCAAGCACCCAACTTGATCCACTGAAGGAGTACGCCTACAAAACAAGTTTAGTTGCTAGATTTATGTCCCCAATTTAACTTGGGGCCTTGCATTTAGTCACAAGAATCTTAGGAACCCAAATAAAAGTATTCCTATATATGTTGGTTTTCTTTCCAACATATTTTGCAACCACTTTCCCACTGCTGTTGTTCCTCAAAACAAAGCATGATGTCAAGCTTTGTCGAGGTGCATAAGTCTTTGATTGATAGGCATACTTATTCTTGGTGGCCCACACTGATTCCTTAGGCTTCTAGAAAACCTATTTCTCCTAGTACACCTTCTTCTTGGGCTTAGTTTGATTAGGAGCAGAATTGATAGTCTTCCCATTTTTGCGGGGTGCAGCACTGCCGCCCTTCACCACGGCACTGCCGCGGTCTGTGTAGGCTGATTTGTACCAATTTTTCCTTCCTCTCAAACTACACACACTCATAGCCATGCACTATCCTTTTCCATTTGTCTTGGCTCCTTTTATGTGTCCAAGCCCATGCTTGATTGAATTGTGACCCTTTTGATTCATCATTCTTCTTGTCATTAGATTGGGTCTCACCCATCCACCCTTTTCTAATGATTTCATTGAGCCTAGCAATCTCCTTTCTCATAGCCTCCATGTTTGCAAGGTTAGTGGAATAGGCATTCAAATCAAGATTAAAACATTTTCCACAACCTTGAGTAGTGGAGGGAGTAGAGGTTTCCTTTGCCTTAGGGAGATGTGAGTTGCTATCCCAAAGAATGCCATATTGCATCTCAAGTTCTTTGTGCTTTTCATCCAAGTCACAATACTTTTTCTTGAGAGCTTTATTTGATTTCTTTGTAATAGCATGGTCCTGTTGCTCTTTGGCCAAAGCCTTGCGTAAGGATTCCACCTCACTTCTCTCTAATGCAAGTGCTTCTTTGCTAGCAATGTAGAGATCCTCTTGTTGGATAAGAGTCTCTTCTCTAGATTCTAGCTCAGCTTGGACACTCTCTAAATCCACTATTAGGTTAGTGATGAATAATTTGGTCTTTTCATCCAAATGTTTAGTTATCATGTTTATTTCTTCATCACTAGATTTATCATCACTAGAGCTATCACTAATATCACTACTAGAGATATCACTAGGAGGTGGCAGAGAATTGTTCTTTGATTTGGATTTTACCTTCTCACGCTTTGCCATGAGACAAATGTGAGGGGAGTAGTAGCCACCGTCGGACATGTTGTTGAAGACCCTTGGTGTAGTGGATGACTTGTGAATAGCAATGGTTGCAACCTTCTCATCCTCCTAACTTGTGCTCTCTCTAGTTGAGTCCCATTCATGCCCAATATAAGCCTCTCCCATGTACTTCTTGCTCTTTCTATGGTCAGCCTTCTCTCTTTCTTGTCCTTCTTGTATTTATTGTCCTTGATCTCATATGGACGCTTAGCAATAAAGTGATCGGTGCTACCACAATTGTAGCATGTCCTCTTTTTGTTGTTTAGAAAGTTTCTCTTCACTACCTTGTAGCCTTGCTTCTTTAGCCCCTTGTGAAACCTTTTCATAAAGAGAGCAACATCATCAACCTTCTCATATTGATCATCATCATTTTCACTTTCACTTGAATATGATGTGGTTTCTACTCTTTCTTGGACTTGCTTGATTGCTTTGGGCTTGCTAGTTGAAGCTTGTTTGTTGATCTTGGACTTGCTTGTAGAGCCTTGCTTACTTGATTTGTTGGCCTTGAGAGCTACATCCTTGATCTCGATGCCTTCTAGCTTTGCTTGCATTTCACTAAGCTTCTTCCTCTCATTTGCTTCTTCTCTTTGCATGTCAAAGGTTAAGATCCTCCCAAGTACATAATTTGGTGTGAAGTACTCAAACTTCTTCTTGTCTCTAATTAGAGTCACTACGGTCTCATTTCTAGGTGAATAAGCCTCCAACATAATCTTGACAACTTTATGATCATCTAGCTCATCACAACCATAGCCTCTAATCTTGCCCACCATTATCATCAACCTATCAAACATCTCTTGTGGCCCCTTCGACACTTGGTATGACTCATCATCATCTCCATCTTCTGAACTACTTGATATGCTTGATGATGTACTTGTTGCTTTCTCTTCTTCTTCCTTCTTCCTAGCTTCTCTTCTTTTTCTTCTTGCTTCTCGCTTGAGCCTTCTTTCTTCTTTTCTTTGCTTCTTGTCCTCTAACCGTTGTTCCTCCTCCTTTTTCTCTCTTGCTTCTCTTTTTAGCTTTCTTGCCTCCTTCCTTCTTCTTCTCTCATTCTCATTGAGAGTTCTTTCAGCATCGGTAGCCTCAAGATGTGGTAGCGTGGTGTTGCTTGCTGTCGACGCGCTCAGCTCACTGTTGTCCATGTCGACATCCACCCGCTTCATGCCACTAGTTCCTACTCCGGGCTCCATACCTCACACGATGAAGCGTATATGAGGTGAAGCTCCAAGAGTAACAAACACAACCGCCGGCTAAAACTTGAACCAAATGCCCTTTTTAGTTGGAGAATCAATGGAGCTGCTCTCTAATCGAGTTTGGACCCTTTTCTCTCAAGGATTGATGGGAAAATCAATAGATTTGCTTGAGGGCTCAAGGTCACTAATGGAGGAAGAGAGAGAGCTCATTTTCTGTTTTGGATGAGCTGGAATGAGCAGAAGGAAGAAGAAAGCTATTGGGGAGGAAGAGGATGGGTATAAATACCCCCTCAGCCCCAACGGTCACTTAAGTCACGGCAGTGCTGTGGCTTAAGTGCGGTAGTGCCTCTCCAATCAAGACAACAAGGGTAAGAGTGAAGTTTAGGTTGTCTTGGCTGTGAATCTAAGGATGCATGTGTATGTTTGAGCACTTGGTAGCACATGTTAGCTTAAGTATTGTGTCCCCCTTTATAGTACGGCTTTTCCTATACTCAAATTCAAAATATAAAAGAATTTAAACCTCCTTTGAGTTTGAAGCTATCAACATTTATAATTGGGGGCTCCTCCGTTTCATGTAGCATCCATGAATATAAATTCCCTGCTTCTCATCTCGATAAATCTCATTAGTTCTCCCATAATTAGGGCTTGATTGTACTTTCACACGCAAAGTGTCAAAACATAGCAGTTGGACGATGCCCAAGGCTTCTTTGGCGCCAAGACATCGCCTTGGTCCATGGGCACCACTACAAGACCCTCCTGGACTCCGACACACATAGACCATAGACTAGTTTCCCCAAATAGCCATGTACTCGATGCACAGGGAGCAAGGCAACCCAGAGAGGGGCACCAAGAGCTCCTCCTCCGCATCCTATTGTCTTCCTCCTCTCCGATGCGGGGGAAGGCTCCACTGGCAGTGAGGAAATCTTAGGATTAGCACCGAGCTAACGTCCTACCAAATCTCTCTCTAAACTCTATTGTAACCCCCCAATTTTGAGTGCTCTTGAGTATAAGAATCATCATCTGTTGGACGTAGGGACCAAATTGGCCCAAACTTGGATAAACCATTCCGTCTTCTCTGCATGATTCTTGTGTTCCTGAGTCTACCCGAGCCACTAGAGACCCATACTATGACACCGAGTTGAACAATAATACTTGCCACGGTTTGGACTCCACGACAGTTGGCATGCCAGGTAGGGGGCAGCGTCCAGTGCAATTTTGGCTCTACGATGGCTGGAGCCACCCGCCTCGTCGCCGAAGCAAGCGGCACCACCCCAGACAGCGGTGTTCGCTTCCTCGGTGAGTTCTCCGTCATGGCCGGTGCCTTCGCTCTAGGCATGGTCCTCAACTTTGGGAGCCAAGCCTACGTCGCTGACTACTATGGCGAACTTTGTCTACTCCATGGGGCTACACCGGTGGGAAACGTGCCCCTAGTGTCGTCCCCTCCGCTAGGGCCCTCGAGAGCAGATCTTGAGATCTAGGCCCAATAGATCCAGCATAGCTTGGGCCTAGATCCCAACATGTTGGACCGCTGCCAGATGCTTTACATGCTGGCGAACGTTCACCACTAGACTACCATCGGCAAGGTGCTCCCGCCGCCAGACCGCTTTTGGTACTGCCTCCTGGATCTCCCTTTTGGGATCCAAAATGTGGCGATATCCTTCCAAATGGAGCTAGAGCATCTCGTCATGCACGAGGCACCGTGGATCCCCATCCTCTCCGGTGCCACGGGGGCCGATGCCCCCTCGCTATGCGCTTCTTCATGACTCTCTAGGAGACTTGTCAGGACATCACCCCGGTGATACCGGGCACGACATGATGCCCCACGAGCATCATCGCGCCGACGACAAAGCTCCTGCTGGAGGAACGCTCGGGCTCTCGCCATCGGACCAGAAGGCCGCCGCACCTAAGCATAAGCTCTAGAAGTGAAAAATTGCATAGCAACACTACGCATGGCTCCCCGCGGGCAATGACGACAGTCAAGTCGAGGCCCCTGGGGGCTCACGACGATAGAGAGGGAAGATAGGGCGGCGTCGATGCCTAGGCGATCCAGCTCCTAGAGCACGTTCGGCACACCTGGTGGTAGCAGCAGCTTGGCAGGACCCTAAGCCCAGGTGCCTAGTCCTCTGAGAGGAGCCAGCCCGATCGAGGGGAGCTCTAGCCCTTCCTTGCCACAAAAGACTTTCACCAAGCTGATCCCCCGAGGGGCCAATGCCTGATCCAGACTGGGACGCCCCTGCCACTACCCTCCGTCAAGCATTCAGGGAAAGGGCAAAAAGCTATGTGATTCTCCCTCTCTATTTCCTGTATTTCATTTTTCCTAGGCTAAATGTTGAGTTCGCTTCTAGTTCGCAGCCAATCCCCCTTCTTTCGGTAAGCGCGAAGTGCCTCACGCGCACCGCTCACCAAACCAACTCAACCTCCTCATTCTAGTCCATTTGCGTTCCTCGGCTCCCTGACCTAACGCTAACGCCTGTGTGCCATCGAAAGGGGTCATGCACCTTGGCCACCCATGGCACGGCCAAGGATCTTGAGGGAAAGGAGACCCAAAGACCAAACGGAAGGCCAAAACTGCCCAAGAAGCAGAAAAATAGGGGCGGTAAAGAAACGCGAACAAACAAACATAATGATGTAGACAAGGCCCGATCTTCCAAAAGGTATGATAGCATCGATTGGTGGAGACACAATGTTCATGATCTAGGCTTTGAACCAAGACTGATTCGGACGCCCGCAACCGTTACACCACTGCTCCATTGGTTATCCTGCACGCAAATCGAGAACACAAGTAAGAATGGGATGAACGCAATCTAAAATTGCAAATAAATATGAGGCTTACGGAAACAAGAAGGAGTTCAAGTCTTTATTCGAAAGGACTAATCGCCATAGGCAAATAAGATCAAGAACTGGGGCCCTGGTTTACAGCAAGCAGCCTTAGCGGCATAGTTGCAGCAAAATGACGTCTGTTTCACGAGGAAATCAAGAACTAAACAAAACCCAAACCCTAAGGAGAGCGACGGCTGCTAATTATAGAGCCCTAGACGTCACCCCCTGGACGCGCCCCCTAATGGGCCCAAACACGATACACGGTCCAACGGACCAAAAGACGGTGTCGCAGCACCCTGGCAGATTCTGGATGTTGACTTGTTTCGACGATTCCCATTGATTCCAAAGGGCTTTTGACATGAGACCACTTACATTGACTTCCTTATCTGATTAGCTTTCCATCCATATGTGGATCGTAGAAAATAGAGCTCGAACGCACCTGTGTGACTAGTTTTATGACATACTGGTCCTGGAACCCGAGATGAGCTCGAACTTGATTTGGGCCTCCACCTTGGTGACTCGAACCGGATGAGCTTTGGGCCTCCTTCTCGGTTAGGACACCCTCGCTGATCTCGTCATCCTCTATCTCCAAGCATGGTTGTATGCATGGAGCTCATGTCCTTATCACTTAATATTTACAAAAACATTAAATTGTTCTAGGGACAATGCTCCGTAGTAAGACCACAGAACACCCACTGGTTGATCTCTCTTTTCTTGCAGGAACAGGGGAGGCGCCGCCCGCGGCTGTCACCCTTCATGGTCCGGTGAAGGGCCATAGAGGACCACCTCTAGTGGGGCAATCACTAGGACATCATCGATGGCTCCCTCCAGGCGGGGCATCAGCAGCGCCATATCAAAATCCCTTGTGACCTAGGGGAATCCCTCCGCCACTTCGCTGACGTCCAACAGGATGGAGAAGCGGGAGTGCACCATGGCCAACGTCGAAGCTGCACCCTGCCAAATGCCATCCTCCATGGCTTCACGAAAGTAGGCCGACATGGCATGGAGATGCTCGTTCACCTCTGCCGCGTTGTCAGGCACCCCCCGCGGGAACAGCGCGCGGTAAACCCTAGATCCACAACATGAAGCTCCCGTGAGTTGGGTCAGGAGCCGCTGAGCAGGGGGGCCAATGAGGACCCCTATCCAAGGCTTAGTGCACTTCCCGCTCCCTGATCTATGGCCATAGGAGGTCGGCCCTAGAAGGCCGACTTGAGAGGATCGAGGCCTGCTACCATAGCCCTCAAAAAGGGCATGGCACTTCGGATGATCAGATGGCCCTGAGCCAGAGCCTAGTGCTCTCGATCACCCAGCCCATGGTAGGCTCTGATAAAAAAGGAGAGCACCCCCAGGCCAGAAGTCAGCAACTCCTAGACGAGTTCGCTGAGCCCTCGCTCTAGTCGAAGACCCATGCAACATAGACTCGTGAAGGGATCGACACCATCTCTGCTTGGCCCTGACAGTTAGGCAACACCCATCACAATGAAGAAGAAGGCCCCAAGCAGGGTGCAACACTCTTGTCAGCAAAAGCTATCCCCACCATGGAGGGTTCGGTCACCATAAGATCGAATTCAGCCATTCGCCGCCATCATGTCAGGTGAGGCCATGAAGGGCTCAGGGGCTCCTGACGAGATCCTAACATATGGGTATGTTAAGTCTCAGGTCCAATGGTTCTTGACTGAAGAAGACCCCCCGACCGACCCCTTCAGGATTGCCTAGGGGCTCGGGGGCTATGCCCATCAGGCACGCTTGCATGCACCCTCTGGCAAAGAGACCCGGCCAAGCCTGACTTGGCCATGGCCATCGCTTGGGGCTTGAGGGCTTGCTCGAGCCCTAGGCACCTGATCTACGAAGCATCCAAGCCTGGCCCTTGGCTCCTACCTGGCTAATGACGCCAGCCAAGGCCCGAGCATAAGAAGACAAGCTCAGGGCTACCGATGTTCGGGGGCTCCGTGGCACAGCTCCCTAGGCGTGGCCCTACCAACTGCTCCCCCAATAGGGTCACGTCCGGGGCATGACACAAGAAGACAAAGCTTTCCCTTGGCCTTCCGTGGGCTCAGGGGCTTCGGGACCGCATGTCAGCCCCTGGAGCTGACCTCTTTCGCCACCAAGAAGACTCTAGAAGGTTCACCCAGGGGAGACCGGTCCAAGCCGACACAACCTAACACGTAGAGTGTCAGAATAGAGCACTGGACGACGCCTAAGGCTTCTTCGGCACCAAGACATCGCCATGGTGCACGGGCACTACTGCAAGACCCTCCTCGACTTCAGTGCATGTAGACCATAGAGTAGTTCCCCCAAACTACCATGTACTCGACCTATCTCATTATATAAGGGATAATGTCAGACTTAGGAGGAGGGAGGATTCTAGATCGATCACCAGACACTCCATTACATTCCATCCGCCTCCGCTCTGCACAAGGACCAAGGCAACCCGAAGAGGGGCACCGAGAGCTCCTCCTTTGTATCCCATCGTCTTCCTCCTCTCTAACAAGGGGAAGGCTCCACCGGTGGTGAGGCAACCTTAGGATTAGTACCGAGCTAACCCCCTACAAAATCTCCTCTCTACACTCTATTGTAACCCCTGATTTTGGGTGTTGTTGAGTATAAGGATCATCACCATTGGACATGGGGACCAAATTGTCCCAAACTAGGATAAACCGTTGCGTCTTCCCTGCGTGGTTCTTATGTTCCTGAGTCCACCCGAGCCACCGGAGACCTGTACTCTAACACCGACTCGAACAACAATACTTGTCACGGTTTCAACGCCACGACAATGATGATGCAGCCTTGAATGCCACACTCTTCTTCTTTTCATCTTTCTTCTCTTCCTTCTCATCATAATCTCTATATGTATCATCGGTCATCACATCTCCCAATACTTGGTTTGGTGTCATTTTGTCCAAACCACTCCTCACTCGTATGGTGACCAATGTGCCAAATCTTGATGGTAAGCATCTCAAGAACTTATGAGAGAAGTTCTTGTCCTTCACTTCTTCACCAAGTGCTTTGAGATCATTAACAAGCACTTGTAGCCAATGGAACATCTCTGGCATACTCTCATCATCCTTCATCTTAAAGCTCGCAAACTTCTCCTTAAGAATGTATGCCTTGGTGCCCTTCACCGCTTGAGTTCCCTCAAATGATTCTTCCAACTTTTTCCATGCCTCATGAGCCATCTCAATGTTCTTGATTTGCTAACACATTCTCTCATCCATGGCATCATGAATGACACCAAGAGCAATGTCATTATTTTGGAGCAACACTTCTTCGGCCACGGTGGGATTCTCCGGATTGGCAACCTCAATCTTAATCTCCACCACCTTCCACACCTTTCTATTGATTGACATGATATAGGTGGTCATCTTTGCCTTCCAATATGGATAATTTATGCCATCAAATTAGGGTGGCTTCTTGGTGTTGTTGATTTGAGCTATTTTGACACCAAAGGTTGTTAAGCCTCAAATCACGGTGACCACGATTCGATACCACTTGAAAGGTCCTAAATGGCTAGAGGGGGTGAATAGCCTAAAAAAATTCTACAACACTTAAGCCAAGTGGTTAAATAATTAAGTGGCAAAGCGAGTGTTGAGCTAGCCTATTAAAAAGCAAGCCACCTATCCATAATTCTAGTTGCTATGATCACTATATCACACAAAGGCTAAGTCACTACTCTCTAAGTTAGTAAGCTCTCAAAGACTAACTAAAGAGCCTCACTAACCAAACTAACAAGCTCTCAAAACTAGCTACACTAAAGAGCTTGACTAAACAAGTATATGAAAGTAAGTGCAAGAGAGGTAGTGAGAGTTATACCGTCGTGGCAAGTGACAATCAATCAATCAATCACAATGAATATCCTAGAGACAAGATGACACAATGATTTTTTCCTCCGAGATTCACTTGCTTGCTGGTAAGCTACGTCCCTATTGTAGCAATTCATCCACTTGGAGGTTCACGCGCTAATAGGCATCACACGCCTAACCCACAACCAGGTGCCGCACAACCAACACAAGATGAGGATTCACAAGCTATGCGTAATCCACTAGAGTTTCCTTTGGCGCTCTGCCAGGGAAGGCACAAGAACCCCTCACAATCACCGGGTGGTGGCCAAGAACAATCACTAACTCTTGCCAACTCTCCTCCACTGCTCCAAGCTATCTAGGCGTTGGCAAATGCCAAAAGTAACAAAAAACCATAGCAAATCGATCCCCAAGTGCCACTAGATGCAATCACTCAAGCAAATGCACTTGAAATCACTCTATCTCACTTTGATTTGCACTATCAAGCAAGGAGATGAGTGGGAGGGTGTTTACTCAGCTCAAAGGACGCTATCACATGTGAAAATGACTAAGAGAATGAGCCAAACATGACAAAGTTCTATTTATAGAGCCTGCCAAAAGATAGAGCCGTTATACCCCTTCACTGGGTTGTCTACGTACTGACCGGACGTGTCTGATGTAGCGACCGAACATGTTCGGTCGTAGCTAAGCTGCCACATGTCCCTTTCAAATGAGTTAGCCATTAGCGCCCAATGGCTCTCTCTACGTGCTTTGACAGACTTGATCGGACGCGATGATTGGAAAACGATTGGACTCACCCTGGGCAGCATCAGGTTGAGTCTAGAGAGCTCCCTAGAGCCGCTCTAGACCGACTAGACACACCCAGCATTACGTCTCGCATAGCCATGCACTCCACCTCATCCGACTAGATGCGATGCTTAGTGTCAGGTCACTCGATGCACTCAGAGTCTGGTCAGGGTCAAAAACCACACCGAGAGGTTCTGGGGCATCCCGGATGCGTCCGGTCACTGTGGATCAGACGCATCCCAGAGTTTGGTCCCCCCTGCCTCAGCTGTTCACGCCTGGGCTGAATATGGGCACATCCGGTCCCAATATTTGACGTGTTCGGTCACGTCAAGAACACAGCCCGACCCTAGGTTAAACATCGGACGCGTCCGGTCCCAATATCGGACGCGTCCGGTCACCCCGTGACTAGTTTTTCAACTCCTTTCTCAACACCCTTGCTTCTATATTGCCAACCACAAAGTGTCTCACCATAGTGCACGTGTGTTAGCATTTTCACAAGCATTTTTCAAGGGTTAATAGGTTAGCACACTAGATCCTAATGCATATGCATGAATCACTTCACCTAGTGGCACTTGATAACCATTTTGACTGAGATTCTCCCCTCTTGATAGTACGGCTATCTATCCTAAATGTGGTCACACTCTCTAAGTGTCTTAACCACCAAAACAAAATGGCTCCTAACAATTATACCTTTTTCTTGAGCCTTTTGTTTTCTCTTTATTCTTTTCCAAGCTTTGAGCACTTGATCATCACCATGGCCATCACCACCATCATTATCTCCATTCATTTGCTCCTTCACTTGGTGTGTACCAATCCTAACTCATAATCACTTAGAGCATAGGTTAGTACCTAGGGTTTCATCAATTCACTAGAACCAACTAGAGCTTTTAGAAGACAACAGCTAGGAGAATCAACTTTTAACGCTAAGTGATTAGAGACGCTAATAGCTACATTTAGCTAGAGATAGCCACCAAATGGGCCTTGATTTAGCTAGAGATAGCTATATTTGGACGGCCCAATAAGCACAGCCATCCGGCCCAAATGACACTAACCCTAGGACTCTCCCGTTGGTTCTGTCTCCCACTCGTTCTCTTCTCTCCCAATCCTCTTGTGGGTTTTACCTGTGTGCCATTATAAAAGATAGTCGTTACCTATAGGCCATTAAAAAGTTCGAGCACACCTAGGTACCATTGGCCGGAACTCTTTTTTTGTCCACGCCATTCCACCCACATTCGCGGCTAACGGTGGCTAATGGAGTTGTGAAAAGACTTAAATGCCCTTAGGCTAGAGAAGCGAGATAAAGTTCTGTTTTCCCCTATGTCACTTTGTGGTTGAGTGTGTTTAGCACCAGATTAATTGTTGTTGACCATTCTTGACCGTACTAATTTATTTGGTATTTAAATTTTTTGCAATGTTTTTGTTTTGAATATCACAAATTTAAAAATCTCGCTACTCTTATATTAAATAACATATTCCTACTGCTATATTTTCGATCAAGCTAGTATCCAAGATTAAAATCAAAATAAAAAATAATACTAAGTAAAACTAATATAGGAAAATAAATTTTTCTCATCATTGGTATTAAGTAAAACTACTATTCTAAAATTATTTCAACCACGAGCCATGATTTCTTTCATCATTAACTTTAAATATTAAAGTTGAATAAAAGGAATAGAAAAAGAAAGAGAGAAACTAGTTGGGCGGCCAACCCCTTTTCTGAGTTGGGGGGAATTTAAATTTTTGCCATCCTTACTAGAGGCACTCGTCCAGTTGCCCTCCTTACTTTGGCAATTACAAATTCACCACATAAACAGTTCAAAGTATATCATTTTTGCCACTTTTGGCGATGTGGCACACCAACTCACCCTTCCAGCGCGGAGAAGACATGAAAAATGACCGTCTTGGCCCTGTCTCCTTATCCTCTCACACGGCCCTGCTGTTGTCACGCTCCTGTGGTCTCTCTCTCACCCACCGATAGGTGGACCCCACCTGTCGGGTCCATCCCCAACCTCCAGTCGACCCCTTCTCTCCCTTTCCTCCTTCCATCCATGGCAGCGCCTCCGGCGGTGGAGGACCAACGGACGTTAGGGGAGATCGAGTGTGGCCTTGTAAACACATTGAGGATGCCCTCGCTAGCAAGAGCAGATCGGGTGAGGCCAATATCGTTGAGGATGACCCAAGGTTCACCGGCATCCTTGGGAGATGAGGTTTCTAGCTCAGGATGGCCACGAGATGTACGAGATGGCCCCTTATGCACTTGCGAACTCGATGGAAGTAGTGGAAGGGCATGACATGGCTTGTGTGAGGAGATCAACGAGCTTGAGTCAACCCTAGCAATGGCAGCGGTGGTGCTTGGTGGAGGCTCTGGAGCAGGGAGGGTGGCTCAGGAAGGGGCGAGATGGATGCGGCGTGCACATGGGGGGCTCTATGGTGGCTTTTATAGGACGAGGAGCGACAGGGGAGGGCGGGAGTCTTGCCCATGGAGGCACCGCTGCAGTAGCACGAGAGGCCAATGGCCATGTGTCGCGTGACCTCCACCGCCATGTGGCCTAGCGTGGAATGGGAGGAGGCACCGCCGCCGCTAGAGAGGACCACCTAAAAGCTCTAGTTTGGTTTTGGATAATTGATGAAACCCATGGACTAATCCTAAGTGTTAAGTGTGTAGACAAGAGAGGATAGTCCATTCCAAGTGGTGGAGCAAGAGGGTGATCATGGTGGATGGTGATGACCAAAAGATGATCAAGTGCTCAACTTGGAAAAGAAGAAAGAAAAAAAACAAAACCCTATGGAGATCAAGGCAAAGGTATTGTTTAGGGTTTTGGTTTTGGTGATCAAGACACTATATAGAGTGTGATCACATTTATGATCGATAGTTGTACTATAAAGAGGGAAAATCTTTGGCTAAACGGTTTATCGAGTGCCACTAGGTGACATGATTCCTGCATATGCATTTAGAAACCTAGTGTGCTAACTTTGAGCCTTGTAAAATGCTTTGAAAAATGCTAACACACGTGCACACAAGTTCTACTCTTTGTGGTTAGCAAGTTGGAAGCAAGGGTGAAGTGGTTGTGGACTTAGAAAAAGAAAAGGAGTTGGGGGAGGACTGGACGCAGGCCTCGGGCTGGACCTGCATGTCCGATGCCTAACCCTAGGTGGCGCGAGACTTGACCGAGGCGTGGAAAGCTAACTGGATGCTGGCGTCGAACGTCGGCCATGCATTCGGTCATGTGTTCTAGAGAGGGCAGCACTCGGCCTCGCAACCGGACCCTGCTCGGTGTCAGAGACCGGATGTGCAGGGGGTGCGTCAGGTCAATGATGACATACGCTAACATATGCTTTGCGGGCGAGCGTAGAGAAGAACGGATGCACCTATGCGTCCAGCCTCACTTGACCTGACACGTCCGGTCCTCAAAAACTAGCTATGGATGCTCTCTGCTGTTGACCTGACACTGGTTGGCTCAGAGTCCGGTATTTCATAGAGGTGCATCCAGTCAGTACTTAAGACGCGAGCGATCGGGACTTGAGCGTTGAGATTGGGTGGCTACGCTTGAATGAGGGGGGCCACATGGTGGTAGATGCAGGACCGGACGCTAGCATGGTGTGTCTAGTCAACCTGATCGGCGTGTCCGATCAGCATGTAGAGTCTTTACCCTTGACACTAACGGCTCTATTTGTTTGAGGGGCTCTATAAATAGTGTTTGGCTAGCTTGGGGCTTACTCTCTTGGCACTTTGACATACTTGAAATCCTTGTGAGCCTAAGCAAACACCCCCACTCATCTCCATCATTGATTCATCATCATAGTGAGATTAGGAGTGATTCCAAGTGCATTTGCTTGAGTGATTACATCTAGTGGCATTTGGGGATCGTTGTGGCTGTGGATTTCTTCTTTCTCTTGGTGGTTACCGCCACCTAGATGGCTTGGAGTAGTGGAAGGTTTTGTAGAGTTTTAAATAGGCTATTCACCCCCCTCTAGCCATATTAGGACCTTTCAAGTGGTATCAGAGTCATGGTCACCGTTTGATTAAAGGCTTAACAGCCTCGGTGTCAAAAGATAGCTCAAGTTGCGTTCAACCATGTGGGGGGTAAACCACCGTTCTTTGATGGTACAAGCTATGATTATTGGAAGAGAAAGATGAATATGTATCTTGGTTCAATCTGTGATCAAGTGTGGGAAGTGACCGAGAATGGCTGCAATTATTGATCCCACCAATCTCACCAACCAAGACAAGGCAAACAAGCAATGCAATGCAATGGCTCTCAACACCATCTACAATGCCATTGATTCGAAGGTGTTTGAGCAAATCAAGGATCTTGATAGAGCTAGTGAGGTGTGGAAGAGATTGGAGGAGACCTATGAGGGCACACCGGTGGTGAAGAGTGCCAAGCTATACATCCTCAAGGACAAGTTGACAAGCTTTAAGATGAAGGATGATGAGAGCATTCCAGAGATGTTCCATAGATTGCAAGTAATTGTCAATGACTTGAAGGCTTTGGGTGAGAAGATCAAGGATGAGGACATCTCTCACCGGTTCTTGATGTGTTTATCTCTGAGGCATGAGATGTTGAGGATGCTCATCATAAGAGGAGGATTGAAGGAGGTTACCTCTAACCAAGTACTAGGTGATGTCATGACACAAGAGACATACCATATGAAAAGGGAGGGGTGATAAGGATGAGAAGAAGGGAGACAAAGACAAGAAGAAGAAGAGTGTGGCTTTCAAGGCTAGCTCATCATCCAAGAATAATGGCAAATCAAAGAAAGAAACATCAAGTGATGATGAAGAAGCTAGTGACATTGATGATGAGGCTATGGCTCTCCTTATGCGCAAGATGGGAAAATTCATAAAGAAGAAGGGCTATGGTGCAAGAAAGAGAAGAGATCACAACAAGGAGTATGTGAGGAGATGCTACAAGTGTAAGAACCCAGATCATGTTGTAGCGGATTGCCCCTATAATAGTGATAATGATGAGGATGAGAAGAAGAAGCATAAGAAGGAGAAGAAAGAAAAGAAGGAGAAGGAGGAGAAGAAAATGATTTTCACAAAGAAGAAGAAGTGGCCATGTAGTCACTTGGGATAGTGATGGCACCTCCAATGATGATGATGGCTCTAGTGATGATGATAAGAAATCCATCAAGAAGGCACTAGTAAGCATCCCCATCAACAACAAGCCTTCCATCTTCGACACTCCATCGACTTGCCTCATGGCAAAGCCCACCAAGGTAAAATATGATGTGAGTGATGATGATTGTGAAAGTGATGATTGTAGGAGTGATGATGATGATGAGTACACTAAGGAAGAGCTCTTGGACATGTGTGAGTAAGTACACACTTGCTTTGAGATGAAGAGAAAGGAGTGCAAAGAATTGCACAAGAAGATCAAATCTCTTGAGAAATTCTTTGATGAGCTTAATGCTTCTTATGAGAGTCTAAGGAAAGACCATGAGAAGTTTGGCAAAGCTCACTCCAAGCTTAAAAAGGCTCACTCCTCTCTCCTCGAGCAAGTCAAGAAGGAGGAAGCCAAGAAGGAGCAAGTGATTGTGTCTTGTGATGTGGGACTAACATGTGATATTCTTGATGGATCTTTTTATAAGCCTATTTTTGTTGCTCCCACTAACCCTTCTTGTAGCAATACCACTTCTACTTTACCTTTGAGTGATGGTTTCACTTGTGATGCTTCACTAATGGTGGAAAATAAGAACCTCAAGAAGGAGGTGAATGAGCTCACTCGTGCCTTAGGCAATGCCTATGGTGGAGATGCCCACTTGCTAAAGTGCTTGGGTAGCTAAAGATTTTCTCTCAACAAAGAGGGATTAGGCTATACCCCCAAGAAAGGCAAGACGACCTTTATCACTCACAAGACTAGTTTTGTGAAGGGTAATGATCGGTTTTGCAATAGATGCAAGTAAGTGGGGGCATATAGAGAATGATTGCAAAATCAAGAACAAGAATGCTAATATATCCTCTATTAAGTTTGATTCTTGTTATTTGCTTACCAAGGGTCTAATGGTGTGAAGGCTAAGTTTATTGGTACACCAATTATGCGCTCAAAGAAGAAAGTCATTTGGGTACCAAAGAGTTTAGTAGCTAACCTTCAAGGACCCAAGCAAGTTTGGGTACCTGTCGGCGCAAAAACATGTCGATGCGCCAAGGCACACAGCAAGCCGCAAGAATCTGCTTAGGATGAGCCTAGAGATCCGCTTGGCTTCAACGCAGGGTTAACCGATCCTGTGAATTCCTCCTGAGGTATGCCAGTCAATTTGACCTGCAGTTGACAAGGAGAGAAAGTTTATCAGTAATTTAAGGTGGAACATGCCGGTCTTTGTCTAGACAGTTCCAAGTGTGCCGCTTCAGGAGCAGCCAGACAGGAAAATCGACTAAATAGCCGACACGTGAAGAAATTGGCTGTTATAGACAGTAAAGCTTATGGATCGTGATTGATTTTATGTTGATAAGTACAATGCTCGCAGATGTAAGTGAAATTATCAGCTAGGTGAATATTACCAGTGTGAATCATTGAGCCGATGAATCTAAAGAGAAAGGATATAACATGCGAACAAATCGATCGTCTAGTACGAATGGATCTACAAAAACTCTGAATCTAATCTGTTACCATCAACAGTGAGGTTCGACCGGATCGATGGCAGCTATGATGATAATAACAAACTAAAACCTTAGAATCCGTAAAACCATCTATACATCGACAGTCTATACAAAAGACACACTATATGTGTGGATGCTCAGGTGAATCCGCTGAAATAGTCGATTCAGGTGAAAAGGGACTACAGCGTGTGAACAATCGACTATTTCACGTGGACAAACCTATAAACTCATCAGACTTAACCTGCTATCTCTCACAGTAGAGTTCGACCAGATCGATGGTAGCCGTGATAAAGACAACAAATCAAACCTTAAAAGTACACAGATCTATTCACGTTTAACAGAATTATGAGAACACACTATAGGCGTTAAAGCATAGACGATCGGCTATTTAGCCGATGCAGGCATAGCAAACAGTTAAGGTCATGCCTGATCGAGAACAAATCTACCAACTAGCATCCTCTAATCTAAAGTGCTATTAGTGGGGATCGACTGGATCGTTGCAGCCATAACAGCGAACCGTAAACCAGATTTAACTAGCCAGCAAACCTCTTCAAGATCATATGTGCCTTAACCACGTACTATGCACGATCAAGATTGAAATAGAATAGCCGATGAAACATAAACCGTCGCTCAAAGTAAGTAATATCGTGTTGTAGCAAGGCAAACGACGGACTAAAAGGGTATGAGGCTGATCTAGATCGATCTCGATCGGGCAGATTGATGTTGCTACAAACTAATAGCAATAAGAACATCAGCAAGATCGATAACTTAATGAATCTACCCGAAGGATGCCACCCTTAGGTAGAGCCGATAACTTGACCTTGATCTAATTCGAGCAGTGGAGGTCGACCGGATCGATGCAGCCATACTTGAACTAGATAAGAGTCGATAACCACCTTATACTAGAGTTCGCAGTGAAGGTCGAACTTAACCGATGCAGCCATACAAACAGAAGTATAAGTCATGATAGTACTTACAGACAAGCCAGAGGTTGGCCAGACCGATGCAGCCCTGCTTGTTGAAGAACTCGCCAAGATCTACTCTACTCCTACTCCTAAGGGTTGGCACAGAGCCAAAAAAAGTAACTTGTATTGATTGATTGGATGTCTCTTTACAATAGCCGGGGTCCAATATTTATACCCGGAGCCTAAACATGAATCCTACTCAAGTACGACTCATTACAATCTTTGGTACAAAAGAAAACATTCCTAACTTAAGATAACTTGGACCCTAATCTTTCCCTTTTTGTAGAGTCCGATATGTATTTCCCGACGCCAACCGTAGCTCATTGTTGTTATCTAGTGACGTCATTCGAAGAGAGCCGATTCTAGTATCGCATCTGAATCAGTTGATATCAATCCTTATGCAACCGATTCCTTGATTGACACAATATTGGAAGCTCCAAGTTCCCACGTTCTTCTTCCTAAATTTTGGTGTAAACAGTACTTAAAAAGAATTGATCTTCTTTTGTAGGTCAAGTATAAAGCCGGAGGAAGGCATTGTGTGCTTGATAGTGGGTGCACACAACACATGACCGGTGATTCAAGAATGTTTAATTCAATCAATACAAATGATAGCAATAGGGTTGATAGTATCATATTTGGTGACAATGGTAAAGGTAAGGTCAAAGGACTTGGTAAGATTACAATATCTAATGATTTGAGCATTTCCAATGTGCTACTAGTAGAGAGCTTAAACTTCAACCTATTGTTGGTAGCTCAATTGTGTGATCTTGGTTTCAAGTATATATTTGATTTGGATGATGTAGAGATCATAAGTGTAGATGGCTCTAACTTGATATTCAAAGGATTTAGATATGAGAATCTATACTTGGTTGATTTTAATGCTAGAGAAACTCAATTGTCAACATATTTGCTCACTAAGTCTAGCATGGGTTGGTTATGGCATAGAAGGCTTGGTCATGTTAGAATGAAACAATTGAACAAATTGGTAAAACATGACCTAGTTAGAGGCTTAAAAGATGTAACATTTGAGAATGATAAGCTATGTAGTGCATGTCAAGCTGGAAAGCAAGTTGATAACACACATCCTAAGAAGAGCATGACGAGTACATCTAAGGCATTTAAGTTGTTGCATATGGACTTATTTGTACCAACCACATACACTAGCATTGGTGGAAACAAATATGGATTTGTGATTATAGATGATTTCACTAGATATACATGGGTGGTCTTTCTTGTTGACAAGAGTGATGTGTTTGCTATATTCAAGACATTTATCAAGAGAATTCACAATGAGTTTGAAACCACAATCAAGAAAGTGAGAAGTGACAATGGTAGTGAATTTAAGAATACAAGAGTTGATGAACTTTGTGATAAATTTAGAATTAGCCATCAATTCTCGGCCAAGTACACTCCTCAATCAAATGGCCTAGTTGAGAGGAAGAATAGAACTTTGATTGACATGGCAAGGTCAATATTGAGTGAGTACAATGTGAGTAATTCATTTTGGAATGAAGCAATCAACACGGCTTGCTACTATAACAACCGACTCTATTGTCATCCCATGATGGAGAAAGACACCTTATGAGCTCTTGAATGGAAGAAAGTTCAATATTGCATATTTTTTGGTTTTTGGTTGCAAATGCTATATCTTGAAGAAGGATACTAGATTGAGCAAGTTTGAGAAGAAATGTGATGAAGGATTCTTGCTTGGTTACTCCACTACTAGCAAGACTTATAGAGTTTGGAATTTGGCTAGTGGTACACTTGAGGAGGTTAATGACGTAGAATTTAATGAAACCAAGGGTTTTTAAGAGAAAGATGAGAATCTAGATGATGTAAGAGGCACTCAATTGGTCAATGCAATAAAGAATATGGACATGTGTGACATAATGCCTAGAGAGGTGATTGATGTTGAAGATGACAAGAATTAAATGCTCTCTAACTCAAATGTGCAAGCTAGTGGTTCTCATGATCAAGGTCAAGCTAGTACAAGTGATGACAAAGTGCAAGATCAACATCAAGTGGCTAATTCATCATCTCAACCAAATGATCAACAAAGTGCAAGAAATCAAGTTCAAGTGCTCCAACCATAAAATGTTGCAAGAGATCATCCTTTGGACTCTATAATTGGTGATATTTCAAGAGGTGTGTAAACAAGATCAAGATTGACATCATTTTGTGAACATTTCTTATTTGTATTATCCATTGAACCAAAAAAGATAGATGAAGCTTTGTTGGATGTTTATTGGGTGAATGCTATGCATGAAGAGCTAAACAATTTCACAAGAAATCAAGTGTGGGAGTTAGTTGAGAGGCCTAAAGATCATAATGTGATTAGAACCAAATGGGTATTTCGAAACAAACAAGATCAAGATGGGATAGTTGTAAGGAACAAAGCAAGATTAGTGGCTCAAGGATACACTCAAGTTGAAGGTCTTGATTTTGGAGAAACTTATGCCCTGGTTGTAAGATTGAAAGCAATTAGGATCTTGTTAGCCTATGCTTGTACCCACAACATCAAGTTATACCAAATGGATGTGAAAAGTGCATTTCTCAATGGGTACATCAATGAGCTTGTGTATGTTGAGCAACCTCCGGTTTTAAAGATGAGAAGAAACCTAACCTTGTGTACAAGTTGAGAAAGGCTTTGTATGGATTTAAACAAGCACCAAGAGTATGAGAGGTTGAGGGATTTCCTACTCTCTAAGGGGTTTATTATGGGTAAGGTTGATACCACTCTCTTCACCAAGAAGATTGGCAAGGACTTATTTGTGTTACAAATTCATGTTGATGATATCATATTTTGATCAACCAATCAAGATTTTTGTGAGGAGTTTGGAAAGATGATGGCAAGTGAGTTTGAGATGTCCATGATTGAAGAGCTTAGTTACTTTCTTGATCTTCAAATTAAGCAAATTAAGAATGGCACATTTATAAGTCAAGGTAAGTACATCAAAGACATACTCAAGAAGTTTGGCATGGATGAGAGCAAAGCAATTAGTACACCAATACAAACAAATAGAAGCTTGGATAGTGATGCTAGTGGCAACATGGTGGATCAAAAGATGTATCGGTCTATGATTGAAAGCCTACTCTATGTGACCGCATAAAGGCCAGATGTGATGTTTAGTATATGCATGTATGCTAGATTTCAAGCCTCACCAAGAGAAAGTCATTTGAAAGCAACAAAGAAAATATTAAGGTACTTGAAGCATACATAAAATGTTGGATTGTGGTATTTCGAAGGAGCAAGGTTTGAGTTGATTGGATATTCGGACTCGGATTATGCAGGATGCAAAGTTAAGAGAAAGAGCACATCGAGCACATGTCAATTATTGGGAAGATCACTTGTATCTTGGTCATCAAAGAATCAAAATAGCGCAGCACTTTCAATCACCGAAGCGGAGTATATTTCGGTCGGTAGTTGTTGTGCTCAATTACTTTAGATGAAGGCTACTTTAAGTGACTTCAGAATCAAATTCAAACAAGTGCTACTGCTATGTGACAATGAAAGTGCCGTGAAGCTCACCAACAACCCGGTTCAACGTTCAAGAATAAAGCATTTAGATGTCACCATCATTTCATAAGAGATCACCAACAAAAAGGGGACATTTGCATTGAGAGTGTGGGCACCGATGATCAACTTGTAGATATCTTCATCAAGCCATTTGATGAGAAGAGGTTTTACAAGCTAAGAAATGAATTGAACATAATTAACTTCTCAAATATGTGTTGATGCACCCCCATTATATGACATGTCTCTCTTTCGAGCAAAACAAGGTAAAATTGATTGACATGTCATTCATCTATTGCTAAGGACTTATTTAGTGCATTTAGTCATCCTCACATGTCTTAGGCTCATTCATAAAAAATAAATGGATTTGAAGCATGTATGGTACCACTATTGCCATGCGTCCGGTCATGTGTTCTAGAGAGGGCAGCACTCGGCTTCGTGACCGGACCCTGCTCGGTGTCAGAGACGGACATGCAGGGGGTGCGTCAGGTCGATGATGACATACGCTGACATATGCTTCGTGGGTGAGCGCAGAGAAGAACGGACACACCTGTGCGTCCGATCTCACTTGACCAAACGCGTCTGGTCCTAAAAAACCGGCTCTGGATGCTCTCTGTTGTTGACTTAGCTGGTTAGCTCAGAGTCTGGTCTTTCATAGAGGTGCATCCGGTCGGTACTTAAGACGCGAGCGATCGAGACTTGAGCGTTGAGATCGAGTGGCTACGCTTGAACGAGGGGGCCACGTGGCGGTAGATGCACGACCGGACGCTGGCGTGGTGCGTCCGGTCAACCTGACCGGCGTGTCCGATCAGCACGTAGAGTCTCCTCCCTTGACACTAACGGCTCTATTTGTTCGAGAGGCTCTATAAATAGTGTTTGTCTGGCTTGGGACTCACTCTCTTGGCACTTTGACATACTTAACATCCTTGTGAGCCTAGGCAAACACCTCTCACTCATCTCCATCATTGATTCATCGCCATAGTGAGATTTTGAGTGATTCCAAGTGCATTTGCTTGAGCGATTACATCTAGTGGCATTTGGAGATCGTTGTGGCTGTGGATTTCTTGTTTCTCTTGGTGGTTGCCACCACCTAGATGGCTTGGAGCAGCGGAGGAGCTTTGGCACATGTTGGTGATTGTTTCATGGCCGGCTCCGATGATTATGAGGGGTCTTGCACCTTTTCTAACGAAGAGCCGCAAGGTACCTCTAATAAATTGCTCGTGTCATTGAGTTACCTCACTTTTGGGTAGGTTCTTGCGGTGTCTATTTGTTGGACGAGGTTCGTGCTATACCTCTTAACCGCCGAACCACCAAATGTTGATCGACACAACGGGGACTAGCGTGTCGGGAAGCATATGAACCTCGGGAGAAAAATTGTGTGTTATTCTTGTGATTGGATTTTTTTTGATGATTGGTTATCATCATATTGTGATTGGTTCATTTCTCTACACAGTGGTATAATCATTCTACTCACTCCATTACTTTTTTGTAAATTAGTTGTAGTAAGTTCTTTAGTGTAGCTAGAATTGAGAGTTTGCTTGGTCGGTTAGTTTCATATAGTGGAGCTCTTTAGTGTAGTCTTGTTGAGAGCTCTCAGTGAATACAGTGACTTAGCTCTTGAGTGTGTCTAGTGGTCATAACAATTATAATTGTTGGGATATGTGGCTTGTAACACTTGTAGAGTTAGAATAAATTACATTACACCGTTTGTTATACTAATAAATTGCTCAGGTGATTTTGTAGAGTTTTCATGTTTGGACGTTTTACCATCGTGTCTGTACCTCTACCTTGCGCGTCGTAGGGGGCCGTTGCTGCTGCCAGGTGCGTTCGCGGGAGGTACGCCACAGCCGCCCGTGCCCGTGGGAGGTCCGACGCCGTCGCCACACACTCGCGAGCTCCCATGCCGCCGCGCTTCGCGTTGCTCGCTCTTACAGGCTGCAGTGGCTCGCTCTCGTGACGCGACGCAGGCAAGTTGGATGGAGGAGAACTGGAGTGGGAGCCATGGTTACACGGCGAAGTTGGATGAGAGGGAGACCACAGGAGCGTGATGACAGGCGGGCCCGCGTGAGAGGATAAAGAGACAGAGACGGTCATTTTCCATGTCTTCTTAATCCTGTAAGAATGAGTTGGCGTGCATGCTGTCAAAAGTGACAAAAATAATATACCTTAAATTGTTTATGCGGTGAATTTGTAAGAGAAAATTCCTTATTTGACACTGGGAAAATAAGTCGTTCCTTTTTGGCTCTAAAATTTTCTTCGTTTTCTATTTGACACTCACTTTAACTTTCATCTCTAATTTGACACTACCGTCAAATCCGTTAGCTAACGGTGTTAACTGGCTGTTAAAAAGATGTTTTTGCCCCTGGAAAAAAACCGACGAAGCAAATTTGAGAGGAAAAAAAACTTACGCTCGCCTCTGATGCATGCACCCAGCTGCAAAAAAAAAAGACCAGCCAGCCAACGATGCATACATGCAACAGCGCCTCTGCATGCGTCTAGAGACAAAAACGTCTTTTTAACAGTCAGACATCGTTAGCTAACGGATTTGACGGTAGTGTTAAATTAGAGATGAAAGTTGAAGTGAGTGTCAAATAGAAAATGAAGAAAATTTCAAGGAAAAAAAAAAGAACGACTTATTTTCCCAGCGTAGAATTCTGTCAATTTGTAACTGCGGGGCAACGGGACGAGTGCGTCTCGCAGGGATGGCAAAAAATTTAAATTTCCCCCGACTTAGGACGCCGACGCTTCTTTTCCTCATCCTCAACGTCCCGATCCAGAGCCGAAGCGGTCGAACTCCTCGGAAGGAGGACCTGGAGTGCAGGGCGGCGTGCGGTGTGCTCGCCATCACCTCCTGGCCTCCGACGACGACCCCGGCAAGGACGGCTGCCACCACCCGTGCCTTCCCGACGCCGGCAGCGCGGGCGCCGCCGCGAGCGCGCCGCCCCACCCCGTGGCTGCAGCACCGGCCTCCGACTCCGCCATCACCACCCCTAACCCGAACCCTGGTGCCGCCGCAAACCCCACCCAAACCCTAGAGGGCTCCAGGCCCCAGCCCCGCGGCCGCGCGGCCGCCGCCGCCGCGAAGGAGGCCGCCTTACGCCCACCTGGCCGCGCCCATCACGATGATGTCGTCCTCCTCTGCTGCCACAGCCGCGGCCTCCTCGGCTTCCGTCCCGGCCTCTTCCTCCGCGGCTCCTCCTATGATTCTGCAGGCGAACAGGGACCCCGAGTCGAATTGGGAGGTGGACGTTGCCAAGAGCCTCGAGGAGTACCTGCTCAAGATCTGCTCAGGGGAGGTCTCCGGCGAGGACGGGGCCCGCTCTGTCAACTTTGCCGAAGGTACGGTGGTGCGAAGGGCCGGGGTTTCTTGCGGTCAACGTGCGGCACTTCTTTTCAGCTGCTGTGTTATCTGTAGGGGTCTGTAGAGCTGGGAATTGGGAGCGTGAGGTTATAAATTTTGACACTGGACTTGCTTCATTTTGCATGGTGTTATTTCCTTTGCTTGAATAAATGTTAAAGAAAGCAGCTTCTTTTTAGCTGTTTAGCTCACCCAAGGTTTAGCCTTTCTAAGGACAATTTAATATGGGTATCGCATCAGAAAAAAGTTCTTTTCTTTTTCAAGTCAGCAGTCGCCCTGTTAATTTGTGTTTTCTTATCTGCAGCGGCATTATTACTCCAAGGATCGGTTCAAGTGTACAGTAGGAAGGTGGAGTACTTGTACTCGTTGGTGCTTCACGCGTTAGAGTTCCTTTCGCAAAAGAAGTAAGTTAAGATTGATCCGTTATGTACTAATTGCTTCCCTGGACACTGTATGTAATATTACCTGTCGAATGTGGGCCTGAAACTGACAGTGATAAATGCATTCTACATTTTTGCGCATCTTAAATGAGTAGGCTTTAAAAATGCCACACGGCAGATACACATTTGCTGCTTGGTTCGGAAACCATAGAGTTTCGAAATAAGGCATCTGTATCCCCCTCATAGGAACCTTGATGAAGTATGCCTGTTTCAGATTATCTCAGCATTGGCACCTTTCATTCTTCCTCTTGAGACTCCACCATGCCGGGCATTTTATTGTCTTAAACTCTATATGTAGCTCCCAAGCATTGAGCTGAAGTAGATGGCCCGAATCCATGTTCACTTGGTTAGATTTACTCTGTGCTCAAAGGGATCAATGCCAACATATTGCTAAACGAAGGCCTTTCTGTACTTTGGAAGATAGTGATCTAATCATGGTACTAAAGCATCACGTAGGTGCAGGGGTGGAGCTACAGCTTGCCATCGGGGTCAGCCGACCCCGATGAATTTTGGAAATTCCAATGGAATATTACTTGCCATCGGGGTCAGCTGACCCCGATGAATTTTGGAATTCCAATGGAATATTACTGTATGTAGAGCTAATAGTTCCTAATGGCCACACTATTTTCAGACAAGTCCCTGATGGTCATCTGGCCTAGATTCACCCCTTCCTAGCTCTTGCTTTGGCATTATGGTAGTCTGCAGTAACTTCCATAGTTGACGCCTTGCCTAATGGTTGCATGGAGAGAAGGGGAGGAGATGAACACATCTATGTTATTGTAATTTGGGCCTCCTTGCAAAATAGCCAATTGCTATCCTCTGGGGCTGAAGACTCATGTGGATGGAAGGAGAGAAAAGAGATGAGATGGAGAGAAGCAAAGATGCAATGGTAAACAGGTGAGGCCGATGACTCCTATCATGGCTCACCTGTAGCCAAATTGCGAGTGTTTTATGCAGGCCTTATAAATCCTGTCCTTTTACCTTTCTTTTTTTTTTCTTTTTTTTATCAGAACCAACCTTGCCCCTTCCACAATACCAATGGCTCCATTGCCTCCTCCTTTGTTTCACCATTGCTGCTACCACTCTTAATATCACTGTAAGCATGCCCTCCTTTACTGCCTTGAACCCTGTTCAACCTCCATTCTAGATAGGAGGGTACACATTGCCTCATGTACGCCTTAGGTGCCTAGGTGTCAAGGTAGTCGGCAGGTATGTCATCTTGCCTTACCGTTTGATTACTTCCTTCCTACATTTTTAGAACACTCTTTAAGTAGTGGGAAAAATGCTGCAATAGTCTGATAAACATCTTGGCAACTCTCAGCTTATAGTACTGCTGGGAGAAAAGAATTCTGATTCATCAAGTTGTCATTGTATGTACAAGAGTGGTTCTTATGATTGTCTAGACCAGCGTGACACCTTGGGTGTTCAACATTTAAATGATATTTTGAGGATTTCTGTAATACTATCACATGCTAATCTTTTCTTATTAGCTACAGTAGTCTAAATCATTATAGCTATACCAGGCAGGATCAACTGGAAAATGGCTCAGCTCAAGCTAATCAAAACGACCCTAGCACGATTGCCAGTGAAGAAGATGATATATTTATGGGGTTAGATGATGTCCCAGGTAAGTGGATCCTTCACTGAATGAGCTTACTTGGAATGTCATGGAGCTAAGAACATTTGTTTAACCCTGTTTAAATTTCCAGCGGAATCAAGGACATCTCTGGATAACAATGTCAATCGAGATGATTTACAAAGAAAAATTGTGAGGCCACCAGCAAATCTACTGGTGTTTGAAGGGGACTGTCTGGATAGCGAAGCGAGTGAGCTAGACACATATTTGGTAAACTTTCTATCCCCTTTATTTCAACTGCAAAATTGGCCAATTTTTACTTCCATACTGAAATAGTCGTAGTTATTTATGTATTGCAGTTAGCAACATGTGATTTTTATGGAGATTTCCTTCTGCTGGATCCTTGTGATGCACCAGCTGTTTTTGACTTTCTGCAAGGAAAACATTCTGGTAAAGAAAATAGTGTGGCTCATCAAGGCAGTTCAGCACCTTCTAAAAGCCGAGCCAATGTTTTCACTTCCCCAAATGCAAGATCAGCGGGTACAGGTCGTAAATCGGCTGCTGGAAAAGTCTTAGGAGGTCTAGATCCAACCCAGGAGAATCCTGACCAATCTTCAACTCAAGAAACCACTCCAGATGACAACCATTGGTCTGATCCTGTTGAACCTAGCTTTGCTGATGATGTTGAAATGCCTCACCCAGATGATATAGAGGATCCTGTTGGAGATTATTCTGATGATGAGGATCCATGGAAACCTTTGAATCCACATGAACCTGGCAACCTAAAGATTCGGCCTTACCGGAGAGGTACAGGAAGCTGTTGTTTATGGATATATCTCTTTTGTTTAGTGCCTTGTAAAGCTATTTTGATGACCTATGAATTGAACTGTCTTTACTGATCTGTTTTGGAGCAGTGAAAGGTTCTCCATGGGTGGTTATTGGCACTTCGAAAAAGAAAACTCTCACATTTCTATTTCCTATGGCAAAGATGGATGGCGTCGTCATACCTGAACATGCTAAATCTTTTGAAGCACAGCAGTCTCAGCAGGAGGAACATTATGGTTCCCAATCACCCCCTCGTTTTGAAAAGGTACTCAGCATTGTTACAGTGTCCATGTAAATTAGGCATGTCTAATATTTTGATTTGACTTATTTAATTTATATCTTTTTGGTGAACTAGAAATTATTTAATTTGTTAACCATCCAACATGCAGTTTTTGAGATCATTTGAATTTGGAGAAGAAAATCCCAATGTGTTTGGCGATTTGAAAGATGACAATGGATCAAATACTGGCATTAATTTTGATAATGATGATCCAGACATGCCAAATGACATAGATGTTGATCCTGATGTTCCAACATATCCTGACGAGGTTTATTTAATTGACATTTTTGTTTGCTGGTTCCCGTGTTTAGCTATCCAACATTTGGGTAATATTTCATTTTTATTTTTCCTCTGTTCAGACTATTGCTGCAACTCCCAATGGTACACAGGATGACATAGATACACATGCAAGCCTCGACGACTTGTGTCGGTCACATCTGGTGAGATTTTTAATGGTTCTATAGTCCATTTACATCTGTCTTGTGCGGTTACAAGCATCTTGGTGCCCTATAAGTCAATATGTTGGCTAAATATGGGCCTGCTTGGTTCGGATCCAAAATTTGCCCTGCCAAAACTGGGGCAAGCCAAAACTAGGGCATGCCAATTTCGGTTGCCAAAACCTTGGCAAGAAATCTGGTACAACACTTGGTTGGGTGCCAAACTGTGATATCCAAAATTTGGACCTTGATTGGTTTGATGCCAAAATATATATGGCAAGGTCTATGATTCAGTACCTAACACATACATTATATAAGAACCACGGTGTGCATAATAGATTACATCCTGATAACATATTACTATATTCTGTACATGTCCAGTTCATTATATACACCCATCTTCATCCTAAGGACACCACAACATAATATGCATTGTGCTAAAACAGTACCACGAGGTAATGAACTCCTAACCATATACAAGTCTTCATATGCTGACAGCCTGAAGCACGTCCGAAAAACACAAAATAGCACCAGCTTAGTCAGTGCATCCATATGTTTGCCACCTGAAGCATGGCCAAAATGCCACAAGTTTCAGCACCCATAGAATACCAGGAATTTTTAGTCCATTTGGACAAGAAAGGGCATCTTGCAGCACGAGAGAATCATGAGCAGATCCCTCCCACCCTGCTAGGACATAAGTAAAGTGTAGGTCGAAGTCGACAACTGCTAGGACATTTTGTGTGGGGTATGACTTGCGGCCCCTAAACCTATCCACAGATTTAGCAGGCAAACATGCCTTGATGTGAGTGCCATCTAGTGCCCTAACAGAGACAAACATGTGTCACAACAGTTATATCTAAAATTGCATATAAAAAATATATCACTTACACTATTGAGAGTTACCATCAAAATATGGATAGAATCTGTTAGGGCTCTTAGTGATCTTTGGGTGCGTGGATGTAGATCTCACATAAATTAGCTCAGGAGCTAACTTGACAATGGCACGCAGGACGGCATTAAAGTATGTACTCACTGTCCATCCCGATCTCCACATTGCAATTACTACAGAGGAATGTGTGTGGTATTGCCCAACAATCTTCAAAAACATTGCCAGCTGCTCCTCTACCGAAACATGAAGTTTGTCAACTAATAGCCCCCTCTCCCTAAGCCGAGCACAAAGCTTGTAGAATACAGGCCGGGACATCCTGAGCTCACGCATACATGTTCTGTCTGAGGTATCCCTCTGCGCAAGTGGAGCATACTTTATGCGTTTGGCTGTACTCCTCTTGTGATTTTTGTTCCTCCACCACAAGGCCAACAGTAGAACAAGAAAAGCTATTGACTTTTGCCTCCACATACAGGAACAGAGGAATTTTTGCTGAATATTGCCTATCAAGGTGTAGGCGTGTAGGCAATGTGCACAAACAAAAAATGAAAAATAAAATGCAAAGCATGTATCAGCAGCCAGTAAATTAAAATACCTTTTGATATGCACAAGCATGAATGGCATGTATAGTAGCCAATAAATTAAATTAGTTTGGTGAACAGGCTGGTTTAACTGAAACTAACATGTGCAACTAAACTAAAGTGATTTGAACTAATGCACACCATCGTGGAGCATCAAACAATTGTTAGCTATATCTGGATTTTTTAATGGGCAAGGCGAAGTGTTTAACCATCATAAATAATGCTGAACTCTTAACAGAGGGATATTCAATGGGGTTATGCAGTTGGGAATCTGAGGAACAACAACTACAATCGTAGTAGCTTGCTGTAAGCCTATAGCTATGCAGAGACTCAGAGAGAGACCAAAGGAGCTCGATTTCAAAGATTTTACCTCCAGGAGTGGACCAACGGATCTAGCTGGGGCGATTGCGTTCTGGTACGTTTTCCTCTGCACTTTGTTGCAGCAGATCTGTAAACGGATGATACATTAGAAACTCATATCTACATGGAGGATTGAAGGAAGAAAACACATGATAGTAGGAATAGATGGATTAATCGGAGATGAGAGGCCACCAGACGAGGGAAGATGCTCCTTGTTCCCCAACGGATTAAGGGATCTGTTATGAAGGTAGGGATGGAAGGATATGTCCCTTTAATCTGCAACACGAACAAGTGATGGACTGGTGAAGCTTCGGGGCTGGCACAGGCGACGGAGGAGATAAGTGACGGCGGCTGTGAAAAGTGACGACAGAGAAGGAGAGGATTAGAGGGAAGTGGTGGCTGCTGTGTCGGTGGGAGGGTGATACTGCAAAATAACAGGCGAGGGCAATAGGAGTGCGGAAGGCAGCCAAAGTATTGGCGCTGGACGTCTCGTGTCCGCCGCTGATTCAGCTAGAAGGTTCGGCGCACCAATTTTTTGGTTTGAAACCAAACAACCGCCCAAGTTTTGGGACTGCCGTAACTTTGGCTGGGCAGATTTTGGAGGGCATCCAAGCAGGCCCTATATATTAGGTGTAAGCATGTCAAAACATGCTAGGATAAACCTTATTATAATAGATTATTGCTGCATTGGACAAAATTGCTTGTAGGATTAGTTGCAATATCTTCCCAACAATTCTGATATTGCATCTTTGTCATGTGTTGGGTTTTACAGACAAGTTTCTGGAATAAAGTGTCAGGAGGAACTGACTGTGATTAGTAAATTCCCATGCAACAATCCGTGGCGGTAAAATTGTTTAAATAAAATATTATGCTGGTATATTTAATGTGCTTCCACCTTTCATGCATGCACTGGTTAAAGGACTTAAGGCATGCTGTTTTGGCCATATGGTTGTTTCTCCCATATAGATGATCAATGTTGTTACTGCCTGATCAATGAGATGCATGCACGTCTCAGCTGAATATTTTCAGATGTGGAGTTAGATTCTTAGTCGTAGGTCACTTTTTATTTCCTTTAGCGTAACAAGCTCATTTGTTTTTGGTGCCGTCTAAGACCTTTTCTGGCTTGGACGTGCGTGTGATCGCACTTTCTATCCCACTTAATGAAATATACATGTTCAGGCGCGTTCGTGAAAAAAACACCAAAAGTCTTAATGACATGATGTTAAAGCGAAGCTCTACTAACTTAGCTATATTACACATCCACCCACACCCATATAAAATCCTCAAAACTCACCTGGAGGTGATGCTTCAAAGCTTTTGTGTCATTGGAAACTTCATTTTGCCCGCTGGTTTCTAAAATCCAAATTGCAAGTGCGAACTTTAATTTTCAGTTGTGTCCTGAATTTGCCTTTTCTCTTCAACTTCCAAAACTGACAGATAATTCTTCATACAGAATGCTCTCCTTGCCAGCATCGCTGAGGTTGAAAAGCAGAGTGAGATGGATGCTCGAGTTTCAACATGGAAAGAAAGAATTGAGGATGCCTTGGAAGAGCAGGTTTGTTGCTGCCTTGAACTGCTTACAATTTTGCATCTATGAACTTGTTTAGCGCTCACCCCTACATCTATGTCTTGTCAGGATAAAAACCCACCTTTTGATATCGGTTCATATGGGGAGCAAATCCTTGACACACTTTCATCAAGAACTGACAATACAGGAACTGCATCTTTTAGTGAGATTGTTAGTGGCAGATCAAAGTATGAGGTTGCCAGAACATTCTCTGCCCTTCTCCAGCTGGTAAACTTCCCTTTTCTCCCAGTTTCATAATCTGGTCATCTGGTGCAACCCCAAGCATTTTTTTAGCCACGTGAATGTTACAGGTGAACGGCAGAAGTGTTGATCTGGACAAAGGACAAGCCACGAATGAGTTGGTGTGTTACACAGCAGAGAATCCATTCCATGTAAGGCTCATTGGTCCCAACCGGAGGCCAGAAATGGAGGCACGCTTTGCTCGGAAGAGAGTCAAGTCCCCACTGCAAAATGCAGGCAAAGGTGGTGAGTCCTCCCTGGCACAGCATGAGTGCCCCAAGAAGCCGTTGCATAAAAATGGCAAGATTCCAGTCAAGACAGCGATCAGGCTGACTCCAGATGGGAAGCGAAGGCGAAGGTCAGCCGCTCACCTAATGCAGCCGATCAATCTGGAATCCAGCGGATGAACGCCAATGGCAAACTAACTCATGGGCATCTAGAGGCCGATTCTTCTAATTGTTGTGACTTTAGTGGCGGCTTCATAGGCAGGATGGGCTGTGACCTGTAAGTTATGACTTAGGCGTAGCTAGCGGGTGTTAATGTACAATAGTTCATTGTGCTGTTTTGTATGTATTGGTATCAGCTCTCAAGTGTAATGCTAACAGGGCAAGCAAGAATTTTTGGACGGACTTGCCCTTTTATAGCGTTATGACATTGGTAGATTCAGTTCTAATTCAATAAACTGGCGCGATGCCAAGTCTATTGTATGCTAGTTGCTGGTGCTTTTATTGTTCTTAAAACTGCATGATTCAACACTACAATCGATGTTCCCTGCAATTTCAGATTTATTAGAAAGACTGCCCGCGGTTTATTAGCCATGGTACAATATTTTTCTCTTATAACAAATTAGCGAACAATATTTTTTGTAACACTCTAGTGTTAAGCATTGCATTTGGTACTTGCATTTCATGAGCATAAGCATCACCCAAGCCTTCATGAGCATGAGCATATGGAATTTTATCTTATTCTTTACATATTATCACATGTGATGTTGATTATATATATGCATATGTTTGTGATCATGTGTGATCAATGCAAGAGATGGTTGTGAGGTCACAAAAACACCTTAGACATGTCTAGGATGATAAATGGAACAATGTTTGTATTCATGATATGAGTCAATTTTGCTTCTAAGTCCTACTTACTCAAAATGTTATTTTTCATGATCCTACTTTGACCAAAGTTGAACTATAGCATAGAGTGTTTGCATGGCAGTGCACCCTTAATAAAAGTTGTAGCTTATCTTATGTGGAACAAACTTTATTTAAGGGTCATGAGCTAATTCAGTGCCTAACATGGTCAAATAGGGCTCACAAGAATCAACAAAATGCTGTTTCTAGACTTAGAGCTTTGTAACTTGCTAACCATGAAGAATTAGATGTTACTCCCTAAAGCAAAGTTGTAGATCTCACATAGCTCTACAACTTTCATTAATACCATTTTCACTGATTCACCACGGATTAAGAGTTACATGGTCACAAAGTTGCTCTGTCAGACGTGCACGCCGAGCTCTGATGATCGCGAACGCGCGCGGCGTCAGTGGCCGACCATGCCAGGCCGCGGCCGCCATGTGGTGGCCGTACGCCGGCGACGACCGGTCCGGTCGGGCCAGTGAGTGGACAAGAGGGTCGGGCCCTGCTGCTCCCTCCCACTCCCTCCCACTCGCTTTCACTCGTCTCGCTTCGCTCTCTCCCCTCTCGTCGCGGTGAAGTCGAGCGCCATTGCCGCCGTGAGCTTCGTTGAGCTCACGCGCAGCCCTCATCGCTCCATTTCCAAATCGCCCACGCTAATAGCTCCGCCTTGCTCTACTCTACCACCTCGACCCAGTAAAGCCACCGTTCGAGCCCAAGGTAAAGGCTTACGACCGTTTCGCCACCGCGACATCACCGGAGCACCGATGCGCTCTTGGCTCGCCATGGCCAGGCCGCTCCACTGCATCTCCCGCCTTCCTATCTTTCGGTCCGTAGTTACCTTTGGTCACTGCTGCTCAGGTCGGAGCTAGGGTAGATGCTACCGTATCATCACGCGGGAACGTACCTGCCGCTCCCACCGTGCCCGCCATGGCCGCGAGCTCGAGCTCGCCGCGGCCAGCAGCCCCTAGGTCTCGCCATCCCTCGCTCGAAGATGTTTGTGCATGGCCATGAACCCTAGCTCCTACCATGAAGATGGAGACCCACCTCTCACCGCCAGTTAGCCAAAACAGAGAGCCCAGCCATGTGCGCTGGGCGCCGCCGTGCCGCCATGCACGCGGTCAGGCTCCCCCACTGCTCCACCGTGGCCAGATCTTGCTCTAGAACTGTGCTAGGTCACCATAGAGGTAGGGTCATCCTCAACGGAGCCTGTCGTGGTCGGAGATGGCTAGCGCGCCACCGCGCGAACCACCGCCGTCCGCCATGCTCGCCGGTGAGCTTGCTGCAGTGAGCCGCCGACCCAACCTGGGGTACCCCTACGTGCGGGTTGATGAGAGGAACACGATGGTGCCCGGGGTTTCACCGGAGACCTCGCCGTCGGTGAGCTTTCACCGGTCAAAGCGCCGCCTCTGCTCTGTGCCTATGACGGATGGGGTCACTCTGACCGTGGGACCCAACTGTCAGTGCCTCTGGGTGCAGTACGCTGGGTGCACTGAGCATTTAACAGGGTTTTTGATGTTTTTCTTTAAATGTTTTTTCTAGATTTTGTAGCAAACTTGTAAAATTCATAACTAATTCTATGAGTGTCCAAATTGAGTGATCCAAATTTTGTTGGATTCTTTATGAAGTGTAATATTTGATAAAAATATTAAACCTACTGTTTGTGATATTTTTCTAGGGGAATTAAATTAAGCTAGATAAGTGCTTTTAAATTTGTTTCTATCTTGTAAAATGCATATCTTGAGCTAGAAAAGTGCAAAAATTATGATCCCAATTTTACTGGTCTTGTGTTGACATGCTCTAGCTAGAAAAAATGCTACACCTATAGTAGGTATACTTGGAATATGGTCTTCCTATTTAAACCTTGATTAATTGCTAGTTTCTAGTGAAAATAAATGGGGTAAAAATACATAACTTATGATCATATAAATTTTTACACAGTGTTATGGTGCTAGGATGAAAGTTAGAAAAATATAAAATCTGTTGTTTGACACTTTTGACTAGGCTAAACTATTTTTGCTAAAATAAGCTTATGCAACTTGTTATTTTTGTAGAGATGGCTATACTTATCCAAATGGCATGAAATTTGTACTGTAGACTTTTGGGGTCATATATAGGCTACTGTAATTTTTTCAAAATTTATTGTGCACTTTTGATATGTTTCTTATTTCACCTTAGTGTCCAAATAAATTAATAAAGACATTTAAATAATTTATTTGGGCTTGACCATTATGTTTTCTAAAGTGTATATGATGTCTATGAACTATTGGTACCATTGATTGTGCCCAGATTTGATTGCTTGTATACAGTGAAATATTAATTGCTCTATAATTCAATTATAGTGATTGTTTTGCATAGTTTCTGTTGTTAAATAAGTTGTACGGGAAAAATAATGTTTGTTGTGAATCTTGTCAATAACAAAGTTGTAGATAACTTACTTATATTACTTGTATCAAATTTTCATGGCAATAGGCTAAATGGTTTGAGAGTTATAGTTGTTGGAAGTTGATCTCCAGAAATGCTTATTCTCTGAAATTTCTGGACAGATCTGAGAAATTGATTTGTTTGACCTTGATAGCCGTTGAATCATCTTGACATGACTATATGAAAGTTGTAGGCAGTTTTATAAGCTTTCTAGAAAGTCTAAGATCATAGTATTTGGTTGAGTAGAACTCCAGGTATGACCAAAATAATAGCTGCTGTTTATAGTCCAGGAAATGACTAAGTCAAATTGTAATTGTTTGTCTTATGTGATGCTTGTGTAGATGCTTAGGCTAATTGAGTTTAGTTGTTAGCTACAGGTTCTAATCCTCTTATTGATGATGAATAACTTTACCTTAGGTTGCTAAAACTTGGTGAGTATATGTTTCTTGTACTATAGAAGAGATATGCACCTACTCAGTAAAGATCGACTAGAAGAAAGTTATACATCTACTTGGTCAACGAATGTTAAACTTATCATACATCTTGTGGATAACCATGCTCATGCGTATACACTTCATCAGGTCATCTCATATCTTATGCATTCATGATACTCATTTGTGCATATGCATGCAATAGGTTCCCCGGAAGGAGTGACACTACTCGAGTTTGAACCCGAGCGTCAGGAGGAGCAGCGGGCAGCCTAGGACCAGGAGATTTAGGCGAAAGGAGGAGTCAACATGGCAGATTTTCCTGAGTGTCCTAATCACCAACCTTCCTCATTTATGAAAGGCAAGCCCCGGAGCATTCTAAGCCTCCTATGTTTTCTAAATATCAACTTGAGTCCTTTTATGTTGATGCATTAAGTATTAGGGGTTGATGGGAACCACTTGCTGCATATACTTTTCTTGTCAAGACAAATATATCTTGAATTCTATGTAGATCTAGGATCGAATATTTGCTTAGTTGTAGGATCTCTTGTTGCCTAGAGGGGGGCAGGGTGAATAGACCTATCAAAACAAACACTCAAACTTTTATCAAATTCACCCTACGGCACTGCCGCTCTGGAGGGCGGCACTGCCAGACTGCGGCACTGCCGCACCTACAGACAACTTTGAATCATAGTTCAAAATCCATGAATGAAAACTTAGATAAGAGAAATTCCTAGCTCACTGCAGGTATGACAATCATAGATCAAGAGCTAGAAGTGGTAGGAACACCACACATAAGTAGATCGACAAGAAACCCTAGAAATCACCTCAACCACGATATGTCATGCAAGTAATGTAAATCAAGCACAAGTGACACAATGATTTATCCTGTGGTTCGACTCGTCACCAAGGCTTGGCTACCTCCACGTTGTTGAGGTTAGCCACTAAGGTTTAGGGCTTTCCAACCCTTCCTCGTTCTAAAATCTTGAGACTTAACTCTTGAGATGAGGGATGAGTTTACTAACTTGAATAGATGGTTACAAACCTCTCGAGGTTGTCACACAAGTTGGTAAGCTCCACGGATGATGCTCTAGTCGGCCAGGAGCCAAGCTCCAAGAGTAACAAACACAATCGGCGGCCAAAACGTGAACCAAGTGCTCTTTAGAGTTGGGGAATCAATGGAGCTGCTCTCGAATCAAGTTTTGGACCCTTTTCCCTCAAGGATTAATGGGGAAATCAATGGATTTGCTTGGGGCTTGAGGTCAACAATGGAGGGAGAGAGAGCTCCTGCTTTATTTTGGGCATGCTAAAGTGAGGAAGAAGAGGCAGAGAGCCGTTTGGGAGGAAGGGGAAATGTATATATACCCCCAGCCCCCAAGGGTCATAGCACCCAAGGGGTTGGGTGAGACGGAGCCCATGGCCTCGAGATTGGGTGAGATGGTGCCCGCAGCCACGAGGTCGGGCGAGACGGAGCCTGCGACTTTGGGCGAGATGGAACCCGCATCCTTGGGGTCGGACGAGACGGAGCCCGCACCTAAGGGGTTGGGCGAGATGGAGCCTGCGGCCTTGAGGTCGGGCAAGACGGAGCCCATGACATTGGGGTCGGGTGAGACCTTTTAATACGTCTTGGGCCATCCGGGGAAGTTAGCGTGGGCGTTAACTTCCTTGTGCCATGACTCAAGTGCGGTAGTGCCGCACCACGCAAGACATCAAGGGTAATAGTGAAGTCTAGACTGCCTTGGCTATGGGCTTGGCTATGAATCTAAGGATGCATGTGGTTGTTTGAGCACTTGGTAGCATATATTAGCTTAAGCATTATGTCCTCCTTTATAGTACGGCTTTTCCTATACTTAAATTTAAAATATAAAAGAATTTAAACCTCCTTTGAGTTTGAAGCCATCTATATTTGCAATTGGAGGCTCCTCCGTTTTGTGTAGCATCCTAGAATATAAATTCTCTGCTTGTCATCTCGATAAATCTCATTAGTTCTCTAATTGCATGGTCATTATCACCAAAACCCACAATTAGGGCTTGATTGCACTTTCAATCACCCCCTTTTTGGTGATTGATGATAACCCAATTAGAGCTTACAAAAGATATAAAATAAATATTGAGATTTTTAAGCCATGGGTGTAGAGTCTCCCTAAGTATGTGAATAGAGAATTGAATTCTTAAATTGACATAAGAAGCAAAAAACTCCATTTTAGTGAAAGTGATGGAGCTCCCCCTACATCTTTGCTCCTGTGGGGTGCTACATATTGTGTTAGCTATGTAAAACGTGATACAAATAACAGTTTATGCACAACATGGTTTGCTGTTGCAGCTGGGTGCGGCACTGCCGCATGCACTGTAACAACACAGATCAGAACAAACACCACACAACATGTGATACATATAAAGATATACATTCTAGCATAATTGTATCACAAAGGACAGCATATATTAATATATGTTCATATCCCACACATATATAAAGTACTTAAGTAGCATTATTACATAAATAGAGTTTCTAATGGACTCTCAAACTCTCACCTAACGAAGACTACTCTAAACGGATACGAACATAACTCTAGCTGCAACAACCTCCATGGCGTTGAAAAAGTTGTTGACCCCTCTAATTTTCTCCTCCTTTGGCATAAAGCACCAAAAAGAAAAGAAAAGAAGAAAGACCAACACTCACACCTCATCCTCTTGGATCATGTCCCAATCAACATCATCACCACCAACAGCGCCACTAGCACCTGTGACGTCCTCCTCCCCACCATCACCATTGTCGTCGTCGGAGGAGGAGGAAGAAGAAGACACCACCGCCCTCCCTTGGCGATGAGTGGTCGAAATGTGGCGCTCACGCCTAGTGCTCCTCATGGACTGCAAGGTGGATCTCAAACTGGTGTGTGGATCAAGCTCTGGCTGCTTCTGCTCCTCCTCATCCTCTAAATCTGTGTCGGTGACTGAACTAGAGAAAGAGGTGGTAGCCCTACACGCTCTCTAGCCTCCCGGTTAGCTTCATGGTTCTCCAACTGGTCCTGATATGCGGTCCTCGCTGCATAGGAGCATGTGGTGAAAATAGCCTTAATCCATCTCCCAAATTTCTCCATCTTGTTTTCCTTGCGAGGCCTAGATCGGAACGACTTAGGCACGTCCTCAACTAATGGAGAACGTCTCACTGCCCTGCTAGCACCTGCCCCTCGGGTCTTCTCAATCTTGTAGACGGTGTGAAGACCATCTTTCTCAAATCTGTAGCCAGTGACCCTCTCAATCATAAACATGAGATAGGGGGCATAGGGTATCCCCTTTCTCCCATCCTCCATGGCGTTCCTCAGCTCACGCCACATGAAGCGAGGGACATTAAACCTGTCACCTCCAGGAGCAAATCTAGCAAGCACAATCCTAACATAGCCATTAAGATCAGAGGCTGCTCCATCCTTGGGATTGATAGTGTGCCTAATCAAATTGTTTAGAATGTAATAATAGCTCTTCAGGCCACTAACCTTCCTATCTACACTTCTCCTATCAATCCACATATAGGCAATATCACGGATCTCAGCTCTAGCCTCATCATGAATATAAGTGAAGCCCCGCTCCTTCTCTCCAAAACCAAGGATCCGACTGAAAGTTATAAAATCAACTCTATAATGTCGTCCATCAGTCATCCAGTGAATCTCATCAGTATAGATACTATAGAACAAAGTGGCATGGAACTAGGCTAGCACTTTCTCATTCCAATTATTTTTGAAACTCATAATATCAGTGAGGCCAAGCAACTCACAAGCCTTGATCACCTTATTGAATTCTGGCTCATTCTTTGCCTTCATCTCATCCCAATCATCATACTGCATCTTCACAACCTTGGAATTCTTGAAGTTGAAGTTCATAGATGCATAGATATTGGAATGAAACTTATTCCAAAACCTATAGTCTATCTCCAAATCCTTTGGCTGCTCATAAGGATTGTTCTCACGTGCTTTCTCTACCATCTTTAGCTTTCCCGCATAATTGAGCATGGGATGAGCACGTGTGTCAATAGGACACCTCATGACTACATCCTCAAAATACTCTCTGATGTAGCTCATGTCAAACTCCTCAAGAGTATCTGGGCAAGCACCTAGAGGAATGGTGTGGCCAGCCCTCTGTAGCACCCGGTTTTTAGAACAAAACCAGATACACACCATATGTGAGCTCAGGATGTCAAATCTCACATATAGCTACAAATAAGGGTAATATCAAAAGACAATGCTTAAATACATAGCGTATTAATATAAAGAATATAACCTCAGAGTATAGACAGCGGAAAGACAACTCCGATCTTTAGGCGAAGACTCTAAATCCACAAGGACAACTGACTGGTTAATCACAAGCCTAATTCCTCCAAACTCTAGCAATCTGGTACCCATCTGGGATTTTTATCCAAAGATTTAAAAAGTAAAGCAAGCATAAGTACATGTCGTACTCAACAAATATAACACGGGGTTCATGAGGCTCAAAAGGCTGACACTGGTTTAACTACGATTAGCTTTTAATTGTCACAATTTTAGCAATTGAGTAGCAACAAGTTTATCACCAGCCCATGTAAACACATGATCAGGTAAACATGAATAATGAACAACATAAACAGTAATCATTAGTGAGCATGTTCATCATCATTAACCATTAGTGACCATCTATTCCGTAAGGGTTCTAAGGCCGCTCGTGATCGTGAGCACAGCTGATATACCAGTTTTACACTCTGCAGAGGTTGTACACTTTTGCTGTGAGTCATGATTTACCCTTTCGCCCGAGGTAGCTAATCTCTTGACCCACTTTCAAGGAAGGCCGGCAGGGTTCATTATGAAGCCTTTCAAAGGTTCGTCTAATAAGTTAGGGCCATTAGATTCACTCGGCAAACAGATATAGGAACCCCCCCTGTCGAATGGCACAATTCCATCACGACTATACACATAAGAGTAGAGGTTGTCCTATACCTGATTTGGCAAGCCATTCTTACACCAATTAAGGTAACCACGAACAAGCTAGAAAAGGTCCTCATACTGAGCTAAAGCCAGAGCCATATAGCCCTCACAGCTGTACTGTAAGTCCCGGATGATCACTTACAGATAAGTCCTTAGGGAGAGAAATCTAGAGCACCATAAAAACAACCCAATGCTCTAGCCCCCTGGTTCCATGTTGCTAAAAAGCATCTTTTAGTGTTTATTGCATATACCATTAGTCAAGTTACAAGATCATGGTTTTACTTGAGTACTAGCATCATACTACCCAATGCAATACCCCATAGGTATCAAGGTACAAGGTAATAAAGTACTAGGAAATCCTTAGAGACAGTCAAGGTAGACACATGCAGTATGAATTAAATGATTAAAGGTGTATAGGATAACAAGGATGATCCCATGCTATACTTGCCTTAAACACCGATCCTTCGGTAAGCTTTAATCTTCAACGCTCTTCTTCTTCTTTTTCTTAATCACCACGTATATCTCACCGACTGGACGTAATCATAAAGCACCACACAAGCATCCATACAATCATACGCGAAGCAAACAATAGATCTAATTCAGAACATTACACTAATCACAGAAAAATAAGTAAAAGAGTTTGAAACACGATTCTACGCATTGCTACGAACACACAGTCGCAAAAAGTACTCTAGTCGGAGCTACGGTTGAAAAGATATAACTACCAAAAGATTTACTCATAAAACTATTAGCTTCATGTGTTTTAATTATATAAAAACATATATAAGATATTTTATAGATAATATAAATTAAGTCAAATTTAAGTTTGAATTATAATACTAAAGTAAAACAAATTATATTTTATTTATAAAATTCAGTTGCATAATTATTAATCAAGATATGATTTGAACCATGAAATTCTAGAAGTAGTGACATGATAAACATTATCACTAACACGAAGATCTCGTTGTAATGAATCTAGCACAACTTGAACGGGTCAATTCGGAGCTAAAACGTAGAAGATATGAATTAAACAAGATTTCCTTTATTAAAATAATAGATTGAATCTAAGCTCAAATTTTAAAAGTTGAAAACACATCTAACAGTAGTATGAACAACGTAAATTATGAAATTATGAACCTAACGCAAGTTGAATGGGTCAAATCGGAGTTAAAACGGAGAAGTTACGGCTAAAACAAAATCAGTGGCAAATCTGTAAATAGCTGAAAACGTACTTTCAATCTAACCGAAACAAAGTATGCTTTCAAAACAAGAAAACAGACTAAGGGAAAACGTTTTGGACTATGGGTTCAATTATTGAAAAGCGCATGGACTCTTTAGCAAAATGGCCACGCGAAGGGGTATCTTCTATTTCCAGCCGTTAGATCAGAATCAAATGGCCAGGGTAGCACGGGAGGGGGAAAGTGGCCGGAACAGGGGCCGTCGATGGCGATTTGGCCGGCGTTTGGCGATTGCTCGCTAGCGTAATTGGGGAAAGCTTCTGCGGAGCTTGATTTGACTTGGATTTGGCACAGCGAGCTAGAGATCACCATGGTGAACTAAGCACAGCGCGCTATGGTCGCTATAATTGAGCAAAGGCGGCTTGAGGTGAGCTATGGCAGCGGCAGAGCAGCTATGGCACGAGAAGACCAAGATAGCGTGAGAGAGAGGGAGAAAAGGGGTGGTACGGGTTATAGAGCTCGGCTAGAAGCTCTAGGACGTGCTTACCGTGATGGAGGAGCTGCTAATCGACTCGACATCTTCGGCTTCACCTCGATGGCTCAGGATGACTGCGAAGGTGGAGTTCCAGGCGGCATAGGGCTCGCGCTGGGGATCGGTGGGGAAGGCTTGGTCGCAAGGCTTCGCTATTTAAGGGTCTAGCATGGCTTGGGGCTCACGCCATCGGGCAGGACATGGACGGGGAGGACACGGACTGCGGCGCAGAGTCCGGCTCCGGTGTGAGCTGGAGGTTGATGATGGTGCTGACTGGTGGGGCCTAGCTGATAGTGGCTCAGGCACGAGAGAGAAGAGGACGCGGGCACGTCGGTGCTGGGCTGCTGCTCACTACTGGGCCGCGCGGATGGCTTGCTAGGCCGCGGAGGGAGCAGGCGCGAGTGGAGGCAGAAACGGGCCTGCGCGCGGGCTGCTATGGAGAGGAAGAGCTGCTGTGGTGATGGGCCACGCACATGGGAGAGCACTGGGCTACGGTGCTGAGGGAGAGAGTGAGTTTTCCTTTTTTCCATTTTTTATCTTGTTTTCAAAACTAATTTCAAATGTAAGCCAAATCAAATTCAAATAGAGTTTTGAATATACTTTTCAACTCAAATAAAAATAATAAATTTTGGTAAGTTTTCCAAAAATAAAATTTTACAACTTTTTAAATTCTTTTATTTTCAAATTTTCTTTTCTTTTACTTCAAAGCTATTTTCATTTACAAAAGCACTTTTAACTATTTTAAATTTTCAATCAAAACCACTCAACCAAATAAATCAAATGCAAGGGCATGTATGCACAAACATGTTGCTAAACCTTATGATGAATTTTAATTTAATGAAAAATTTTATTTTCCTATATTTCATGAACACAAAAATACAGAATTAAATCATTTTAATCCTATTTTCAAAAGAGGCAAATTTTAGGGTGTTACACCCTCTCTAAGTTCTCATCCTAGATCATCTGATCTCTCCGCCCTGTCTCTGTCAACATCTCTTCCTGCCGCACTACTGCTGCCCCCTGTGGTCCTACCACGACCACAACGAGGCATTTGCTTGTTCCGAGACTCTGTCATCTTCCTCTTCCCTCTCCGGTCATCATCACTTCCGGAGGCCATCTTGGTTTTCGTGGATTGAGGAGGAAAGAGATGAATTAGCTCCATCCATGAGCTAGGGCTGCTGTTGATGATGACGTTGAAGAATAACAACAGGCCACGGCAATGCCGGAGGTGGCAGCGTGGCTGGACAGAGCGGCGGCGGCGACTGTGCGTGTGTGGAGGAGAAGAGAGGCGGCGGCTGGGAGATAGGAGAGAAGAGGGTTACCTGGGGCATGTAAAATAGGTAGAAAAGATGGGCGCCCACGGTAATAGCTGATATGGGCCAAATTTCCAGTTGAAATTCAATGTGCGGCACTATCGCAGTCCACACGCGACACTGCCGCAGGGCAAACATGGCACGGCCGCATTCCCAGACTAGCAATATTTAGCTACTAACTAAATACCTCTATATATATAGGATATGGACACATATCTTAAGCACACTATGATCAGCAACAAATAATCAATACAAACAATGATCATAATGCACTTGTTTCTTATGATAAAACATTTTAAACATAATATTTATACTTTTGCAATTCATTTCTCCTATCCATGCTAGTTTATCAATCAAGGTGTGCTATAGTTCAAATCGCGTTACAAGAATCAAGTATATTTAGCTCACTACGCAAAGCACAAAACCTTGACTCATCACGAAGCTTAGTGAAGATACCGGCTACTTGCTTTTTGGTGCTCACATGGCGAATTTCGATATCTCCTTTGACTGCGTGGTCTCTCAAGAAATGATGTCAGATGTCTATGTGCTTAGTTCTTGAGTGGCTTACGGGATTGTTGGCTAACTTTATGGCACTTTCGTTATCAAACAAGAGTGGAATTTTTATGAAGTGACATCCAAAATCTTGAAGGGTTTGCCTCATCCAAAGTAGTTGAGCACAATATGCACCAGCTGCAACATACTCGGCCTCGGTGGTGGAAAGGGCTACACAATTTTACTTTTTAGAACTCCAAGACACTAGGGACTGTCCAAGAAATTGACATGTCCCCGAAGTGCTTTTTTGATCTACTTTGCAACCAGCGTAATCGGAATCCAAATACCCAAGTAGATCAAACCTAAAGCCCTTAGGACACCACAAGCCAAGGTTAAGAGTGTGTACTAAATATCTCAAGATTCTCTTAACGGCCACTAAGTGACACTCTTTCAGGTTAGCTTGAAATCTAGCACACATGCACACACTAAGCATAATATCGGGTCTAGATGCGCACAAATAAAGTAAAGAGCCGATTATGGAGCGATATATCTTAGTATCCATGGCTTTCCCTTCATCATTGAGATCTAGATGTCCATTGGTTGGCATGGGAGTTTTGATAGGCTTAGCATTCACCATGTCAAACTTCTTGAGCATATCATGGGTGTACTTCGTTTGGCTAATAAAAGTTCCATCCTTCACTTGCTTGATTTGAAATCCAAGGAAGAACTTCAATTCATCCATCATGGACATCTCAAATATCTTGGTCATGATCCTACTAAATTCCTCACAAAAAGAATGATTAATACTACCAAATATTATGTCATCAACATATATTTGGCACATAAATATATCTTTGTCAACTTTGTGAGTGAAAAGGGTAGGATCAGCTTTGCCTATTTTAAAGCCTCGTTTAAGCAAGAATTCCTTAAGGCATTCATACCATGCTCTTGGTGCTTGCTTAAGCCCATAGAGCGCCTTTTGGAGTTTGTAGACATGATTGGGAAACTTGTGATCTTCAAAGCTAGGTGGTTGCTCAACATAGACAAGTTTTTGAATAGGGCCATTGAGAAATGCACTCTTCACATCAATTTAATATAGCTTGAAGTTGTGATGAGCGGCATAGCTAGAAGCATTCGAAATGCTTCAAGTCTTGCCACCAGTGCATATGTTTCTTCAAAGTCCAAGCCCTCTACTTGAGTGAAACCTTGAGCAACCAACCTTGCCTTGCTCCTTGTCACCACTCCATTCTCATCTTGCTCGTTGCGGAAGACCCACTTGGTGCCAATGATATTGGTATTGGGTCATTCCACCAAAGTCAACACTTGGTTTCTTTCAAAGTTATTGAGCTCTTCTTGCATGGCCATCACCCAATCCGGGTCTCCAAGTGCTTGTTCTACCTTAAGAGGCTCCAAAGAGGAAACAAACGAGTAATATTGATAAAAGTTTGCTAAATGTGAATGAGTTGTTACCCCCTTTCGAAGACTCCCAAGGATGTTATCAATGGGATGATCTCGTTGTATTGTTTGCCTTAGCCTTGGATGCTCAATGGCCTCTTGTTCATCTTCTGGATCTTCATCATCATCATCTTCTGGATCATCATCATCATCATCATCATCATTAGCAAGACTTGAATCAGTTGTTGCTGACTATGTAGGTGCGGCACTACTACCCTCAAGTGCGGCACTACCGCACTCTGGAGTTGAAACAGGTGTTTGCTGTAGTGTAGCATCAGGTATGTCAGTGAAAATTGGTGCAGCAGCAACTTGAGGAACCTTCACTTAAGTGGCTTCATCTTCTTGTAGTCTAATATCACCAATGGCCAATTGCTTGATTGCTGCACATGGTGGATCCTCCTTTCCTACAATACTTGAATCAACTTGCTCTACTTGAGATCCATTAGATTCATCAAATATCATACCTACCGTAATCTCAACTCTCCTAGAGGTTTTGTTGAAGACACGGTAGGCATGCTCATTTGCTCTATAACCAAGAAGAAAACATTCATCAACTTTAGGTGCAAACTTAGAGGTTTTGGGTTTCTTGTTATGTATAAAACATTTGCATCCAAACACTCTAAAGTAAGACACCTTAGGCTTGTTACCGGTTAGAAGCTCATATGAAGTTTTCTTCAACTTCTTGTGTAGGTAGAGGTGGTTGATGGTATGGCAAGCGGTGTTGATGGCATCACACCAAAAGATGTCCGACGTCTTGTACTCATCTAGCATTGTCCTTACCATGCCAATGAGTGTACGGTTCTTCCTCTCTACTACACCATTTTGTTAAGGGGTGTATGGAGTTGAAAACTCATGCTTGATGCCCTCTTCATCAAGAAACTCCTCAACTAGAGTATTCTTAAATTTGGTCCCATTGTCACTTCTCACTTTCTTGATGGGAAGACCAAACTCTTTTTGAGTTCTTCTAACAAATATCTTCACCTTCTCTTGAACTTGGCACTTGTCATGCAAGAAAAATACCCAAGTAAAACAGGAATAGTCATCAACAATAACAAGACCATATTTGTTACCTCCGATACTTAGGTAGGCGACCGGTCCAAAGAGATCCATATGTATTAGCTCCAATGGTTGCTTGGTGGTCATGATGCTCTTTGGTGGGTGAGGTGCTCCAACTTGCTTTTCGGCTTGACAAGCGCTATAAATCCTATCTTTCTCAAAGTGAACATTTGTTAGTCCAAGAATGTGTTCATCTTTTAGAAGTTGGGCCAAGTTCCTCATCCCAACATGGGCTAGTCGGTGATGCCAAAGCCAACCTATGCTAGATTTTGTCACTAAACAAGTCTTAAGCTTAGCTTTACTTTTGTTGAAATCAACTAAGTAAAGCTTGTTCTGTAATCGACCCATAAAGATAATAGAGGAATCATCCCTTCTAAAAACTTCCACACCCTTATCCGTAAAGAGATAATTGTAGCCCATCTCACACAATTGAGAAACGGACAACAAATTGTAACTCAACGAATCAATATGTAATACATTTGTAATTGAATGTTCAAGGGTTATATCAACTTTACCGAGACCAATCACATCCCCCTTTGAATTGTCTCCAAAGACAATATTTTCATTTGAGTGCGTCATCAGGGAATATGATGAGAACATACTCCTTTCTCTAGTCATATGATTTGTACATTCACTATTAAGCACCCAACTTGATCCACCAGAGGAGTATGCCTACAAAATAAGTTTAGTTGCTAGATTTAGGTCCCCAATTTGACTTGGGGCCTTGCATGTTAGTCACAAGAATCTTAGGAACCCAAATAGAAGTATTCCTATATATATTGGTTTCCTTTCCAATATATTTTGCAACCACTTTCCCACTATTGTTGTTCCTCAAAAGAAAGCATGATGTCAAGCTTTGTCGAGGTGCATAAGTCTTCGGTTGATAGGCATACTTATTCTTGGTGGCCCACTCTGATTCTTTAGGCTTCTAGAAAACCAATTTCTCCTGGTACACCTTCTTAGGCTTAGTTTGATCAAGAGTAGAATTGGTAGCCTTCCCATTTTTGCGGGGCATGGCACTGCCGCCCTTCACCAAGGCACTACCGTTGTGCGGCACTACCGCTCGGGGACGCTGCACTGCCGTGGTCTATGCAGGCTGATTTGTAAAATTTTTGCCCTTCCTCTCAAACTGTACACACTCATAGCCATTCACTATCCTTTTTTCTATTTGTCTTGGCTCCTTTTATGTGTCCAAGCCCAGGCTTAATTGAGGGATGCCTTCCTTACTTGAATTGTGGCCCTTTTGATTCATCATTCTTCTTGTCATTGGATTGGGTCTTACCTATCCACCCTTTTCCAATGACTTTATTGAGCCTAGCAATCTCCTTTCTCATAGCTTTCATGTTTGCAAGGTTAGTGGAGTAGGCATTCAAATCAAGATTAAAACATTTTCTATAACCTTGACTAGTGGAGGGAGTAGAGGTTTTCTTTACCTTAGGGAGATGTGAGTTGCTATCCCAAAGAATGTCATATTGCATCTCAAGTTCTTTGTGCTTTTCATCCAAGTCACAATACTTTTTCTTGAGAGCTTTATTTGCTTTCTTTGTAATAGCATGGTCCTCTTGCTCTTTGGCCAAAGCCTTGCGTAAGGATTCTACCTCACTTCTCTCTAATGCAAGAGCTTCTTTGCTAGCAATGTAGAGATCCTCTTGTTGGATAAGAGTCTCTTCTCTAGATTCTAGCTCGGCTTGGACACTCTCTAAATCCTTCATTAGCTTAGTGATGAATAATTTGGTCTTTCCATCTAAATTTTTAGTTATCATGTTTATTTCTTCATTACTAGATTTATCATCACTAGAGCTATCACTAATATCACTACTAGAGATACCACTAGGAGGTGGAGGAGATTTGGCCTTCGATTTGGATTTTACCTTCTCACCCTTTGCCATGAGACAAATGCGAGGGGAGTAGTAGCCATCGTCGCACATGTTGTTGAAGAGCCTTGGTGTAGGGGATGACTTGTGAATAGCAATGGTTGCAACCTTCTCATCCTCCTCACTTGTGCTCTCTCTAGTTGAGTCCCATTCATGCCCAATATGAGCCTCTCCCTTGTACTTCTTGCTCTTTCTACGATCAGCCTTCTCCTCTTTCTTGTTCTTCTTGTATTTGTTGTCCTTAATCTCATATGGATACTTGGCAATGAAGTGATCGATGCTTCCACATTTGCAGCATGTTCTCTTTTTCTTGTTTGGAAAGCTTCTCTTCACTACCTTGTAGCCTTGCGTCTTTAGCCCCTTGTGACATCTCTTCATAAAGAGAGCAACATCATCAATCTTCTCATATTGATCATCATCATTTTCACTTTAACTTGAAGATGATGTGGTCTCTACTCTTTCTTGAACTTGCTTGATTGCTTTGGGCTTGCTAGTTGAAGCTTGTTGGTTGATCTTGGACTTGCTTGATTTGTTGGCCTTGAGAGCTACATCTTTGATCTTGATGCCCTCTAGCTTTGCTTGCAATTCTCCAAGTTTCTTCCTCTCATTTGCTTCTTCTCTTTGCATGTGAAAGGTCAAGATCCTTCCAAGTATATCATTTGGTGTGAAGTACTCAAACTTCTTCTTGTCTCTAATTAGAGTCACTATGATCTCATTTCTAGGTGAAAAGCCTCCAATATAATATTAACAACTTTATGATCATCTAGCTCATCACAACCATAGCCTCTAATCTTGCCCACCATTGTCATCAACCTATCAAACATCTCTTGTGGCCCCTCTCCATCCAAGATTACAAACTGGTTGAGCTTTGACACCAATAAGTCAATTCTTGCCTTTCTCACTTTGTCAACCCCTTCATGTGCTAGGTGCAAAGTCTCCTATATTTGCTTGGCAACATCAACTCCAATCACTCTATTGTACTCATCACCATCCAAGGCACTAAGCAACACACTTGTGGCTTAACCATTGAGGTGAATGATTCTCATTTCTTCTAGTGTTGGGTTCTTAGGATCAATCGGTGGCTCAAATCCATTACAAACAATATCCCAAATGCTAGGGTGAAGACCTATAAGATAGGCTCTCATCAAGTGCTTACACTTGGCAAAGTTAGTCCCATTGAAATGAGGTAACTTGCCAGTGGGCACATTGATGAAAGACCTCCGATCATGGTTAGTCATAGGAATAGAAGAATAGTTAAAGGATACGGCGGCATATTTGTTGTTGTCGGCCTTGCCTTTTCCTTTCTTCTCCTTTTTGTTCTCCTTCGACACTTGGTATGACTCATCATCATCTCCATCTTCGAAACTACTTGATATTCTTGATGATGCACTTGTTGCCTTCTCTTCTTCTTCTTCTTCCTAGCTTCTCTTCTTTTTTTTCTTGCTTCTCTCTTGAGCCTTCTTTCTTCTTTCCTTTGCTTCTTCTCCTCTAACCGCTCCTCCTTCTTCTCTCTTGCTTCTCTTTTTAGCTTTCTTTCTTCTTTCCTTCTTCTCTCATTATCATTGAGAGCTCCTTCGGCATCGGTAGCCTCAAGATGTGGTAGCATGGTGTTGCTTGCTATCGACGCGCGCACTCAGCTCGCTGCTGTCCGTGTCAAGATCCACCTGCTTCACGCCACTAGTTCCTCCTCCGGGCTCCATACCTTATACGGTGAAGCGTATATGAGGTAACCCGCTCTGATACCATTTGTAGGATCTCTGGTTGGCCTAGAGGAGGGTGAATAGGCCTGTCAAAACAAACACTCAAATTTTTATCAAATTCACCCTATGGCACTATTGGGCTAGAACAGCGGCACTGCCGCACCTGCAGACAACTTTGAATCATAGTTCAAAATCCATGAATGAAAACTTAGATCAAAGAAATTTCCTAGCTTACTACATGTATGACAATCACAGATCAAGAGCTAGAAGTGGTAGGAACACCACACACAAGTAGATCGACTAGAAACCCTAGAAATCACCTCAACCACAATATGCCATGTAAGTAATGTAAATCAAGCACAAGTGATACAATGATTTATCCCGTGGTTTGGCTCGCCTTCAAGGCTTGCCTACCTCCATGTTGTTGAGGTTAGCCACTAAGGCTTAGGGCTTTCCAACCCTTCCTCATTCTCAAATCAATAGACTTAACTCTTAAGATGAGGGGTGAATTTACTAACTTCAAGAGATGGTTACAAATCTCCCGGGGCTGCCACACAAGTTGGCAAGCTCCACGAGCGACGCTCTAGCTGTCTAGGAACCAAACTCCAAGAGTAACAAACACAACCACTAGCCAAAACGTGAACCAAGTGTTCTTTAGAGTTGGAGAATCAATGGAGCTGCTCTCTAATTGAGTTTTGGACCCTTTTTCCTCAAGGATTGATGGGAAAATCAATGGATTTGCTTGGGGGCTTAAGGTTAATAATGGAGGGAGAGAGAGAGAGCTCCTGCTCTATTTTGGGCATGCTGAAGTGAAGAAGAAGAGGCAGAGAGCCATTGGGGAGGAAGGGGAAATATATATATACCCCCTAGCCCCCAATGGTCATAGCACCCAAGGGGTCGGGCGAGACGGAGCCCGCGGCCTCGAGGTCGGACGAGACGAAACCCGCGTCCTTAGGGTCGGGGAGAGAGAGCCCGCACCCAAGGGGTCGGGCGAGATGGAGCCCGTGGCCTCGAGGTCAGGTGAGATGGAGCTCATGGCCTTGAGGTCGGGCGAGACGGAGCCCACGACCTTGGGGTCGGGCGAGACCTTTTAATACGTCTTGAGCCATCCGAGGAAGTTAGCGCCTTGTGCCATGACTCAAGTGTGGCAGTGCCTCTCTTTAAGTGTGGCAGTGCCGCACCACGTAAGACAGCAAGGGTAATAGTGAAGTATAGACTGCCTTGGCTGTAAATTTGAGGATGCATGTGGTTGTTTGAGCACTTGGTAGCACATATTAGCTTAAGCATTGTGTCCCCCTTTATAGTACGACTTTTCCTATACTCAAATTCAAAATATAAAAGAATTTAAATCTCCTTTGAGTTTGAAGCCATCTACATTTGCAATTGGGGGCTTCTCCATTTCGTGTAGCATCGTTGAATATAAATTCCCTGCTTGTCATCTCGATAAATCTCATTAGTTCTCTAATTACGTGGTCATTATCACCAAAACCCACAATTAGGGCTTGATTGCACTTTGATTAGCCATGCTTAGTCCGGTAGAAGTCAGATGATTTCATGTCTCCTGCAAGATAAAGGTAGATATCTGGTCACGGTTGTCTATAATTGCTATTATGGAAATAACCATGTGTTGATGAATAAAAGGAGACCGGACGGGATTGTGATAAAGAAGCAACAAGGCATGGAGGTCTTGGTGCCTATTTATCCCCGTCTATGTCGATTAAGGACCAATTCGCTGTACGTCCTCATGTGATAACATGTGACTTCGATGTATGTGAACTCCGATGTATGTGAGATACTTGTGAACCATTTGTGAACTATGATGTAACATGTGACTTGTTATGTTGAATCATGTATGATCTGGCTTGTATGTTGGTTGGTTTGAGATCCTTCATGATTTTATTGGACTACTGGGTTTATATGGGCTCAAGTATGATAGTTTGATCGCTTCGGTGATTGCTATTGTACTTGTGCTCTTATAAATTAGACGGTTCTGTTACAGCTGGCATCGGAGCAAGGTTCAACACTAAACTTGTCATATAGGTATTTAAAACAAAGGTTTTGTTTTATAAAATCAGTTTGACAACTTATAGCTATATATATATATATAGGTGTGCTAAAATTTGAATTTTAAATTTAGAATTAGCAGCGGTTGTCCATGCATTGAATATTTGGAGACACTATTTGCTTGGTAATGTGTGTCATATTTACACAGATCATAAGAGTGTTAAGTATATCTTCACTCAACCTGAATTGAACATGAGACAGAGAAGATGGCTAGAATTGATCAGAGATTACAATTTAGAAGTACATTATTATCCTAGCAAAGCGAATGTTGTTGCAGACGCTTCGAGCAGAAAGTCTCATTGCAATTCTCTATTAGAAGATGGCTTCAATTTGTTACATCCTGCTGTGCTGCACAATATTATGATCAGTTGTTCTCTTGAGAGCAAGATCATCAAGCTTCAGAAGACCGATCCGGGTGTGTTCCACATCAAAAGAAAGATGAAAGAGCAAGAGACTAAGCATTTCAGGATAGATGAGAATGGTGTTCTATGGTTTAAAGATAGACTTGTAGTGCCGAAGGATAAGAAACTTAAAAACCAGATCTTAGGTGAGGCTCACTCTTCTAAACTGTCCATTCATCTAGGTAGTAGTAAAATGTATTAGGACTTGAAGACCCGTTTTTGGTGGACCAAAATGAAGAAGAAAATTATAGCTTATGTTGCTAGATGTGACAATTGTTGCCGAGTCAAGGCTGTTCATTTGAAACCTGCTGGACTGCTTCAACCACTGTCTGTTCTAGGTTGGAAGTGGGAAGAAGTTAGCATGGATTTTATTGTTGGACTTCCACCTACTCATAAGAATTTTGATTCCATATGGGTGATTGTGGATTGCCTAACCAAGTCTGCATATTTCATTCCAGTCAGAACCAACTACCGACCACATGAGTATGCTGAATTGTATTTCTCCCACATAGTGCATCTACATGGTGTGCCAAGAACCATTGTGTCTAACAGAGGGCCTCAGTTCACTGCTCATTTTTTGGAATATTTGCACAAGATGTTAGGCACCAACTTAGTCAAAAGTTCTACCTATCACCCTCAGACCTTTGGCAAACTGAACATGTAAATCAAATATTGAAAGACATGTTAAGAGCTTATGTCATCTCTTCAAAGGGTTCATGAGAAAAGTGGCTACCTTTAGCTGAGTTTTCCTACAACAATAGTTATCAAGAGAGTATTAAGATGGCTTCTTTTGAAGCTTTGTATGGCCGTAAATGTAGAACTCCTTTGAATTGGGTTGAACCCAGAGAAAGAAGATACTATGGTATTGATTTTGTCAAAGAGGCTGAAGAGCAGGTGCATATCATTCAACAACATATTGAAGCCGCTCAATCAAGGCAGAAGAGTTATGCGGACAAGAGAAGAAGATCCATTGAATTTGAAGTAGGTGATTATGTATACTTGAAAGTGTCACCAATAAAAAAGGTACAACGGTTTGGTGTGAAAAAAGCTTGCACCTAGATATGTAGGTCCATATCCAATCATTGAGAAAAGTGGAAGAGTAGCCTACAAGATCCAGTTACCTCTAGAAATGAGGGCTATCTTCAATGTTTTTTATGTATCCCAATTAAAGAAATGCTTACGTGTTCTAGAAGAAAGAGTAGAGGTTAGAGATATTAAGTTAAAATCGGATCTAGCCTATGAAGAGAAGCCGGTGCAAATCATAGATAGCAAGGATAGAGTAACTCGAAACCATATGATCAAGTTTTACAAAATGATGTGGAATAATCATAGTGAGCAAGATGCTATGTGGGAACGGGAAGATTATCTACAAGAGGTTTATCCAACTTTCTATGAAAAATGGTAGGTCTTTCAAATCTTGGGATGAGATTTCTATAAGGGGGAGGGGCTGTAACACCCTAGTGTTAAGCATTGCATTTGGCACTTGCATTTCATGAGCACAAGCATCATCCAAGCATTCATGAGCATGAGCATATGGAATTTCATCTTATTCTTTACATATTATCACATGTGATGTTGATTATATACATGCATATGCTTGTGATAATGTGTGACCAATGCAAGAGTTGGTTGTGAGGTCACAAAAACACCTTATACATGTCTAGGATGGTAAATGGAACAATGTTTGTATTCATGACATGGGCCAATTTTGCTTCTAAGCCCTAGTTTACTCAAAATGTCATTTTTCATGATCCTACTTTGACCAAAGTTGAATTATAGCATAGAGTATTTGCATAGTAGTGCACACTTAATAAAAGTTGTAGTTTATCTTATGTGGAACAAACTTTATTTAAGGGTCATAAGCTAATTCAATGCCAAACATGGTCAAATAGGGCTCACAAGAATCAACAAAATACTCTTTCTAGACAAATTTTGCTAAGTCCAAAATGCTGATTTCAGTTTCAAGTGCACCACTTTGGAGCTTTGTAACTTGCTAACCATGACGAATTAGATGTTACTCCCTAAAGCAAAGTTGTAGATCTCACATAGCTCTACAACTTTCACTAATACCATTTTCACTAATTCACCACGGATTAGGAGTTACATGGTCACAAAGTTTCTCTATCAGACATGCATGCCGGGCTCTGATGATCGCGAACGCGCGTGGCATCAGTGGCCTACAGCGCCAGGGCACGGCCGCCATGTGGTGGTCGTACACCAGCGATGGCCGGGCCGGTCAGGCCAGCGCACGGACAAGAGGGCCACGCCTCTGCTACTCCCTCCCACTCGCCCCCACTCGCTTTCACTCGCCTCGCTTCGCTCTCTCTCCCTCTCATCACGGCGAAGCCGAGCACCATTGCCACCATGAGCTTCGTCGAGCTCGCGTGCAGCCCTCACCCCTCCATTTCCAAATTGCCCGCACCAATAGCTCTGCCTTGCTCTCGCTCTACCACCTCGACCTAGTAGAGCCGCCGTTCGAGCTCAAGGTAAAGGCCTATGGCTGTTTCGCCACCGTGACATCATCGGAGCGCCGCCGCGCTCTTGGCTCACCGTGGCCAGGCCGCTCCACTGCATCTCCCACCTTCCTATCTTCCAGTCCATAGTTACCTTAGGTCACTGTCGCTCAGGGCGTAGCTAGGGTAGATGCTACCATATCATCACGTGGGAACGTACCGCCGCTCCCGCCGTGCCTGCCATAGCCATGAGCTCGAGCTCTCCACGGCCAGTAGCCCCTAGGTATCGCCACCGCTTGAAGATGTTTGTGCATGGCCACGAACCCTAGCTCCTACCGCGAAGATGGATACCCACCTCTCGCCGTCGGTTAGCTAGAACGGAGAGCCCCGCCGTGTGCGCTGGGCGCCACCATGCACACGGTCAGGCTCCTCCACTGCTCCACCGTGGCCATATCTTGCTCTAGAACTGTGCTAGGTCACCATAGAGGTAGGGCCGTCCTCGCCGGAACCTGCCGTGGCCAAAGACAGCCAAAGCGCCACAGTGCGACCACCGCCGTCTGCCATGCTCACCGGTGAGCTTGCTCCGGTGAGCCACTGACCCAACCTAGGGTACCCCTGGGTGTGGGTTGATGAGAGGAACACGATGGTGCCCAGGGTTTCGTCGGAGACCTCGCCATTGGCGAGATTTCACCGGTCAAAGCGCCACTTCTGCTCTGTGCCTATGATGGGTGGGGTCACTCTGACCGTGGGACCCAGCTGCCAGCGCCTCTGGGTGCAGTACGCCGGGTGCACTGAGCATTTAACAAGGTTTTTGATGTTTTCTTTAAATGTTTTCCACATTTTGTAGCAGACTTGTACAATTCATAACTAATTCTAGGAGTGTCCAAATTGAATGATCCAAATTGTGTTGGATTCTTTATGAAGTGTAATATTTGATAAAAATATAAAATTAACTGTTTGAGATATTTTTCTAGGGGAATTAAATTGAGCTAGAAAAGTGCTTTTAAATTGTACAAGTTTGCTACAATGCATATCTTGAGCTAGGAAAGTGCAAAAATTGTGATTCTAATTTTACTGGTCTTGTGTTGACATGCTCTAACTAGGAAAAATACTATACCTACAGTAGGTATACTGGGAATATGGTCTTCCTATTTAAACCTTGATTAATTGCTAGTTTTTAGTGAAAATAAATGGGGTAAAAAACATAACTTATGATCATGTAAATTTTTACACAGTGTTACGGTGCTAGGATGAAAGTAAGAAAAATATGAAATCTGTTGTTTAACACTTTTAACTAGGCTAAACTATTTTTGCTAAAATAAGCCTATGCAACTTGTTATTTTTATAGAGATGGATATACTTATCCAAATGGCATGAAATTTGTACAGTAGACTTTTGGAATTATATGTAGGCTATTGTAATTTTCTCAAAATTTACTGTATACTTTTGATATGTTCCTTATTTCACCTTAGTGTCCAAATAAAGTAATAAAGGTATTTAAATAATTTATTTGGGCTTGACCATTATGTTTTCTAAAGTGTATATGATGTCTATGAACTGTTGGTACCATTGATTGTGCGCAGATTTGATTGCTTGTATGCAGTGAAATATTAATTGCTCTATAATTCAATTATAGTGACTGTTTTGGGCGGTTTCTGTTGTTAAGTAAATTGCATGGATAAAATGATGTTTGCTGTGAATTTTGTCAATAACAAAGTTGTAGATAACTTACTTATCTTACTTGTGTCAAATTTTCAGGGCAATAGTTTAAATGGTTTGAGAGTTATAGCTGTTGGAAGTTGGTCTCCAGAAATGCTTATTCTCTGAAATTTCTGGACAGATCTAGAAAATTGATTTGTTTGACCTTGATAGCCGTTGAATCATCTTGAGATGACTATAATAAAGTTGTAGTCAGTTTTATAAGTTTTCTAGAAAATCCAAGATTATAGTATTTGGTTGAGTAGAACTCTAGATATGGCCAAAATAAATAGCTGATGTTTACAGTTCAGGAAATGACTAAGTCAAATTGTAATTGTTTGTCTTATGTGATGCTTGTGTAGATGCTTAGGCTAATTAAGATTAGTTGTTAGCTGTAGGTTCTAAGCCTCTTACTGATGATGAATAACTTTACCTTAGGTTACTAGAACTTGATGAGTGTATGTTTCTTGTACTATAGAAGAGATATGCACATACTCAGTAAAGATTGACTAGAAGAAAGTTATACATCTACTTGGTCAACGAATGTTAAACTTATCATACACCTTGCGGATAACCATGCTCATGCGTATACACTTCATTAGGTCATCTCGTCTCTTATGTATTCATGATACTCATTTGTGCATATACATGCAATAGGTTCCCCGGAAGGAGTGACACTACTTGAGTTCGAACCTGAGCATCAGGAGGAGCAGCAGGCAGCCTAGGAGCAGGAGGTTCAGGCGGAAGGTTGTGACATCCGGCCCAGTTTGGAATTTGGCCCAAAGTGGCCCATATGCAAGTTAATGAGATATTGTGGAGAGTTTAGTTCCACCTTGGTTGTTAAATGTGGGATAGACTAACATATAAGGCTTCTAGAGTCCATCTCACCATCTCTGGGTTAATCATTTTACGTGAAGCGAGGACGAAAGCGTAAGTGGGATAGTGATAGGTGTGGTTTGCTCAGCGTGCAGAGTAGATCTGAGCCGTTTGGACTCTGGGGCGTTACAAAGGTGGAGTCAATGTGGAAGATTTTTCTGAGTGTCCTAATCACCAACCTTCCTCGTTTCTGAAAGGCAAGCCCCGTAGCATTCTAAGCCTCCTATTGTTTTTAAATATCAACTTGAGTCCTTTTACGTTGATGCATTAAGTATTAGGGGTTGATTGGAACCACTTGCTGCATATACTTTCTTATCCATACAAATATATCTTGAATCCTATGTAGGTCTAGGATCGAATATATGCTTATCCATGCTTAGTTCGATAGAAGTCGGGTGATTTCCTATCACCTGCAAGATATAGGTAGATATCTGGTCATAGTTGGCTATAATTTCTATCGTGAAAATAGCCATGTGTTGATGAATAAAAGGAGACCGGGTGGGATTGTGATAGAGAAGCAACAATATATGGGGTCTTGGTACCTATTTATCCCTGTCTGTGTCGGTTAAGGACCGATTCGTTGTACGTCCTTATGTCATGTGGAACGCATGCCTAGCACTTAGTTGGCCGGATAAGCCGTTCCGACCGTGAAGCCGAGTAGCTCAACTCAGGCTAGGACCCGGTAAGTAAAAGTACGCACACAGGAGAAAGTAAGGGTGTGCGGGGAGCCAGTGGTGTGAGTCCAAGGGTAGGCCAGGCCTAAACTTCCTGGTAGACTGGTAGTATCCCTAAGGGTGCGACGCTGATAGGACCCGCGACTATACCTGAGTTGTACCAAAGGTGACCTGACGCGACCCCGATGGAGGAAGTATGTATTTGTGTTAGGAATAACTCTCCAGCTGTTTGGAATCGATTCGAGTCACCATCTCTCCTAGATAGTGAAAACTTGATTAAGCAGTGGCAACATATCATTAATTGATAGAACTTGATGGTTATGATGATGCTCAAATTAATACACTGGATATGGTTATTAATGCTTGTTAGTTTAATCACGTGATTGCTCTAGTACATGTGCTAATCTAGAGATGCTTAATTGAATAGGTATTCAATTTGATATTAAAGATATTAAATCTCCAAGTTATGTTACTTAAGCTTTTATGCAAAATGTTGTCAAGCTAACTCCACCGGTAAAGCCTTGCATACTCCTTTGTGTCATTATTTCTAGTTTACGATGGATAAGTCTAGCTGAGTACATTCTCGTACTCAGAGTTTATTCCCTTTTATTGCAGATGATATGATGTATCATGGGTACTGTAAGAACCGCCTTTATCCTATCGTGGATGAGGACTAAACCATGGGGCATGGTACTCCTAAGTTATCCTCTCTATTATGCTTTTGCTGGAAATGATCGTGGTATTGGCATGTATTTGAACTAAGTGTGATGTTGATGTCAAACTACTTTGTTTCCGCTATTTGAACTTGGTTTGTAATAACTACGTGAACTCCGATGTATGTGAGATACTTGTGAACTATTTGTGAATTGTGATATAACATGTGACTTGTTATGTTTAATCATGTACGATCTTGACTTGTATGTTGGTTGGTTTGAGATCCTTCGTGATTTCATCGGACTACCGGGTTTATAAGGGCAAAGTACGATAGTTTGATCGCTTCGATGATTGCTATTATACTTATACTCTTATATAGCCTGTTCGGCTGGGCTTATACGATCGTATACGATCATGGATTATAAGCTGAAACGGTATTTTCTTTCACAACAAACTAGCCAAACCAGCCAGCAGTAAATAATCCACGACCGTTTACGACGAAACGAACAGGCTGATAAATTAGACGGTTCTATTAATTATTCTTGATATTATTGCCCCTTTCTTTTCCTTCTATCATTAGTAAATTATTCTGTTAATATCTGTTCGTTTCGTCGTAACTTATTCTGTTCGTTTCGTATCTTAATACGACGAAACTTGATATTATTCCCCTTTCTTTTCCTTCTATCATTAGTAAATTATTCTGTTAATATCTGTTCGTTTCGTCGTAACTTATTCTGTTCGTTTCGTATCTTAATACGACGAAACTTGATATTATTCCCCCTTTCTTTTCCTTCTATCATTAGTAAATTATTCTGTTAATATCTGTTCGTTTCGTCGTAACTTATTCTGTTCGTTTCGTATCTTAATACGACGAAACTTGATATTATTGCCCCTTTCTTTTCCTTCTATCATTAGTAAATTATTCTGTTTGGTCAAACGTTAGTCACTTTAACTGGTATGTAACTCATAGTTGTATCCTTTTAGGGACAAAGGTAGTACTTGTTTCAACCAAATAGCTTTCAATTTTTTCACCACTAGATCACAGTAGCTTTTCCGTAGCTCACAGCCCTACTGCTTTTCTCTACAGCCACATCTCAACCAAACAGACCTTAAGTGCATAGCAAAAGCTATGTATGTAAAAAATTCAAAACATCTTATAATTTGGAATTGAGAGAGTACGATGCTAAGTGGGAAGCAGCCAAACCTTATTACTACCCACCAAGTCACCATTCACCATGCATGTTACGGCTATCCATTTAGATTTAGATTTTCAATTATTCACTATTTCAGATCTTGTGCCTGCAAAGATAAAACACACGAATATAAAACTGAAATTTTTGTCAAGCATGTCCGGCCGGATTCAGTTCAGTGTGAAGAAGTAATGCAACCATAATCATAGACCAATGCATGCAATGACGTACTCACGTACATAAACAAAGACATATTGTATCATTGTACATGGAATCGAAAACTGAAAAGAAAGGGATTATAGAAGGAAAAGAAAGGGGAATAATATCTGGAACTCGCTGCTCTTTCAGCGTGAGATAGACGTTTTGGAGTTAAGTCGCCGGCCGGTGTGGTCGGCATCATATCTAGGCCCTTCGCAAATTTTATCGAGAACCGAGAACCAAATCAAATTTATTGAGGACCGAAGTCTCAGTTCCCTGTTCGGTTCTCATTTTCGAGGAACCAAAATTTGTTCGGTAAAATCGGTTCCCCCTCAGTTAACCGAACTAACCGAAATTTGCTGCTTTGCTGATTACCTTGCTGATTGGCGATTGCCTGGTCACCTGGATGGCTGGATGTATTTCAATATTTGTGTTGTGCTGTGCTAGTGTAGTAGTGTGCTGTCTTAGTGTCTTGCACTCCGGCTGAATGCTGATGCCTTGCTTTAGAAGTTAGCACTCTATTGAACATGCTGTTATATGGATTTTGGGTACTGTTCGGTTTTTCGGTTCTACTCGGAACCGAACCGAAAGAACCGATACCGAACTTGGTCGGTTCCATGTTTTTTGAAGAACCAATCGGTACTGATTTTCTGAGAACCGAACTTCTTAAAAAACCGAAGAACCGATCGGTTCGGTTCGAACGCCCAGGGCTACATATCCACGGCCGTTTCTGCTAGCTGGTGGTCATTCAGATTCAGCGATGCCGATCGATGCGCATGCATGCGGCCGGAGGCCTGCACCGGACATCAACGTCGTCTGCAAGAATGAGTAGACCGCGAGCAACGCATGCAAAGTTGCAAACAGAAGAGGACAGCCAATGCAACGCTATTACGCTAGTCAACTTGCGCGCATGCATATGGATGGGTGCATTATATTTTTTTTATGGAACTGGAGGGGCCTCGGCCCCTACAGGAATTTTATTAAAACAAAAAGAAGTTCAATTACATGGATGGGTGCATTATTCACACGCAAGGAGCGAGGCGCTTCGGAGCTGCACTCGTCTCAGTGACTTTCAATTCCTCTGTAGTGCTATAGATGATCTGTATCCTTTTTGTTTTTTTATGTATGTATGTATATATACGTGTGTGTGTGTATATGAAAGATCAGGAGAATTTATTTTACAAGAAGAAAATCATTCAATTATTGTATGGTTATTTATATCAACTGAACGTTTGGAAAGAGAGAAACTGGCGCACATTTGACAAACGAGTTTCAACTTTCAAACAGCACGACGGGTGGCTGGCATGGATGTTTTTTTTAATTTTAACATTTTTTGAAAATTAATTTTAAATCTAACACTGCCTGTTTTTTTAAAATTAACACTTTTGGCCGCGCCTATTGCCCTAGCGCGGCCAAATGCCTGTGCCGCGTCATGCATGGTGGCATGGCAGAGGGCTGACGTGGCGGCGACCGGAATCGCGATCGTTGACGTGGCAGGGCTCTGCCGCACCACCGATCTTGGCGCCCACTCCCCAAATAGCGCCCGCACCGGCCGCGCCACGAACGCCGGCGCGTCAAGGCCGTCCGCTCCTAAGGTACCCCTCTCGATTTCATGTTATTTTAATTATTATTGATTTAGGATAATTAGTGATTTAGGATAGTTAGCAATTTAGGATAGTTAGGGTTTTATGATTGTTATTGATTTATGATAGTTAGTGATTTAGGATAGTTAGTTAGTGAATTTGTTTGTGATTTACTTAGGTAGTTTTTAGGTTTGAGGTTGTGTGTTCTAGTATAGTTAGGATTTTGGGTTTAGGGATCGATTGGGTATTTATTATTTAGTTTATAGTTAGTTATTTAGTTAGGGATTTTTGGTATAGATACTAGTTTATAAATGTCGGTACTTACTAGTACGTGATACGTCGATTTTGATGACTTCATGAAGTTTCGTCAAATGCTTATATTCCTAGTGAAGTTGTTTATGTTACTAGTGCGTGATATGTTTGTTAATGTTACTTTGAATATATACATGTGCTTTCATATTGTGTTCGTATCGCATAATAAGTAGTTTAAATTTTGCAATGCTACATAATGTTAATTTGAATTTTGTTAATTTGAATACTCTAATACTTTGTTTATTAATTTATAACAGTATGGCCCCTCCCACGCAGCACCCATTGTACCTTATTCTTGAGGTGGAGTACGACGACCAGCACCGAGCACACATCTTGAGTGACAACGACGCAGAGGTGGCCTTGCCTACTTTGAGGCCCCGCACGCACACCAGGGCGCACCAGTGGGACGAGCGTTATACGTCGTACATACGGCGTGCTGGCTTCCTCGAGTTTGTCCGTGTTGTCAACCACGGTCTTCCGCCCCTTGATCCAGCACTACTTACTGCAGCTATAGACAGGTGCGAGTGCATTCTTTGTACGTAAACTTTCTGGTAACAAATTTGAGACAACTAACAGTCGTTTTATTCTTATAACAGGTGAAGGCATGCCCACACGTTCCACCTACCTTATGGCGAGATGACCTTAACCATGTAGGACGTGGAGGCTATTTTTTGCCTTCGGTTGGAGGGACTTCCAGTGACAGGGATAGTTGATAACAATCACTGGAGAGAGCTGGTGGCTCAGTTTACTGGCTTTCTTCCACCGGATAACGAGCCTTCCAAGAAAAATAAGTGAGAAATTCAAGCCTATTTAATATTTGCATTGCTTTCCTATAGCCATCGGGTCTCATTTTCTTTGGTAAATTTTAGGAAAACTTTCGGTGTTTCGTCGTCCTAGATTACGGAGCGCTTTGATTACTTGGACCCATAGGCTGAGGAGGCTCAGATCGACAGGTTCTCTCGAGTGTGGCTCTGGCACTTTCTTGGTGCTTTCCTCTTTCCAGACGCCTCGGGCAACACCATCAGCTGGATCTTCCTTGACATACTACGCTAGCCGTGGGAGAACATAGCGGCGTACAACTGGGACAGCACAGTCCTAGCATGGACGTATCGATAGCTATGCGTTGCCTACCATCGCACCTCAGGGTATGCGAACCTTGGGGTTGCTCGTACCTACTCCAGGTTTGGTGTTGGGAACGATGGCCCGTTGAGAGGCCCCTTAATACTGGTTTACCGGTAAGTACTTCGATTCATTATATTCTTTGATATGGTTACATATGATGAGTTTATTAATGGCTAATTTATTATCGTGTTCAATGCAGCAATGGAACGGGCAGGATACACTCCATACAGCTCTGTTTATTTGGACGGAATCAGAGTTAGTTAGAGAGAATGCGAGGCGCAAGTACATGGAATACACGGACGGTCTCAACATCCTGACACAGCACCAGGTTACGCTCTCTTTACTATCATACCTGTGTCTTGTTCGATCTACACTATATCACAGCCTAACTCAATTACGAAGTGTTCAGGTGCATTGGTATCCTTGGGATGCTCCGGAGCTCCAGTACTATCTCAGTCCTGTCACTAGGGACGAGTCAGAGGAGTATCGCTGCAACGTCCCTCTTATTTTCTTCCACGTGGTTGAGATTCACTTGCCCGTTAGGGTCTGCAGACAGTTTGGAAGAATGACAGGCTTCCCACCACCGCTTTACTCCACCAACCAAGGATTGCATGGGTGCGTTGTCGATTAATAACAAAGCTACAATTCATAGGTGTGTGTGGTACAACTAACATCGTTTTGTTGCGGGTATGACCGTAGGAAGAGGTACAAGACCAAGGATTGGCGCGTGACACACATGCGCACATCCACTTGTGGGAGACCAGGGAACGGCAGCCGGTCCATGCGGGTCCTCCACACGACCAAGCACACCTTCGATGAGTACCTGCGCTGGCTTCATAGGTCTATGAGGACACATATCAAGCCCCCATACACTAAGGAGGTGATTAACGAGGACTCGGAGGAAGATGTGATCGAAGATGTGTACGACGTTGCCACTAGAGAGGATACGATGTTGCCACTAGAGAGGACACACAACTACAGAGAGCCCGCTACAAAGATACGTGGTAAGATACTTGAATGGTATAATTTGTTATCCATTTGGTATTAAGTATGTATACTAAAACTGTTCAACCGTGTTTCTGTACCCAGGCGACACAATTGTTGAGGCTGTCCAACGAAGCAGCGTTCCGGCTTTACGAGTCTAGAGGGCAGGGGCCAGGCATTCTCGAGGCTTTTGTAGAGGTAAACATAAACTAGTCCATTCTGAAAATGTTTCTTTAATGTATATGCGTTTGGGAAATGCAATAACTTTAATATCTATTTATGCAGAAGGTGAAGAAGAGCCGTAGGATGCTAGCTCAAAAGCTGAGCTGCATGGACACTCCTTATGAGGAACCGCCACTCCCGGCGCGGTCGGGTGGCACGTCTTCAGCCTCTTTGAGGTCACCAGTCGGCTCTTCTCAGCCGGTGATAGGTGCCACTTTCGTGGTGCGTACACCACCACATCATAGCACTGAAAAGGACCCTGCAACTGAGGACGACGATGACGACGACAACGACCCCCTCGGGCTTCGGCAGACATCACGACCAGTGGGACGATTGGCCGCAGGACGAGATCGGCATGTCTCAGCTAGGTGGTGCCCCACTTGGTACCCAAGGAGCCTCACAGGTACTAACAAAAGTAGTTTCTTTAAATACGTAGGCTATATAAACTAACGATCATAAAGAATTCTAAGTAATCGTGCATATTATATACTTGCAGGGTACGAGCCGTACGCACCGGCGACGTGACCACACCGACGTTGGCTACACTCCCAATGTGTTGCCAACAAATCCGAAGAGACAGAGGCGTCCGATGGATCCTTACACTCCTGGGTCTTAGTTTGTTAGGTCGAACTATTATTGACGTCCGAAACTTGCAGGCTTAGTTGATTAGGTTATGTTAAACTTATGTTAAACCAATGAAAATATTATGTGGCAGCTTGTCAACTTGTACACGGACTTCATTTATTTGCTTCATATTCGTTTCAATACGTCGCGGCATCACTACATGCGAGATTAAGTAGCAACTAGTTTGGAAACTGGCAATCCTAGGGTATCTTGACGCCGGTGGCCGGCGTCTTGCGCGAGGGGTCGAGGAAGCCGGGGTCCATGGTCGCGTCGTCGCCGATCCTATAATATGGGGCCAAAAAGCCAAATAAATAAGTTCCCTTGAAAATATTCGTTTCAATTCGATCCAATTTTTCATAATCGATTAGTTAACATGGTTGTTAACCGCATTATGAAAGACGGAAAAAATCATTGGCTTATCAAATTCTCTATTCGGCCGTGAAAAAAATTCAACAAAAGACAGAAACAAATACACTATTGATTTTACGTCAAGCAATACTTAGAATAACTCTCACTATCGGTGCGATGCGTTTCGATTAAACCGTCCAGGTACCGCCGGGCGGGCGGCAGGCACGGTGGCCAGGCAGGCTTGCTGCCCGGGCAGGCGGGACTGGCCGCGGGGTTTTATTCGGCTCTGCCGCGCCACGGATCAGGGCGCGGCAGGCCCTGCCACGTCAACAGTCAGCGAATCCGGTCGCCGCCACGTCAGCCCTCTGCCACGCCACCATGCATGGCGCGGCACAGGCATTTGGCCACGCCAGGGCAATAGGCGCGGCCAAAAGTGTTAGTTTAAAAAAACAGACAATGTTAAATTTAAAATTAGTTTTCAAAAAGTGTTAAAATTAAAAAAAAAATCGTGGCATGGAGGGTTAATGAAGGCATTGACCAAACCCAAGAGGGCTTTCAGTGTTTTGAAATAAAATATCAGGTTTTGTTTGTTCCCTCTCTAGCAACTAAGAGTGCGTGTGTTTGGGAGCTTTTTATTAGGTCCAGTTTAGTAGAGTCCCAACTTCTTCGGAGCGAATATCGTGAAGTCATATGCCAAATGGTTAAAATGTAATAATTTGTTTTGATGGGACTGTTAATAATCACTTCTCCATTTACACTCTTTGGTTATGAGCTAAAAAAACTCGTTTTTCACTACTCCTCGTTAAATCACCACCAGAATCACTATAGAAACATTTCTTACCTGCACCTCCACTAGAATCACTCAACCAAAGAATCAAAGAGTGCGAACTGAGCCCTCAGTTGGTTACTAGGTTCCTTGTGGTGGAACCTCTGTTCACCCAGATTTAAGTTCTCGACTTGGCATAGATGCTTGCATTTTTTGGATTTATTCCAAAATTTAACGGTGTTGTGCTTTCAGTGGTAGGCGACGTTCCCGTTGTCGTTAGCGAGGCGCTTGTGGTAACTTCGTCAATCTCGAGATGTGCCGGCACAGTCTTCTGAACGTGCTCATAGGGGTAGGGGTAGGGTTTGCGTACGTGTGTTCATAGGGGTGAGTGTGCGTACGAGTTAAGCGTATGTACTAGTATAATTGGCAAAAAAAAAAGAAACAAAGAGTGAAGCTCAACAATTAGGAGATGAAGCTCTACCAAACTTACCCTCTCTTTTATCTTAGTTGAACTCTTGTTAACACCCTCTCTTTTTATCTTAGTTGAAAGGTAGAAGAAGCTCCTCCATTTACTACTATCTTCTACTTTTTTTCCTAAAATATAAGTGATTTTCTTTTTGAAATCACAATACAAACACATACACACACTCAGCCCTATTAATACACACCCTATTCCTATATGAGCACTTCTAAAGACTGAACCGATGAATCTCATGAAATTACCACGGGCACATTGCTCACTACTGCAAGAACAACACCGTTAAATCTAAATAAATTTAGAAACATACGAGCATGCACTTCGAGTTGAGGACTTGAATTTAGATGGACTTGTTCCACCACGAAGAACCCAACCTCAGTTCGCAAAAGATAACCGATAGTCATGCACCTAGACAGACACATAATGCGGTGGCTATCTACAATATCTGACTAGTGTAATTCTTTCACACAGTTAGGTCAGTTTGGTTCCTAGGCAAGCTTCGCCTTGCCTTGCTAGCCTTGGCAAGCTGGATTGGCTCTCCTGTGGTAGCAAAGAACATCCTTGCCATGACAAGGCTCGAGACAAGCTTGTCTACCAACCAACTCTTCTCATATTCTAGCTGAGCAAGGTTCTTTGAGAAGCAGCTAGAGAACCAAATAACCCCTTAATTTCATCCTTTAGACCTAATTTAGAAACTCCAATCTCTGCAGGATCCTGGATTTTTCCCTCGGAGGGTAATCAATGAGGATATCATTTTAATTATTATCTTAGTTCTTAGTGGCGGGTTTTCCATCTCTGGATGTTGCTCCTCCTTGCTTCCAAAGTGAGCCTTAGGATTTAATGGTTGTCCATTGCGACCACCTACTACATCCATGTTCTCACTTACTTCCTCTAAAAAAAAAAACACCATACCTCATGTCTCCGAATAGATTTATTATAAAGTATATATTTCATTATTAATCTAATTATGCTTATTGAATATCAAAATGTTAATATTTTTGTATAGAGTTGATTAAACTTGAAATTATTTTATTTCTCAAAAAAAAAAGAGAATTACGTTTTGTAGAAAGGAGTAGAAAACACTTTGAATGCAACAATTTTCATTTAACTCATATAATAGGCTCTATTTTTCATGAAAAGAAAATACTTCCCCCTCAATCAATATCGAATCTTTGAATTAGCAAACAGAAAAAAACAATCAAATCTTCAAAGTCAAAATGATAGTAGAAACAAGACGCAAGCGTCGTCTAGATACACGCGCGCGCGCGCGCTCTCTCTCTCTCTCTGGTCTATCACTATCTCCCCTCCCCATGGAAAAAGTCGAAAATAGCCACACGAAACCAACTTATACACACAATAAAAATATCACACACACAAAAAAAAATATTAATAACAACTATCTAACCGTAACAACTATCTAACCGTCTTGGCCGTGCGCCCGTTCCTCTGCATTTGCATCCCCGCCCAACCAATCTTCCTCGTTCCGCCGCTCCCACTCCGGAAGCGAGGAGAGGACCTCCCCAGCGGGCGCACCTACCAACGTCCAGGTACTCTTCCTTCCCTCCGCCACCTCGTCCGCAAGGATCTAGCCACCTACCGAGATGGGCCGCCGATGTCTTCCGCGTTTTCTCTTCCTCCGTAGGATCTTTCTTCTAGCAATCGGTTCACGTCCAAATCTTCGATACTCCAGTCCGCCCAGTCTGGTGCGAATTTGTTTGGAGGAGCAGCTGCGTCCTCAATTGTGGGGGTCTCAACTGGACTGAACCTGTCCTGTGGATTCCCCTTCCCCTGGTTTCTCTCCAGGTTGGAGATGGAAACTGAATCTGCTTGTCCTCTAGGGTCAATGGGTCATGAGTCATGACCTGATGATGGTTCATCCGGGAGTTACTTTTCACTAGTGTAGTTGACTTATTGCTGGGAGTGAATAGATTGAATCGATCCGTCGGTTGCATTTCCCCAATTTAATTCCTGGCTCAATCACCGTTCTGAAAGGGGATACCTTCTATCACTGTCCGTAGAGGAAACCGATACAAGAAACTTGTCAATTTCATAAAGTTCTCACCTTGTGAGTGCCGCAGTCTGTCGATAGGACAGAGACGTGCCCAGTCACCATAAAATAAACAAAACACTTGTTTCGTCTGAAATTACCTAGTAAGTAACCTGTGGGGGAGGAGTTTCCAATGCGTTGTTGCTGGCACGCTGTTGTGACATTTTGTCTGCATTCAATTACTTAAGCATTTGGTTTGATGATCCCAGTGGGTCGTTTGCTTGTCGTGCAGGAGCAATGGCTCTGTCTGCGTCGCTACGGATTTCTCTCATCGTCGCGTTCTTTGGGATTCTGGCGTTCGTGCTTGGCGTCATCGCCGAAAACAAAAAGGTCTGCCCTTTTCTTCCTGTTATATGAGCACTGATCGTTATGCTTTTCCTTTTCCTTGTCAAGGATGATCAATTTAGCGCAAGTTTAGGCAGATTTCTCGCTGCTGAACTGTGAGCAAGTCATCTTAATAGCCTTATTCATAGTACTATATCATAGATGCTATTAATAACATTTACTGAAATTTCCCAGTCCGGACATCACGGTTATACTGTATCTTGATTACTTTGAGAATATATCCAGTGCTACCAACGCACGGTGACACCTGTAAATGTGAAAAAAAAATCATCCAAAGATATGGATGGATATAGCACGCAGGCATCTATCGTCATGCAAAATTTTCAGTTGAACAAAAAGTTGTGCAAGGAGAAACATAAATGAGACACAAATTTTTCCACAACCTTGGTACTTGTACTTTATCATAATTGCTACTAATAACAGTTACTGCGATTTCTCAGTCCACACATAAGGACTGTATTGCATCTAGTTTACTTTGAGAACATATCTGGTGCTACCGTGCTACCAACACACAGTAGCATATAAAAATATGGATGGATAGAGCACGCAAACATCTATCATCATGCACAGTTTTAAGCTGTGAACAAAGACTTTTTTCTTGAACACAAACACACAGGATAGCTGCATATCTTTGTATTAAGAAAGATGAAAATGGGGGTAAAGAGCCCCTATTTCATCTTCTTAGTATAAATTTATGCAAGGAGAAACAAAATAGAGAAATCGCCATGTGAATAGCTGCAGGTGATTCCTCTTTCTTGTTTCTCGTTGCACTAGTTTTTCTTCAGCCTCAAGTTTTGCGTTGGAACCACGGTAGCACTATAGGCAAAAAGTCATAAAATTATGGCACAGCTCATAGCTTATGCTTACTGTCTTCTATCTTTCAACCAATATAGTTGCTATGGTTTTTTATAAACATGCTTGTAAATTTATACCGTCTTTGTTGCAGCCTGCTTCTGGGACTCCTATCCCAGGAAAGGATGTCGTCATCTGCAAGTTTCCAAGTGATCCAACTCTTGCAATGGGAAGCCTGTCCATTGTGGCACTTGTGGTAGCTGCCATTGTGGGCCATGTTGCTATCTTTTTTCCATACTCGGGCAAGTCAGTTCCTCGTGGAGCACTGTTTCAAAGCACCAGCTTGACAGTGTTCTTTGTTGTTGCTGAGTGAGTATCCTTTCAGCTATATGACTAAGAGTCCCTGTGCTCTGGAAACAATATGCCTTGTATTCTTATGTTTTCTTTTATTATGTGGTTCACTTGTCAAGCCCTCCTACCATTTGGGATATTGAGCTGCAAACTGACCCATCTAAGTTTTGCATTCTAGAATTGTCCTCTTTCCTGGACCCTGAAATCTTTTAATTTGTTCTGTATTGTTAATCAATGCTAATAATGTAGAATTTCCACTCAAGAAGATCACAGAGAACTAATTATTTTTATCGGTTATCGCATTAATCAGTGCTAATAATCATGCTTAAATCTTGTATCATGATTTTTTTGCACTGATGATTTAGAATTTTGGCATATGAGCTCAATATTTTGTTTCCATTAATGCCATTGTATAACTATTTTTGAATGAGTACATGTGCACCATGCTATTTTCTGCACTTTAGTCTCTTTGTAGTAACAAAGATGCACATTGTTGATTCTGTCCCCTTTATGTGAAATCAGGCTTGTCTCAGCCCTGGCTTTTGCAATGTTGTTGTGGGCAACTGTCACTGAGGGACTTCACCGAAGCAAGAACATCCACCACGACATGAATTACCAGTGCCCTACTGCAAAGACCGGCCTGTTTGGTGGTGCTGCTTTCCTTGCCCTTGACGCTGCTCTCTTCTGGCTTGTTTGCCAGATGCTGGCCCTCAATGCAAGGGCTGACTACCTGGACGAGGATGACAACAAGGGTGAATATGGCCAGGTTTACGCTGCTGAAGTCGATGGTTCAAAGGTCTGAGCCTATGCAGTCATGCTTATCATGGTTCTATGATTAGTGTCACTTAACTATATTCAGCCTGTTTATTTAACTCGTAAATGATTAAATTTGTCATCACACAAACCAGCCAATATTTCTTCACAAACCAACAAATTTGTATCTAACTAGCAAACCGAATAGGCTGATTATGTCATCAACAAAGTCGCTTTAGCTCTCGTAAATTTGTATATAAGTTGGGAAGTCTTGCATAAGGCTGGTGGTTATTCTGCATTTTCAGGTTTCAGTGTGATCATAAACAGTTTCTCAGTACAATTGGTTTGCTACTTCCCTTGGTGAACTTATCCTTGTGCTATACCGCTCTTCTTTTTTCTGTGACTAATTCTGGAAACTTAATATCAGAGTTCCGATGTCTGAATGATACTGGAGGGGCCGAATCTCAGAATATTACACACATATGGTCCTACATTACATGCGTAGAGGATAAATTCATTTGACATCTCACATAAAAAGCGTTAGCTACAAGAATGAAATATAATGATTAAATTTCATACAGTTGTATTGTAGAAAGCTTGAGCATACGTCATATCATTGTTTGAGATACACTGTAAAATCAAGGCTCAAATCAATCGTGTTCAGAATATACTGTATGTGCTAGGTTAAAAAGAAACAGACATTACAAGGAGGGGAATCGTAGCTCTTCATGCTGCAGTCTTCAATAGGGCCACTCACCATAACGTGGCCTCAAAATCTTTGGGTTCAGAGCAAGCTCATGGTACGTCCAGATTAGGATCAGGCACCAATGCCATTGCCATGCCATGCATTGATCATATCTGCGATTCTATACTGAGATCACAGCCATCAGCTAAATTGCTTTCAAGTCAGTCAGTCAGCTAAGTGGTGGAGGCTACCACTAGCGCAACCCTTACGCAGATTGCAAGTGCCTGCAAGGCCTTCTGCCTCTGTTCATGTAAACTGAACAGTGAATGAACCAAACTGCACCAGGGAAAAAGGAACAGTTTGGATGTAAGTGCCACTATATGTAGAATAGGAATCAAGATTTCCACTCAGAAGAGAGCAAGGTATGTAGCCAACTAAAGCATTTTTGTTAGATATGCAAAGTCTGACGAGGAGGAATGTTGGATAATTCCTTGGGACCATTTTTTTTTTCTCACGATTCACACCACGAATATTCAAAAGGAAATACATATGGCATGAATGATGCACAATTTGGGAATTAACTACTGGACTTGGATGCAATGAGAACAACTGATGAATCTGAACACCTCTAGAGAAAAAGGACGAATCTGATGATCTGGAAAACACCAGAGAGAAAAGGCAGAAAAGAAATTCAGTAGAACTCTGAGCAATGATAGTTTTCCTAAGTCCCCATCGGTTTCAAACATGGTTGTCACTTGACACATCTAGAATTTGCCATAACTAAGACTTAAATGCTTATTAGCAATCCGATGCTCTATGTGAGGGGATGCAGGGGTTACAGTATGATGTGGCACCCTAAGCCATGGTGATGATATTCAACCCTAACGCTAAAGCTCAAAATGAACCCATTTGAGACGCTTCCTTATTTTTGCAATTTTGCTATATGCTAAGTCAAAGAACTGCAAAAAGGTTGGCAAGGTTATCCCCAAACTACACTTCAGGCAATCCTGTTCATAACAACGTGGCAAACCCTGTGGAGGCATTACAGGCACAATGTCATGTGCAGCTAACCTGTGGGACTGGAATCACTGGATGGTATCGTGTTCACTGTTCAGATGATACTAATCGAATGGAAACATCTAAAGAGCGCAATTTTGTGGTGGCCTTGGCAATCAGTATAGTTTTGACCTCGTTATTGGTGGCTCCTAAATTTACCTCAAATGTAGAACATAAAGAAACTATTGTATCTATTTTGAGTGAACAAGGCATTAGCTAAGACTACATATACAGATCACAACATATTCTGTCAGGCTAGATCTTTTATACAAGTAATTAGTTTAGTGAAAAAGGGTATGTCTACCTGGCTTCTAAGTGTTTATTATATTAAAATTTCTTTTGTAGCTTGACTATCTGCCAAAAAAAATGGAGCAAGCTGATCCATTCCTTTTACCTGCATGTGTTGTTGCATCAGTCTACTTGTCCCCTTCCTCTTTTGATGCTTTCCTAAGACTTAATATGACGCCTCCACTAAGACAGGTAGTTACAATAGCAAGCGAAGCTTCTGTTGGTATATGATAACCTGCCATAAGTGGAAAACGGTAGTTAGATGAGACCAAAAGCACTTAAAAAACAGCAATGTCACTTTGTATGCTGCTAAAAAGGAGATCAAAACATTAGGTGAACGTATTGAATATGAATGTGACAAAATAAGAGTTAGATAATGTTTTTAATTGCTCACCAAAAAAGTCAAAGATCATCTTTGTCCCTATGAAGCCCAACACGATACCAATGGCAGGCTGGAGAGCAAATTGCCAATAGAAATGGTGCAGTTAGATCATAGAACAATATATGAACCTGCTCGGGCATTGACCATTCACATTTGCAATGTGGTAACTGATAGTGTTGGATATTAGTCAACAACAAATATCCAATACCTCCAATTACCACTAACATGGACCTAATTTTCACAATGGGTGATGTAAACCTGAATGATTTGTTTGTTCTAAAGTAAGATACAACAACAACAACAACAAAGCCTTTAAGTCCCAAACAAGTTGAGATAGGCTAGAGTTGAAACCCAGCAGAAGCAATCAAGGTTCAGGCACGTGAATAGCTGTTTTTTTGTTCTAAAGTAAGATAACAGAAGAAAATAGATAAAATATAAATATTCAATTTCGAAAGGTAAATAGAAAATAGCTCAATAAACCTTAAAAAAGAAAGTGGACTGTGGATATTCACCTGTAGATACTCCAATTCACCCATGCTTTCAGAAATGAGCACATAAAGCGACCGCAAACCTGACATAACAATATTTCCATCAAGTTAGTTTTGACATTGTTTAGAAGTGCAGAAATTGTACCACACACAAGATTTAGATCAAGCATAAAGAAAATTTAAGATTGCAACATAAAAAGGCAGAATATTTACCAGCAATAGCAAAAATATTTGATGATAGTATTATAAGTGGATCCCTTGTGACGCCAAAAACTGCTGGTATTGAGTCAATCTGTATAACAGGAATGTTAATACCTATACCTGGAGTCATAAAATAAAATAGAAAAGGAAGAACTGCACATGAAAATAGCTTGGAAGGAACCTACGGCAAAAGCAATATCACTCAGCTCAATCACTGCCAAAGTCAAGAGCAATGGTGTAGCCTGCAGATATTAACCAAAAGAAGTATTGCATCTTCAGGAAAATATATAACTTTACGAAGACAGAAAATTTTTAAATTGTCCACACAACCATGCATCTATGTTGTGTGAACAGAAACATAACACTGAATGCTGAAATATTAACACATCAAATGATTGGGAACGGATAAAAAATTCATATTCCAGGACAAAGCTCATTCCATGGTAGCTTTAGTAAAGATCCAGCTTAAAATGGACAACACTTACTTTCCATAAACCATCTTGATTTGTGAAAAACTGTTCATCATCATAATAATCTGACAGAAGAAACATGGGAATGAGCTCAACTAGACATGAAGATATGTAATTACTGAATACTACTAACCCCTAAATATAATAACTTCTAAGATATGTAATTGAAGTCATTTTAGCTGTGTAATCTGGAGTGAACGATGGATCATGTTAATAATCTAAATAGCAGATAGGTAAGGAAAACTGAAAATCATTGATAAAGTTGGTTACCAGTGACTGGAATGAACTTTTGGCATGTTTTCACAATGAAGTTGTCGGATAGATCAGATTCTTCTTCTTCAGCAGCAAATAGCTGCCATTATGTTAAGACTAAAGTATTAGTGCTGTGGCCCTTGTTGAATATCTCGAAGTCACTTAAAGAAGCTCTGCACGACTATCTTGAAGAGACTTTCCAATATCACAAAAGTGGAAATAAATTGGGAATATGTGTGACGATTGTTTTCTGTTTTTTTTTTCTTCTGAGGGTTAACTTACTTACATAGGCATAAGATTGAAATGTAACAATACAGGTGGAACAAGAATAGATCCGGAAAAGAAGCATGCCATTATGGTATATTGATATTACTACTAAGTGATAGAAGGAATACACTGAGTAGTTTAGAAACAAGCATTCGTTGAAGCTGTCAAAAGACAGGACTTTGCTTTTGCCAAAAGAGTAATTGCAGGAAATGAACAAGTAGATCATTTTTAAGTTGGAATAAAAAGTGACGAGTTTACCATTCTCATGAAGTTAACAGTGCATGCTAGCCACTATTATGCTAATCTTAAACATGGTAAAATAACAAGTTTACCAAAAGGGGCTTAAAGTAAAGTGTGACCCATCTTTTTTTAGTGAAAATAAACAGTCTTACCTTGTAAGAAGTGAATAACAGGATCAAAGCCAACAGCAAGTTCACTGCCTCAAATTTCTACAGAAAATTAGAAGACTGTAACAGTCAATATAATATGATAAATGAAAAACATAACCAACAGCAGTATGAGAGAACAATCAACCTGGATGGTAGCTGTTCCTAAGATGATCATCACAGCCCGAAAGATCACAGCTCCAGCAATACCATAAGAAAGTACTCGATTCTGGTTACAGACATCAGAAATGATGAGAAAAGGCACAAAGTTGACTTGAATTTCAACTGTCGCAATAGCCATGAGACATACCTGGTATTCATTTGGCACTTTGAAATACTTAAAGACCAGAATAAAAACAAAGAGATTGTCCACCGACAAACTCTGTTCCAATAAATACCTGTTAGATAACAGGACAAGATTACATTGACATTGTTATGCATAGAGTTTAAGGAAAGCGTTGTCATGATTGATCATGTTATAAACACATAAAATTAAACCCATCTTCAAGTATACAAACTAATACTAACATTTAAATGTAAGTGATTATTGGAAAGAAGGAAATAACAAGATGTACGATAAGATGAGGAGCAACCAAACTAACTTGCACAAAACAATGGAGGATCCATTTGAAAACGAACACAAGTTAAAGCTAATATGCAGTTCTGTGTGCTTCTCAACTGTGCTGTTATTCATATGTAATGTAATCCTGGAAATCCTAATGCAAAAAGGAGCCAAACTTATAACCATTTTGTAAAACAGTGTCGATGCTAAATACAAAGGGATACGCATAGCACACACCCAGCAAAATACTCTGATGCCTTCTCAGCCCCGTCCCTCAAGGCAATGCTAACTCCAAAAACCACCGCAGCAAGAACCTGAACCAACCCAATATATTAGCGCCATGCATAGAACTAACTCCAAGCTGAATCAACAAAATGGTAGGTAGACAGAAGAAACTGACCACCAGTGTCACCCTTCTAATGGCACCTTTCCTGTTCGTGCTGGATGCCGGTACGGGCTCCGCACCCTTGTTGGTTTGAGCGCGTGGAGTAGAATTTAGCGTCTCCTTCTCTGCATAAATATCCACTGTGAGCTAGCAGAGAGGAACGAGTAATCTCATGAAACCACAAGAAATGAACTCAGCAGATGCTTTGCTCTGGACTATGGTCTCTGGTAAAATCACTTGGACGTTATGCTTAGAAATCAAATCATCAAACAAACATGGGAATTCCCCGTCTGAAGAACTTGAGTACAAAATTCGTCACGAGTTACTGCATATTTCTGATGTTGCGACCAAACTATGCGCTCATGGGCCATGGCTGGCTGGCTCACCGGAGCTTAGCGAGACGCCTTCCTCCTGTTCCGCCCCCCTGGCGCGCCGCCTTCGCGTCCTCCCCCGCCGCCCACCTTCCGCTTCCCCAGGGCGGGACGTCGCGGCGACCACCGTGACCGCGGGAGGCCGCCACGTGAGCGGCGGGAGCGCTGCGCGCGCACGACGCGGCCACCACGGGTCCGGGAGCCGCGGGAGGAACCGCGTGGCGGTCGAAGCGGCCACCGCGGAAGCCATCGCGGGCGACGAGCTCGGTCGGGGGCGCGACGGGTGGAGCTCGGGAGCGTACCGCCGCGGGTGGAGGCGGAGCGGAGGTCACTCAGCCACACCGGCTGCGGTAGCCGGTAGGCAGCCCACCCCACCCAAACGGAGCGCACGTGCGCCGCCCGCAACGGGATCCGTAACCCGTTAGCAAACCCGATACTGGTGGTTGTGGATGTGGTGATGGTTTTGGGCCTTTGGCTTCCCTGCAAGGTGGGCCCAATGCTCATCAGGCCCATATGCCAGTGGTTGTCTTCGGCTTGTTCGCCACTACGCTTGGCGACTCGCGAGTCGAGGGTTTTTCTCCTGCGCGGCGGCTACCTCCCTCTCCACGGCGGCGGCGGGCGATTCTGCAGATCCCGCGCCTCCCTCCGCGATTCGAGGTCAGTTTCCTCCGTTTGGTGTTGCGCGTGGCGCTAATTCTGGGAATCCCATCTCAATTTTTGTTTATTTCGTTGTGATTTTTTTGGGTAGTCAGACTCAGATCACTCAGATGGGGGAAGGGGGAGAGAGCGGCGGCAGCAGCGGCAGGGCGACCACGGCGGCCCCGCTGAGGGATATAAGGCGCCACAAGTGCGGGTTCTGCGACGTGGTCCGGTCCAAGAAGTGCTTGCTCCGCGCCCACGTGCTCGAGCACCACAAGGTACCAGCGGTGCTGCTAGCTCGCTCGCTCGCCGTCGCTTGGTTGAGACTTCAGAGATGCGCGCGTTCTTCTTTGTATTGTTCTATAGGGGTAACACTTATGGGGTGTGTGTGTGTAGGATGAGGTGGATGCTTTGGGGGGTTACTGGGAAGGTGGAGATGGTGGTCCGCGCAAAGAGCTTAGCCGTCAGTGCCAACAGTGTGGGATGAGCTTCAAGAAGCCGGCACATCTGAAGCAACATATGCAGAGCCATTCGCTCGAGGTACTGATCTGGCTTATGTTGGGTTATGGTATATGCTCAGTGAATGCTCAGGCTAGTAGTGCTCACCTGATTTGTTATTATCCACTTTAATGTTTTTTGTGTAAGAAAAGGCCGAAATGCAAGCTACATGCTCTTTTGGCTTTTGGTGTGGTTGCTATAAACCTGCTATAACAGTTGGTTCTGTGGATGACTATCTCATGGACATTTTTAGTCCATTGTGTTATTAATTGTGCTGATTTTGCAGTCTGTTTGTTCAGATATGGATGTGTGAAGCATTGGATCCCAAAGAACTCCAAAATGTGGGAAGGCCTTGAATGGACCAGTACCAGGATGGGGAGACCCTCCTGAGAAGCTCCATCAAGAGTGCCTCCGCTCACGCTACTCTTCAGGTTGTCTATTCTGTGCTGTTCAGAGCTGCTTTCTGTTTGTTATTATGTTTGCTGTTACATGGCATATGCTAAAGGTCTAGTCTCAGCATGGGATGTCTGCTGTTTTTTTTTTATATTTGATAACTCACGGATTGACGCTGCAATGCTGTTTGAGTATATATAGCTGTCACCACTTGATGGCCTCGCTATCAAATAGTAAACGGGATATATTTAGCAGGCATATAGAGACACAACTCCTGTTCTGTGTAGCTTATATGCTCAGCTTTAGTTATGTGTTCACTGAAATGATTGGATCATAATCTTCCTTAGTGGAATGATACATTTGATGCAAAAACCAAATTAATTATCATTTGAAAGTGAGTTCTGCGGATAAGATATAGTTCCTATTCAGCCCTGTTTTTAGTTGGATTGTTGTATGGCATTTGATTTGCTGATTTTTGCAGCCTACTTATTGACATATGAATGCGTGAAGCATTGGATCCCAAAGAACTCCAAAATGCGATAAGGCCTTGAATGGACTAGTATCAGGATCGGGAGACCGTCCTGAGAAGCTCCATCAAGAGTGGCCTTGTTCACGCTTCTTCAGGTTTGCTCATTTCATTTCAGCCTTCTCATTCTTAATATTTCCTTTTATGTTGTTATCTACATGTCCTTTTATAATTGTATCTTCTATTATTTTCACACTACTTAAAGCTCATGTTATAGCATGCTCAGTTGCCCTCTGTGGTACTGTTTGCAGCTCTATTACATTATTTCTAGTAAACCTTGCTTTCATACTATATTGTGATACATGTCTTTCCAAAACTACTGCAGAGGCCCTTTTCCTGCACCGTTGATGGTTGCCCCTTGAGCTATAGCAGGAAGGATCATTTGAACAGACATTTACTTACTCATGAAGGAAAACTATTTGTGTGCCCTATTGAAGGATGTGGCCGAAAGTTCAATATCAAGGGTAATATGCAGAGACATGTTCAGGAAATCCACAAAGATGGCTCTCCTTGTGAAAGTAAGAAAGAATTCATCTGTCCAGAGGTTAACTGTGGGAAGACTTTCAAATATGCTTCCAAGTTCAAGAAGCACGAAGAATCACATGGTGAGAAACACACTTTACAGCCATTTCCATATTTCTTATACTCAATTTAAATTGCACACTTTGAAAGCCCAATTGATATAGTATATTGATGATATATTTGTAGTAGGTAGTTCTGGTCTATGCCATGCTCTGAGCTGAGTTTATCAATATGAACTCTCTAGTCTTTACCAAAATGTTGTCTTTCTGATATGATTATTTTAATCTTCTGCCTCAGTGCATGCTTTCGTCTATTCTGCAGAATAATATGTATACAAGTGCTTATTATCAACGTTGATGGTATTTTCTCTGCCGTGATAAACTTTTGGTACTTGTGGTGCGCAGTCAAGCTGGAATACACAGAAGTTATCTGCTGTGAACCAGGCTGCATGAAATTCTTTTCAAACGTGGAATGCCTCAAAGCGCATAACCAATCCTGCCATCAACATGTTCAGTGTGATATCTGTGGCACTAAACAGCTAAAGAAGAATTTCCAGCGCCATCACCGGATGCATGAAGGTTCATGTGTCACTGAGAGGGTTAAATGCCACTTCGAGGACTGCAAATGTTCATTTTCAAAGGTGTGGTTTCTAATCATAACACTATTTGATTCTCTTATGGTTTGTTTCCGTCGAATTTATCAGGGAAAACACTGTTATTCATTCTTGGTGAACTTGAAACTGCAGAAATCCAATTTGGACAAGCATGTTAAGGCGGTCCATGAGCAGCGTCGACCTTTTGTGTGCCAATTCTCTGGGTGTGGCAAGAGGTTTTCTTACAAGCATGTAAGGGACAATCATGAGAAGTCAAGCGCTCACGTGCACACTGAGGTACCACAAATGATCACCAGATAACAATTTTCTCGAAATCGTACATTGTGCTATCTCCTTCAGAAATGCATCTTGCAAGGGGGATGTTTATGATTTCCCGTCAATGGTTTGCAGGGTGATTTTGTCGAGGCTGATGAGCAGCGACCACGTTCATTAGGTGGGCGCAAGAGGAAACCTGTATCCGTTGAGAGTTTGATGCGGAAGAGGGTAGCCGCTCCTGATGAAGGGCCTGCTCATGCTGATGGAACTGAGTATTTGAGGTGGCTTCTATCGGGTTGATTCGTCCTGGACCCAAAGAGGAAGGGATGCAAGATATCGCTGGATGCTCAGGCGCGCTTTTGTAGTTGAAAATACCTGCAATTTACTTGGCATGTATAGGAAGAGGAATGTATGTAGTATGTTATATATGTATGTTGATGTACGGTATCAGAAAGACAGATCATTGAACCTTAATTATAAAGGCAATATGCTGTATTGGCAAGATCTTGAATGTAAGAGTTGTTGCTCATGATCATTAGATCTTCGTCTTCAAATCAAATGCTCAAGCTTCAGCACGGCTTGGGAACATGTTCTGGTACTGTTTGCATCGAGCCTTTGCCTTTGTTTGCCTCCTGCTGGTTGCAGGAGAAAATTGGATTCATGATTCTTGAATGCTCTTATGTAACAGCAAAACAGCTGTTTAGTTCATTTGGCAGAACCACAGCACACTTCATTCAAATTTGAAGATGCACAATGCCAAAAACATTTATTTCAAATAATACGCCGCAGCAATTACCAAATTTAATTTTCAGATAACTACACATCACAATACACCAATCTTAATTTTCAACTGAATGCACCAGCATAGGACACTCACTAGTCCCTAGTGAACAGCGGAGAACTGCACATGGCAAATTCTTTTGGTGTCTGGTTTCTGAACCAGAAATGGCAATTCAACATCACTCCAACTTCCAGAATGGAGTTCATGAACATGATAGCAATGTGCCGTTATGACACATCAGTTTTTCTACTACATATATCCCGAACTGAACAAATTTGCGCAAGAGGAACGGAAAAAAGGAGCTTCCTTTAAGCCAAGCCACAGCTGCAAAAACATACAAGAACGCAGAGGCAGAGTGAGACGAACGCCAAAAAACCTCGTCGACGGGTCACTTCTCCTCAGCCGCCACCGGTGCCGCAGCCGCCGCCTCTCCCTCGGCGGGCGGCTTGTCGGCGTCCGCTGCAAGCGCCTCCTGCCGCGCTCGTAGGACGGCGAGAACGTTGACGGCGGGCATCTGCAGGCATCCGAGGAGGTACTGGTAGGACTGCACCCTGGTGGGCATGGCCTCGAGCTGCGCGAAGTCGTCGGGCCCGTAGAGTCGGCCCTCGTAGACGGCGCCGGTGAAGTCGTTGAGCTGCAGCTTCCACTCCTTCTGGAAGTCGCGGTAGGGCTTGAGCGCGGGCGGGATCTCGTCGGAGCGCACGAAGAGCCACGCGTTCATGCCCCGCGCGCAGGGCCTGAGCGCCTCCCACCGGGTGCCCGCCACGGCCGCCGCCATGTCCGAGTTCTTGGTCACCACCAGCCGCGCCGTGGGGGGCAGCGACGCGCGGATGCTCCGCAGCTGCGCCACCGTGAACCCGTGGCACCAGATGCCCGCCAGCAGCTGGCACCCATCGAGCTCGCGCCGGAGCGCCTCCTGGCGGACCAGCTCCGCCGCCCCGCGGATCGACGGGGCTAGCGACGCGGCGGAGCTGCGCACGGACGTCATCGGCGGCGGCGGCAAGGGTTCTGCCTGGGATGCGAGTGTGCGTGCGCGTGTGATCTCTCTTGCCTCCCACGACGAGAGATGGGTCGCAGGCTTCCTTTCTACTGTTATGATGGGTTAATTAAAGCCCAGTAGTTGCAGAAGTGGGCTCAAAGCCCAATACCTGCAGTAATGGGCTTCGGAGATTAAAGGCCGTTAGCAAACTAATCACTTCATTTGGATGGCGTGGGATCCTTTCAAAAAATTGGATGGGCTGGAAAAGTGCTTATTGCATGGACCTTCGAGAAGCCCAGGACGTTTCTCGTCCGATCCGATTTGAGCTGAATACACTGATTTCATACTAAAGGGCCTTAGTACGCTGGTACATGGCCCAGGACGTTTGCATGAACTTAAGATTTTTTTTTAGAAAAATGATTCGCCATTGTCACAAGCCATGAAATGTTAGCAAATTAATCAGTTCCATCCATACATTCATATTACTAATCCATCAACCTACGTCCAACAGCGAATAAAATTTTATGAGACATAAGTATTAGTTTAGGATAAAATTGGTATCTACATGCTGCAACCAATAAAAATTGCTTATCTTTGTGTTCTCCCTCTGCTCATTTTCTAACATAATGGTCATATCAATATTTTGTAATCTATATCCAATTGTAAAGAATTTACTAATTAATCTATATGCTTTTTCCATCCATATTCATATTCCCCCCCTCTTTGCATCACATCTTTGTGTATCTTTAGTACCTGTTTACATAATAAATCCTTAGCTTAAGTTATGTTACCTCTTGTTGTATCCCATATGTTGTGACATCATAAGTCTAGATTTGGGTTTACAAACATTCATCTTACTAGTTTTTGCAATTTTCTTATCCGATCCACGTGTTAAGTACTTAAATTCAAACTATACTACATATTGTACCTTTTATTCAAAAGTCTCCTTTTGTATGCTACTAAAACAAGACCGGTTCTACTTCCTCGATAATACTTTTAGTTATTACAACGGCATTAATAATCGCTTTTGCATGCACTATGATGTTCAAGATATTAAATTGCCTCTATCAAAGAATTATGTGTGTAGTAGCGTTTTTATAAAAAAAATAGGATGCTCACAATTAAACTATATAAATGCATATGTGTTGAATGTTTTGGTCAAAATGAAGAAATTTATCAAAAATAAAGCTTAGATAATTTATTGTCATGGAGGATTAATACAATTACAAATAAATTTTGAGTGTCACCATTTTATGATTTGTTAAGGGGGTATCTTTAGGATTGTTAAGTTGCAGATATATTTATCTCTCATGCATGCATGTAGAATTGTGCCGCATGTATCTTTTCTTTGAGTTAGTTTTAACTCATAGAGAAATACGTTTGGTTTTTATAATTTGAGAGTGGTAGATGTGCGTGATTTAGAATACATATATAGGCATATTTCGTGGTTATAATTATTTAGAATAGTATATATTGGTGGTTTTGATGTAGCTTTGAGAGGATATATACTTTAGTTTATTTTTGTAATGACATATATGGATAATTTAGATGCAAACTTAAACATTTCTTATATTATACATTAAAATGGAAGAGGTGGATAACTTTATTAGATATAATGTTAGAGAGAGTAATTTTGATACAAATTTAGGGGCTACTCGGATATTTAATAATTTTTATGAAAACTTTACAACATATCTTTTTTTTCTCGTATAGCGCATCCAGTGAGGATTGACGTGTGGAGGATCCATTTGGGCCTACCATTATTAGCGACATAAATATTTTTCTTCAAATAATTGTGTATTTCTTAGATGAAGGATTTCATCAATTCGATTTTCTCAGGATTTGGTCCCCTCCTCCTTACTTCCAAACCTGAACAAATTTTCACGAGGATAATATCACTCGACCAAACATAGTGGTACACGTGTGAATCCAGTGACGAAGTATATATGTAGAGCAAGCAATTTTGAGAGTGACAGCAGGCAGGCGATGCCGACATACAGATGGATTGTGCCTCACTGTTCACTACTGCTATTAGTGCCGCGTCTCTGTCAACTGAAATGCATGTTAGCTCTACTACATCCAATTGTAGGTTGCTGCTGGCCTCTCGTCTAGCTATCACGTCGTGTCAACCGAGGTTAACAAGCATAACACCCTAATACATATATGCATAGAGTGATTTACCTTTTGGCTGCATCCATGTCTCTTGACAACGCGCTCTCTCTCTATATATATACTATATAAAGTACTTTAAGGTTGTGTTTGGTTCAGCCTGAACGATAATCAAACAGGTGGAATCTGAAGCTGCTTTTTCTATAAGCGATTTCTTTCATATATGTAATATGATTTTCGCAGCACTTTAGGTTTTGCTTTTCGCTTTTGACTTTCTGTTTTTCTAAATTGGTGCAAATAAAAATATGATTTACAACTATTTCAAGGGAGATGAACAGAGGGGATAGGTTTCATAGATGTTTCAATCAAATAACTTACAACTTTTTTCACAGCAGACATAGCTCATCACAACTTTTCCATGGCTTATAGTTCACGATAGTTTTTCCACACTTCAAAGCTAAATCAAACAAAGCCTAGCTAAGAGGACACTACTTGTTTGTATTTTGTAGCTGCCATATATATTAACAACTTATTGCACATATATGAAATTATAATTTACTAACGCCGGCCAACCCGGATCTACTATCGTACTACTACTAGTTAAGTTAGACTGCCAACTGGCTTTATTTAATCTCCATCATCAACTGGATCAGAGAATTATTAACAAGTAAAAAAGAGTTTACAACCAAAGAGGAATCAGCATCAGATCACCAATCGAGACATTATTAAGAAATACACACAGCAAGTTGCTGGTTCTTCAACTTACATCTGTCATCTGACTCATCAGCTCCCTGCCGAATGTATTTTATTTGCAGCTTGCTTGAGCTGCAGGTTGATATATATATGTGCATGGATGGCTTAGTGCTACAACCGTACCTATTAATATATAACAATCACTTTGGCAGGAACAGAATATACAATATATAATATGGAGTACAAAGTTTAAGACCGTACCATGCATCTCTCTCACACATATGACCAAAGGTAGGCTTAGCAGAAATCATGTTATTTAAAGAGTATAACAGGGCCTGTTTGGCCAGGCTCCGCTCAGCTCCGGCTCTAGCAGTCCTGTACAAGCACTGTGGCAGAGCCCGGCGGAGCCGCACCAACGCAGCTCCGACGGCTCCTCTTCGATTGCGGGTGTTCACAGGCGGAGCCAGAGCTGATTTTCGAAGAGCTACAGCGATGCACAGGATCCTACAAGGCGGTACAGTGCCGTGGCAGAGGGAGCCGAAGCCATCACGAGCTGCGCCAAACGGTCCCTAAAACAAGTAGCTAGTGTACATATATGTGTAGTAGTGTGCATACATTACTCTCTCCAACAGAGAGTTGAAAAGATTATCTCCACCCAACAAAGAGCATTCAAACAATACATAAGACTACTTTTAAAAAGGAACCTAACTGATCCTTCGAGTACAACACTTAATACAAGTAATCAATCACAGCAACAAAAGATATTACACCATGTTCGCTTGATCGTATCAGCCATACTTATCAGCCATGATACAATATTTTTCTCTCACAACAAAACAGCAGCAATCGACTTATAAGCCACAGAAACGATCAAGCGAACATGATGTAAACAAAACGCCAACAGGGCTCGAGGGACAGATATAAGTACTACTACCGCCGGTACCTGTCTGATTTGTTTTAACTAAATTAGATATATAATTATACATATATGTTGGTCCATGATGCATGTCATGCAATAAGGTTGTTGTTAGATTATTATTACTATCCGATTGGGAATTAACGTAAGCAGTGACGTAACTCGACGCCGTATAAAATAGCAATATATTTCCTCTCGGAGGAAGAAGAATTGAATAATGCATGCCAAAAGGAGAGAGAGACCCACACACACCACATGCAAGAAAACAAGGACGCCTCTCCAATCCTTAAAAAATCCAAATAGATGAGTGCTGTCCATTTTAATTATATTCTTTCTCCCAATTTGCTACGGGCACAAGCAATTTCTTACATTACATTTCATCGAGAGCACACGGTCACCGACATCGAAGACCCACGTACAAGTTTCCGCTAAACATATATATATAGGTTCAGTTCATGAAAATTAAGGTGGGTTTTAATATTTTTTTAGTTATGTAGTATAGGCGTATACATCCATAAACGCCCATGTAACAACCATCATATTACATCTCGCTATCGATGGACATGTCTTCTATCACTGAAAGATCATAGTAGCATCTTTAGTTTCTAGAATAAATTTAGAAAAATACGAACATCTAGGCTTAGCTCGCGGTGAGCATTGAATTTGCCTGGCATTATTTATAGATAGCCCATAGATTAGTTCATACACTGGTTGATTTTGTTTTTCTCGCCAACATTATAGCATGGTCAAGGTGATATTTTTAACCGAAATAATTGGCCTTAATTAAGAACAAAGCACACATATATATTATAAGTACTGCTTGTCGTTTGTTGCTTAGTGGTTACTATATTGTCGATCTCTATGTTGCAAATTAAATGGGCAGTTGTACTCTCACTTTGCGGCTATTTTTCCTATGGTACCGGATGGTCGTTTGTCGGTGATCTAACAGATGATTTGTTCTTTGAATATTTCTACTATGTGGTCCTTTCTAGGACGGAATAATGAAGGGACAGACTTACAGGTATCATAACAGACTAGCTACTTCTCCCTTGGCTAGCTATTCTTTATTTCATTTCATGTTTTCAGAATCCCTGTGGTTAACCTTTATATATTGTTGACAAGTCTCTTGGACCACGGGAATAACCAATGATGGTTCCAACATATATATTATTACACTTCAAAATATGCAACAACATCATTGCTCAAAAAAAATGCAACAACATCAATAATATGAAGATGAAGAATTGGAATTACTAGGAAGATTAAAACTTAACAAAACTCAGAGGCCTTGGTCAACAAACTCTTTTCTTATTTAGAGACAAATAGAAAGTCATGACCTATATACATGAAAATTAGAAAATCCATTTATATCGAGAGGAAGGTCAATATGGTTATGTTGTGACAAAATACAAGTATAACACACAAGCATCCTGAACCAACCGTGCGAAGCTATGGCACAAATATCTATAGTATACACTTGACATTTATCTATGGGCTATTGGGTTGGATCTCATATATATATGTGCCTATATATGTTGCTTAATTTCATAGTAAAGTTGATGATGATAGTGCCGGCCTCCTTCTTCCCCACTGAAACAACAAACAATTGCCAACTTGTGTGCCGCAATTAGTATACTACACTTTCAGAGGCACATGGAGACGAGTAAACAAGGGATCAATTGGAGTAATGGGATTGGTCCTAGTACTAGCACCATACCAAATTCGATGTATCACTGCAGCACCCATGCACATGTTGGAGAGCATTTTATCTTTATCACAAACAATATAATTCCTCTCATTGCTTGAGACCATGATGCAGCATGAAGAGCGAGGGAATGAATCGATCGATGAACAGGCGGCAGTGCTCGAATCTCGATGCGCCCCGGCCTCGAGTTTGAAACGGAATCTATCTAGCTAAGTAATCTAGTACTGTATCTAGTGGGCGTCAAAAAAATTGTGTTCCTTCACATGACAGATTCCTTGGCTTTTTCGCTGACGGTGGTAAGCTAGCTGTCGGCATTTCTCTTGATCCTTTCCTTGACAAAAGATTCTCTTGGTATCCATGGCTAAGGTATGTAAAAAGGTTGAGGTGTGGATTATTGTCATTTCTTAGTCTTACTCCAAAATGACCAAAGTCAACAGTTATGCCGGTCAAGAAAAGAAACCATACGTGGTTCTCACTTTGCTCTAGAAGTTGTTCTGGTTTTTCTAGCTTTTGTTATGTAACTGATATAGAATTATATCTAGATATATAGTAAAAGTTATATATCAGAACGACCTATGATTTGTAACGGACAAAGTAGAACGACCTATGATTTGTAACGGACAAAGTAGCGTATATCCTTGTACCAAATGCGTCACCGTCCATTCAGCCTCCCTCTCGTAACTGTGTGCAAGAACAAACAATGACAGGACGAGGCAGTACGCAGTGCAATTTGATTTCAAAGCAAGCAAGAACGACAAGAACCGAATTGACACCCAAAGAAAGGAACTGGAATATTAATCGTCCAGAACTTTGTCCACATGTAGAGGGGGTCTCTGAAGCCTTATGAAACCTGTATATACTTCTATCAATTTTTCGCAACGGGGGAATATAGCCCATGTTTCATTAAGATGAAGATAATTACATGACGTAGCTACGAAAGAATCCTCATAGCATAGATTACAAACCACTAAGTTAGTGGTGAGTGACCTAGAACAAACCTGTATATACTTCTGTCAATAGTTTCAGCAATGATATATTCTCTACATAATGATATATATATCAATCAAAGTATCTCAGATGCTGAAGTTAGTCAATCTCTAGCAGCAACAGTAACTCCAAGAGCAGCAGTGCGTGTACTGTGTAGTGTAAAGAGAGGAGCATTTTCACTGGGGCAGTATGACAGTGTCATGTATCGATATTAGGGATACCCAAAGCAAGAAAGTTAGCGTCAACGCTGACTTCCCCGGATAGAGCAAGAAATATTAAAAGGTCTTACCCGACCCAAGGCCACGGGCTCCGTCTTGCCCGACCCCTTGGGTGCGGGCTCCGTCTCGCCTGACCCCTTGGGTGCGGGCTCCGTCTCGCCCGACCCTAAGGACGCGGTTTCCGTCTCGCCCGAGGCTGCGGGCTTCGTCTCGCCGACCCTTGGGTGCGGGCTCCGTCTTGCTCGACCCCAAGGACGCGGTTTTTGTCTCGTCTGACGGGGACCCATACCGCTACCAACCAGTCCAGGTCCAAGCATATGGTCCAGGGTCAAAACTCTGACACCAGGGAAGAGACTGGCACGCCTCGATGTAACCCGTGGCCATGACGGGCCATACCTGAGGACTCAGATCAAGAACAATGTCGAGCGTGCCGGTGCTGTTCTGCCTAACCCTCGTACGAACGCTGAAAGATGCGTCAGTTCACCACGACGTCCGTCGGGACGGAATGGAACGCTATGACCAGCAGATGACGCTTGCGAATGATGCCAATGATAAACAGGGCCACGACGTGGAGCCATCTCTGTTGACATCTACAGGATCGGCGGGACCCGTATGAAGGAGAAGGACCTGGTGACCTTGAAAGCCTTCTTCCCTCTCTCTCTCTCTCGCTCTTCTCTTCCTCCGTTGTAACCCACGCTTTCCCTTCGCCTATAAAAGGGGAAGCAGGGCACCCCATGAATGGAGAGGGAAACCAAAACACAAGAGCACGACATGAGCACACGGCTGAGCGGCAAGCGAGCTCTCAGCACCCATTTACTCCTTCCACCAGAGACTTGGGATCCTCTCCCTCTCTCGCCTGTTTGTAACCCCTACTGCAAACCAAGTGTCGGTAACATGAGCAGCAGCGAACTGGACGTAGGGACGTTCCACCCGAACTAGTATAAACCCTTGTGTCCTCCGAGCACACCATCCGAGCCAGACGCGCAAATACAAATTTACTCGTCGGTGGTCCAAAAAACACCGACAGTTGGCGCGCCAGGTATTGGACTTTTTGCGCGTCTCGACGTCCACATCAGGCCTCGGATGGCTAGTCACGGCGTCAGCTGGGTCCTGGGCGCGCACGTGCGCTTTGGGAACCTAGACTTCATCATCATGATGGGGGGAGAGTTGGTGTAGGCTCCCGTCGCCGTCCAACCTCTCCACTCCACCAGCCTCGATGCGATCACCAAGACGCTTGAGGAGTTGCGGCTGCGCGCACTGGAGGCCCGCGCCCCCGGGAGCTACCAGCTCCTCGGCTTCGATTATGGGAGGCTAGAGTGCCAGCTCGGGTCCTTCCTAGGACCCCAACCATCCCAAGAGGACCTAGGCTGCCTCACCTTCTCTTTCGCCAACGTCATGACGTAGCTTGCCGGAGGAGAGCCGCTCTCCCGGAATACCTCATCTGGAGTGCCCCAACAGCGCTCCCATTCGGTCTGCGCAATATCGTAGAGACCGTTGGCCACCTTATGGCGCAACGCATGCCCTCATCCCCTACGAATGATGAGTTCGTGGGGATGACCGAATATGTCGCGGAATCTTTTCATGACCTCCTCACGGGAGAATCAGAGTCGCCCTCCGACTCCGACTCCAGCAGGGGGAGCCATCACCCCTGGCGTGAATGTTTCATGGTAGGTGCCCCCGAGGGATACATCAAAAGCATCCACAAGGGAGGGGCTACCCTAGCAGATGACATCAACGATGAGGTCGAGGGGGACACAGAGGCCCCACCTCGCCTGCGGGTAGAGCAGCTGAGGGCGCGGAGCTCGAGCGAGAGATCAAGCGCCATGAAGACGGTGGGCATGCGCATGTCGTGGCCCATGATGTGAATAGGAGGATCATCAAGGACGACGAAGCCCTCCCACACTTCACCCAGGCAAGCCAGAATGTCGCTACCGCAGTGGCCTTACTCTAGGGGCTCCCGGAGCCTGTGACACCTGAGGATCATTGGGCCCATCACAAGATTCGCACGCTACTAGAGCGTGCGGCGGCGCAGTAGGCCGGGAGCTCGCTGTTCCGATGATGCGAGCTCGATGCCATCCAGCGCATGCCCTTAGAGCGACCCGACAAGGACATGTCAGTCCACCAGGTGTAGCAAGGCGACAGGCCATGCGCCGTGGTCCTGGTGCATGAATGTCTCGGCCTCCACCGTGATGCGCGCGACACCCTCGATGCCCATAGGCGTACCCACGGCGATGCGAGGAGGCTAGCTGCGGCTACCACCCTCATCGTGGCGGACGCTACGACAACGGCGAGGACCGAAGCCCGAGCCTCGACTTGCCGAGGCCTCAAGCCTTTTGGACGACACATCCTCAACGTCGTCTTCCCACCGCGGTACCAACCGCCGACCAACATCCTGAAATACTCTGAGGAAACAAACCCCGGACTATGGCTCGAGGATTATCAGCTTGCTTGTCAAGCCAGTGGAGTGGATAGTGACGATTTCATTATCCGCAACCTTCCATTGTTTCTAGCCGATTTGGCGTGAATGTGGTTGGAACACCTTCCACCCAACCAAATCTAAAGTTGGGCGGACCTAAAAGAGATCTTCGTGGGAAACTTTCAGGGCACATACGCGCGTCCTGGGAACCCATGGGATCTCAAAACTACCGACAGAAGTCCGGAAAACTCTACGTAGGTACATCCGGTGCTTTTCCCGGCAGTGCAATGAGCTGCCCAACGTCACCGATGCCGACGTCATAGGAGCTTTCTTGTCTAGGACCACCTGCGAGTCCTTGGTTCACAAGCTAGGATATAAGGGTCTGCGAACCACCAAGGAGCTCCTCGACATTGCCACTAGCCACGCTTTGGGCGAGGAGGCGGTCATGGTGATTTTTGACCGCCTCAAAGGCAAGGTAAAGCGGGATGAGGACACCGGCGAAGGCGCCTCCAACCATCCCAACAAGAAGAAGAACAAGCAGCGGCGTGAGGGCTAGCTCGTGGCCACCGCCGACCGCAAGGGGGTCAAAAGCCCGCCGAGAGTACCCCAGACCACTTCGAGAAGCTGCTCGAAGGGCCATGCCCGAACCATGCTTTCCATGTCAAGCACCTATACAAGGACTATGTCCTCATGAAGCGGTTCTTGTCTGGAGGCTCCAACAAGGGAGAGCATAGGAAGGAGCCCAAATCGGCTGCAGACGACGTCGAGGAAAAGGACAACAGATTTCCGACACTGGATGGCTGCCTCATGATCTTCGGAGGGTCGGCGGCCTACAACTCCTAGAGCCACCAGAAGCTTGCGCGTCGCGAGGTCTATACTGCCAAGCCGACCGCGCCTACCTTCCTCCGATGGTCGGAGTCCGCCATAACCTTTGATCGGACCGACTGTGGGTGTTTCGAGTAAACACCAATGAGTAAATTTGTGTTATTACGCGTTTGGCCTGGATGGTATGCTAAAAAGACACAAGGTTTATACTGGTTTGGGCAGAATGTCCCTACGTCTAGTTCATGGCTGCTGCTCGTGTTATTAGCACTGAAAAGTTCATAGTAGGGGTTACAAATGGGCGACAGAGGGACAGGTCCCAAGTCTCTGATGGAAAGATCGAATGGGTGCCGAGAGCTAAGTCACTGCTCAGCTGTGTGTTCGAGGTTTGACGCTAGTGGTTTTGCTGTGATGCGGTGAATCAATCCCCTTAGTGGGGTGCCCTGCTTTCCCTTTTATAGGCCAAGAGATAGCAGGGATTATAGATGGGAGAAAAGAGGAAAACCAGAGGCAAAGGAAGTCCTTCAAGGACGCCGGGTCTTCCTTTTTCCTCTACGCGGGCCCTGCTGACATGGCAGACGGTGACAGGGATAGCTCCACGCCGGGCGCATGTCTGCTGACCCTGACAGGGCCACGCTAGGCGTCTGTCAGCTAACGATGCCATGTCCTGGCATTGTCAGTGAGTTGTCACGTCCCATCCCGCCCCGGTGGGCAGTGCGGCGGACTAGGGTGCTGATCAACGGCCATATAGGGAGCAGGCAGCACAATGGTTGCACGTCCGTTACTGTGGATGATACAAATTTCCTTCTGGACCATAGTGATTATCGTGAGCTTCCGTAAGGATCCATGCCTGAGGGCAAATGATGGCGCCCACAACACTGTAAGGCAAATGTCGGCGCCTACAACACTGTTTGGGCTCTAACATGCCTGGAAGGTCGCAAACCACCCTTTTGGCATGGCCTGACGGTAATTTCCTGTAGGCATGTAGGGGACGGTCCTTAGTATTGTGGTTGACTTGAGTGCCCTGCCTTATCTACGCGCGTCGTTATAAAGGAGTCGTGCGCAGACGTCGGGCGAGGTGGAGCCAGCCTTCAGACATCAGGCGAGGCGAAGCCAGCCCTCAGACGTTGGGCGACGTGGAGCCAGCCCTTAGACGTTGGGTGAGGCAGAGCCAGCCCTCGAGGGTCGGGCGAGGCAGACCCAGCCCTCAGATGTCGGGGAAGGCGGACCCAGCCCTTGGACGTCGGGCGAGGCGGAGCCAGCCCTCGGGGGTCGGGCGAGACGAAGCCATCTCTCGGGAGTCAACCGGGGCAAAGCCAACCCTCAAGGGTCAAGCAAGATAGGGCCCGTGGCCGCAGCGCCCACCGAGGCAGAGCCAACCCTCGGGGGTCAGACGAGGCAGGGCCCACCGCCTCGGTGGCCGAATGAGGCAAGACCCAGCAAGCGATGTAGTCACGCTCTTGATCGCACGGACAAATCAACGTTGATGGTCATTAGCTCCTCCTCTTTGGGTACCCTAGTATTGGCCCTCAACATCGACCACCAAGAAAGCATCCCGTAGCCCGAAAGATATCCGCTCGTGATCGATCCGATCATCGGCACAAAGCGGCTCACCAAGGTGCTGATGGATGGAGGCAGCGGCCTCAACATCATGTACACTGAAACGCTCAACACCATGGGCATCGACCGATCGCGCATTCAACCGATCGGGGCACCTTTCCATGACATCATACTTGGAAAGCAGGCCATGCCACTTGGGCAGATTGATTTGCCCGTCACCTTCAGGAATCCGACCAATTATAGGATGGAGACCCTTACCTTTGAGCTGGTTGGGTTCCACGGGACCTACCATGCCATCCTGGGACGTCCATGCTACGCGAAGTTCATGGCCGTCCCCAACTACACCTATCTGAAGTTGAAGATGTTGGGTCCATGCGGGGTCATCACCATCGACACCTCCTTCCAGCGCGCCTACGAGTGCGAGGTCGAGTGCTACGAACACACCACGGCAATTGTCGCCTCCAAAGAGCTTGCGACCATCAGGGAGGAGGTCGTTGAAGAAGCACCCGACCCCAAGCGGACGGCCGGGTCTTTTGAGCCTGTAGAGGGCACCAAGGAGGTCCTTATAGACCCCAGCGGCTCTAAGGGCAAAGTGGTGCGCATCGGCACCACGCTTTCCTCCAAATAGGAAAGCGTGATCGCTGACTTCCTCCGCTCCAATAGAGACATCTTTGCATGGAAACCCTCAGACATGCCAGACATTCTGAGAGAAGTCACCGAGCATGCCTTGAAGATCAAGCCAGGCTCCAAGCCGGTGAAGCAGCGCCTGCGTCGCTATAATGAGGAAAAACGTAGGGCCATCGACGAGAAGATTGCGAAGCTTTTGGCAGCTGAGTTTATCAAGGAAGTATACCACCCCGAGTGGTTAGCCAACCCCGTTCTTGTAGAAAAAAAGAGTGGAAAATGGAGAATGTGCGTTGACTACACGGGTCTCAACAAAGCGTGTCCAAAGGATCTGTTTCCTTTACCACGCATATACCAAGTAGTCAACTCGACCTCAGGGTGTGAAACCCTTTGCTTCCTTGATGCGTACTCCGGGTACCATCAAATCATGATGAAAGAGTCCGACCAGCTCGTGACATCTTTCATCACCCCATTTGAATCGTTCTACTACATCACAATGCCATTAGACCTGAAGAACACTGGGGCTACGTACCAACGTTGCATGCTCAAGTGTTTCGGGGATCTCATCGGGCAGACTGTTGAGGCCTACGTGGATGACATAGTGGTCAAATCCAACGGGCTGACCAGGCCGTAGCCGACCTAGAGCAGACCTTCATGAAACTCCGAGCAAACGGCATCAAACTCAACCTCGAGAAGTGCGTTTTCAGGGTCCCAAGGGGTATGCTGCTGGGTTTTATCATCTCCGAGCGTGCATCGAAGCCAACCCGGAGAAGATCTCGGCCATCATGAGGATGGGCCTAATTCAGAACATAAAGGGGGTACAGCGAGTTACTAGGTGCCTCGCCGCACTCAGCCGCTTTATCTCATGACTCAGCGAACAAGGTCTCCCCCTTTATCGGCTTTTGAAGAAGGCCGACCGCTTCAAATGGACGCCCGAGGCCCAGGAGGCACTTGAGAAGGTCAAGCAGCTCCTGACGAAGGCCCCGATCCTAGTCCCCCCAAACGACGGTGAACCGCTTCTGCTCTACATTGCGGCCACCACACAAGTGGTCAGCCCCGCCCTAGTGGTAGAGCGAGAAGAAGAGGGACACGCCCTCAAACTATAGTGTCTCGTGTACTTCATCATCGAGGTCTTGACCGATTCCAAGACCCGCTACCCCCAAATCCAGAAGCTCTTGTACGCCGTCCTTATCGCAAAGAGGAAGTTGCGTCACTACTTTGAGTCGCATCCGGTGACGGTCGTGACATCCTTCCCTCTCGGCGAGGTCATCCAAAACCGAGATGCCAAGGTAAGAATCGCGAAGTGGGTACTCGAGCTGATGGGTCAAGGCATTTCATATGCCCCCCGGACGGGCATCAAGTCCCAAGTTCTGGCTGATTTCATTGCAGAGTGGACCGAGATCCAAATGCCGCCAGCAGTCATCGACCAAGAGTACTGGATAATGTACTTCGATGGATCACTAATGAAGAAAGGCACTAGAGTGGGGTTGGTCTTTGTTTTGCCCCTCGAGCTACCCATGAGGTGCATGATTTGCATCCATTTCCCCTCCTCCAACAATGTGGCTGAGTATGAGGCACTCATCAACGGCCTATGCATCGCCATCGAGTTGGGTATCTGACGGCTTGACATCCAGGGCGACTCCCAACTGGTCATCGACCAAGTCATGAAGGAATCAAGCTGCCACAATGCCAAGATGGATGCGTATTGCCGAGAAGTCCACCAGTTGGAGCACAAGTTTGATGGTCTCGAGCTCAATCACATCCCGAGGCATCTCTACGAGGCAGCCGACGCGCTGGCGAAAACGGTGTTTGGCCGAGAGCTATGCCGATGGGCGTCTTTGCCAGCGATCAGTATAAGCCCTCGGTCCGCTATGAGGAGACAGAATAGATCGGTGATGGGCCGCCTGCCCTGGGCTCAGGGGCTAACCAGCCGGTGACTCCATCGGACCCCGAACTCATGGAGCTTGACGAGGATCCAACAACAGAGCCCGACCCTCTGGCCGATTGGAGGACGCCTTACCTCAACTACCTCCTTCATGAGGCGCTGTCGACAGACAAAATGGAGGCTCAGCAGCTCACGCATTGTGCCAAGTCCTTTGTCATTATTGAGGGCGAGCTCTATAGGCGAAGCCACACTAGGATCCTGCAGCGCTGCATCCCTATTGAACAAGGGAAGCGGCTACTGAGTGATATCCATGGTGAGGTCTGCGAGCACCATGCCACACCTAGGACCTTGGTCTGAAACATGTTTTGATAAGGCTTCTACTGGTCGACCGCAGTAGCCGACGCTGAACAGATTGTGCGCACCTATGAAGGGTGTCAATACTATGCTCGGCAGACCCACCTACCAGCTCAAGCACTCCAAATGATCCTCATCACATAGCCCTTCGTGGTCTAGGGGCTTGATCTGGTCAGACCTCTTAAGAGGGCGCTCGGGGGCTATACACACTTGCTTGTCGCTATAGACAAGTTTACAATGTGGATAGAGGCACGACCGATCTCCACGATCAAATCCGAGCAAGCCATGCTATTCTTCCTTGACATCATCCATCGCTTTGGAGTCCCAAACTCCATTATCATGGACAACGGTAGGCAATTCACCAGGAAGAAGTTCCTCCGATTCTACGATGAATACCACATCCACGTCGATTGGGCCTCTGTGGTGCACCCCCGCACGAACGGGCAGGTCAAGCGTGCGAACGGCATGGTCCTACAAGGCCTCAAGCCTAGAATCTTCAACCGGTTGAACAAGTTTGGCAGACGATGGGTCATGGAGCTTCCCACGGTGCTCTGGAGCCTAAGGACGACCCCTAGCCGGGCCACCGGCTACACACCATTCTTCATGGTTTACAGTTCCGAGGCTATCCTCCCGACCGACCTTGACTATGGAGCACCAAGGGTCAAGGCGTACGACGAATAGAGAGCCGAGGTGTCCCTCGAGGATGCCATGGACCAGCTAGATGAAGCACGCGATGTTGCCCTCCTTCGCTCGGCCAAGTACCAGCAAGCGTTATGCCGGTACCACAGCTGTCAAGTGAGGGGTAGGGCCTTCAACGTCTGGGACCTAGTGCTCCACCTCATCTAGAGCAACAAGAACCACCACAAACTCTCTCCACCATGGGAGGGATCGTGCGTCATCGTGGAGGAGCTTCGACCAGGAACCTATAAGCTTAGGACCATCGATGGTGAAGTCTTTGTCAACATCTGGAACATCAAATAGCTACGTCGCTTTTACCCTTAATTTACGCACGCTTTCTCTTATTAGTTTCGCAATCAACTCTCGATCTTTAGTGATGGCCGACCCCAGCAATGGCAGAGGGTCGGGCCTCACTCGGGGGCTGATAAGAGCATATCTATCCAACCCCTTCTCATGTTAAGACCTAGAAGCGAGGTTCACAGAAACAAACACTGAGTAAAACTGGTCGGACCGCAAGAAACCTACGCCCCAGTGGCTACGTCGTTTTTGCTCACCAGCGTGATCAGAGTTTTTTCTCGCACCTCGAGCTTTTTAAGCCTTAACTACGGAAAGAGTCGGAATGCATTTGAGAGTATATCCTCATGGCAAACATTCTTTGTGCCCAACCCTCTCTCACATTAAGATCTAGAAGGAAAGGTTGCGGAAACAAACTATCTACACCAAAATTTGGGAAGAAGAACGCGGGAACTCAAAACTTCCAAGATTGAGTCATCAAGGAATCGATTGCTTAAGGATCGATATCAGCTGATTTAGATGCGGCACGGGGATCAGCTCTCTTCGGATGACATCAGCAGCTAAAGTCAATGAGCTACGGCTGGCGTCGGGAAAGACATGTCGGACTCTACAAAAAGGGAAAGATTAGGGTCCAACTTATCTTAAGTTAGGAATATTTTCTCTTATGCCGAAGATTGTAATGAGTCGTACTTGAGTAGGATTCATGCTTAGGTTCTGCATATAAATATTGGACCCCGGCTATTGTAAAAGGACATCCAATCAATCAATATCAATTACTTTTTTTGGCTTCACGTCAACCCTTAGGAGTAGGAGTAGTGTAGATCTCGGTGAGTTCTTCAACAAGCAGGGTTGCATCGGTCCGGCCGACCTCCGGCTTGTCTGTGAGTACCGTCATGGCTTATACTTCTATTCGTAAGGCCGCATCGGTTAAGTTCGACCTCCACTACGAGCTCTAGTATAAGCTAGTTATCGATTCTTATCTAGTTTAAGTACGGCTGCATTGGTTAAGTTCGACCTCCACTGCTCGAATTAGATTAAGGTCAAGTTATCGGCTCTACCTAATGGTGGCATCCTTCTGGTAGATTCATTAAGTTACCAATCTTGCTGATGTTCTTATTGTCAATAGTTTTAAGCAATATCAACCTGCCCGATCGAGATCGATCTAGATCAGCCTCATATACTTTTAATCCATCATTTATTTTGTTACATTGCGATGGTTCTTACTTTAAACGACGGATTATGTTTCATCGGCCGTTCTGCTTCGATCTTGGTCGTGCATAGTACGCGGTCAAGGCATGTCTGATCTTGAGAAGGTTTACTAGCTAGTTGAATCTGGTCCATATCTTGCTATTATGCATGTATCGATCTGGTCGACCCCCACTGTTAGTACTTTAGATCGGAGGATGCTAGCTGGTAGATTTGCTTTCGACCAGGTATGACCCTGGCTATTTGCTATGCCCGCATCGGCTAAATAGCCAATCGCCTGCGCTTTAACGCCTACAGTGTGTCTCCATGATTCTGTTAAATGTGAATAGATCTATTTACTTTAAAAGGGTTGGTTTGTTGTCTTTATCATGGCTGCCATCGATCCGGTCGAACCCCATTGTTAAAGATAACAGGTTAGGTCTGATGAATTCATAGATCTATCCATGTTAAATAGTCGATTGTTCACATGTTGTAGTCTCTTTTCTACCTGAATCGGCTATTTCAGCCGATTCGCTTGTGCTTTCACACATATAGCATGTCTTTTAGAAAACTTGTCAATTTATAGAAGGTTTTATGGATTCTTTGGTTTTAGTTTGTTATTATCGTCATAGCTGCCATCGATTCGGTCAAACCTCACTATTGATAGTAACAGATTAGATTTGGAGCGTTTGTAGATCCATTTGTACTAGACAGTCGATTTGATCGCATGTTGTATCCTTTCTTGTTAGATCTATAGGCTCAACGCTTTACACTGGTAATATCCGCCTAGCTGATGATTTTACTTATATCTGCGTGCATTGTACTTGTCATCATAAAATCAATCGCAACCCATGAGCTTTACAGTCCTTAACAGCCAATTTCTTTGCGTATCGAGCTGGTTAGTCGATTTTTCCTGTCTGGCTGCTCCCGAAGCGGCACACTTGGAACTGTTTGGGCAAGACCGGCATGTTCCATCTTAAATTACTGATAAACTTTCTCTCCTTGTCAATTACATGTCAAATTGACTAGCACACCTTCGGGAATTCACAGGATCGGCTAGCCCTGCATTGAAGCCAAGCGGATCTCCAGCCTTGCTCCATCAAGCTGATCCTTCTGGCTTGCTATGTGCCAGGCACATCGACATGTTTTTACGTCGACACACGTTCTGGCACGCCCGGTGGGACACCACAATCGTCATGGCAACTCACAACAACAGTGACATCCCTATGGTGCCTTATGAAGACCTACCTAATGAGGATAAAGATATCATCAGTAAAGCTATAGAAGAATTTTAGAATAAGTGTTTGTTGTCCTATACCAAGACACGTGACAATAAAGTTATTCAGAAATATCCACTACTAAGAGTTTTGTTGCATGGGCAGTCAGATATAGACGAAGTTGAGGATAGGTGTTTCTTCATAGAGGCTGTAAACAAATCTGTTCACGATGCCATATTGAACCATAATACAATTTTCTTGAACACATTCCACAACATCATGAAAGAGGTGTTTCATGGATATCCAATTGATCAGGTTGGACCGGTTTACTATAATATTCCACATCCGTCGACTCAGGGGACTAATCAAGCCGGTACTAGCCATCAAGTAGCAGTGCCAGCTAGTAATGATGATGTCCAGGCAGTTCAGAGCTCATCTAAGTAAGTTTGGGGTGCTACTACTAATCAGATGCAGTATAATCCTAGATTGTCAGTGCAGCATGTACAACAGCCGATGAGGCAAGTTCAGAATCAAATGGTTAATTTTGGCACAGCAGACTAGATACCATCGTCACTCAAAAAATAGCACCATCAGTTCAAAGGATTTGTAGAGATATAGATCCTAACATTTATAACCAGAAACTCCAAGCAGCAAACCAACAAAGGACCCAACAGATAGAGATTCCACAGGGATATCATTATGGCACATATTACAAATACCCTTCATATGATTCCAAATCCAGGTTATCAAGGTACCCAAAATTTTAATCCGCAGATGGGCCAGCAGTTGCAAAGAAATTCAGATTCAAGTGCTGATGAGTTGTTGCTCAGAGTGACCGAGATGATGAAGAATCAGTTCGGTTTGAAGCCAAAAGGGTAGACTTTTTTGTATAAACATCCATATCCAAAGTGGTATGATTTGGTCGCTCTTCCTATAAATTATAGGCTCCCGGAGTTTGCTAAGTTCGCTGGCCAAGATAGCACAAGCACAATAGAACATGTTAGTCGGTATCTTACACAGTTGGGTGAAGCATCCATTGAAGAGGTCCATCGAGTTCATTTCTTCTCCTTGTCCCTGTCAGGACCAGCCTTCACTTGGTTTTCATCATTGTTAGTTAATTCCATTGCCAATTGGGCTGACCTAGAGAAGAAGTTTCATACATATTTTTACACTAGGGACGGAGAAAAGAAAATTACCAATTTGACGACCATAAGGCAGAGAACTAATGAATCGAACACCGAGTTTCTTCAGAGATTCTGATAGACCAAAAATTTGTGCTTCTCATTGAATCTAACTGATGATTAGCTAGCTGCTTTGGCTGTTTAAGGAATGTTGCCAACGTGGAGAGAGAAGTTGTTGGGGTAAGAGTTTGACAATTTAGGTCAGTTGGCTCAACGAGTGGCAACACTCAATAGCCAATTCCAGAGTATGCGCAGGGATACCCGATTCTAGAAGAATGCCGCGATTGCTGAAGCCTATAACCCATATTCAGTCGTTGACGGCAATGGGGATAGTGAAGAAGAAGAGATTGCTGTAGCTAAATGAAATTGGGGTAAGAAGACAGTAATGGTGCCAAATCCTTGGGGAACAGGAGTTGAAGAAAGCTATGATTTCGATGTCATAAAATTGAACAAGCTCTTTGATTTCTTGCTTGAGAAGGGACATATCAAGTTGCCTGCCAATCATGTTATGTTGCCTCCTGATTAGTTGAAGAATAAGAAGTTCTGCAAGTTTCGTAACGCTACTTCTCATTCTACTAATGAGTGTAGAATTTTCCGACAACAAATACAGAAGGCTATTCAGCAAGGGAAGCTCAAATTCGATACACCCCAAAAGATGAAAGTCGATGATAATCCTTTCCCAAGAGATCAGAACATGGTTGATGCTAGGTTGCTCAAAGGAAAGACTAAGGTCCTAACATCAACCAGAACAAGAGAAACTAGAACAGTTGATCCCAAGATGCAAATATCGGCTGATGAATATAGAAAGATTAGAAGGCGTCATGACCAACAGAAGAGTCGATACGAGCAGGGAGAGACATCAAGAAATGGGGTGATAAGGCCGCGTGTCACATCTCAAATTTTGTTAAATAATTGGCAGCGGCAGAAGAAAAAGGATTATCAGTGTTGGTTAGAAGAGAAAGAATACCAACATCAGCAGGAGAAAGAGAGGTATGAAAGAAAGCAAGCTGAATCACATTGGAATTGTCCTTTCTTGAGACATTATTGGAATGAAGATTTGAAATTGCCTACTAGAAATAATTACCCAGAATACAGTGAGCAATATTAGGAGTTTAGGCAATCTCAAGCCAACTGCCGGTCTGTCCATGCTCAAGATGAGTATCATCATAACAATATGGATCGATGCTTAAAAAATAGAAGTATTCATGATCGGCTTGGAAAGCGAGTTGTTGATCAAAACTGGGCTGATTATGAAGAAGAAGATAATGAGGAAGAGTATATTTGGCAGGAAGGGTAATGGTGTCCAGGAGGTTTGATAAGAAGCCACAAAAGAAGGGTACAACGCCTAAGGAATAGATAGCTAGAATAGGTTTAGGCATCTGGTAGACCTCAGGTGTGGTGTGCTAAACAAACAGCCGATAGGGGTCAACCATCAGCTAATATTCAAATGGCTTTTCTGTTGCCGTCAGAATTTAGAGCTCCAGCAGACCAAGAAGTCTATTTAGATTTTGACGAATCAGAGTATTAGGAGATAGTTGCCAAGTTGACAGTTGTACATCAATCTATATTCGATAAGCCAGTCAAGCATCGGCACTTAAAAGCTTTATATGTAAAGGGTTTCGTTGATGGGAAGTTGATGAGCAAAATATTGGTGGATGGAGGTGCTTTTGTCAATCTTATGTCTTATACTATTTTTCATAAACTTGGCAAGGGACCAGGAGATTAGATTGAGACCGACATGATGCTTAAGGATTTTTGGGGTAATGCATCCAAGACCAGGGGGGCAATGAACGTCGAATTAACAATCGAAAGTAAAACTTTGCTCACCACATTCTTCGTCATTGATGGAAAAGGGTCGTATAGTTTACTCCTTGGTCGTGATTGGATTTATGCAAATTGTTGTGTACCATCGACTATGCATCAATGCTTGATTCAGTGGCATGGAGATGATGTTGAGCTGGTTCACACTAATGATTCTATAAGTATCGCAACAACCGATCCAGCATATTGGGAACTAGACGAGTGTTTTTCTAGCAAGCTATGGGAAGGAGGCTTCATTAAGATCAATGATGAAAGCCAACAGCCGATCCAAGCAATTGGCTCTAAGAGTTTGTTTTAATGGATAATCCAATAGATGGTATAGGTGGTAAGCTAGGGCTTGGCTTCACGTCGGCCAGTGAATTAAAGGAGATAGACATTGGTCCTGGAGATAGGCCTAGGCCGACATATGTGAGTGCTAAGTCGAATCCTAAGTACAAGCCAGAGTTAAAAGATTTATTAGAGGAAATTTAAAGATTGTTTTGCTTGATGAGATGCCCGGCCTGGATCGGTCAATTGTTTAATCTTTGGTCTAAAGAGTTCTGGTGCAACCTATCAAGAAGCGATCGATGGAAAATGTTTGAAGGAATGTTATCCTAGCGTTTGGATCAATATTTGGTAGCCGATTTGTTCAGTCATCGGCTCTAATAGCCGGCACCAGAAGGGTATCGCCTTTAGCTCAAAATTAACCCAAAAAGGGGGAAAGCCGATACGAGATGTATCGCCTATAGAGCAAAAACAAACACAGAAACAATCATGATGTATACAAGGACATTGCAGAAGTACGCTGAGATACGATCATGAAACATAGAGGATTTTATTCATTGGTTAGTTTACCCTAAATACAAACTAATCAAAGACATTGTTTATCACATCCTGAGCTGATGTGATGTCCACAATGGCCTCCGCTGCATCGATGAATTCCTCGATCAACTCCTCGTGCTCCTCGAGGCCGTCACCCATTGGGAAACTGGTCTCCATGGTATGGAGCTCATACTTGGTCTAGACCTATGCCGCGGCCAGCACCACCGATGCACCACGACAGACGCCGTGAAGGGTGATCTCCTAGACATGGGCCGGGACATCATGGAGGCGAGCATTGATGAGGGGGCCTCAGACATTGACGGCTGCCGTAGCCATGTTCGTCGCCAGTTGGAGGGACTCCAACTGCATCGTCAGGGCTGGCAATCTTAGAAGCAATGGAGATATAAAAATAAAGGCAGTAGAAATCAAAATAAAGATGTTCTTAGAATCCAACTTACCCACCACCATGGCGTTCGACTTGGCCAACGCGCCCGAGTAGCGCTGGACTCTTCCTCGGCGGCGTGAAGGACTGCTTGAGAGGCCTCAAGGCGGATCTCAAGCTGACCATTTTCCTGAGTTGCCTCAGAGTAACAGTCCTGGGCCACCCTCCACTCCAGGAGGAAACACTGGGCATCATCACCGTTGTAGGAATCGGAGGAGTCCGACGACGAGTCCGGCGCAGAGGCAGCACTGGATATAGCATTAGAGGGCTCGCTGGCCCTAGGAAGAGGACGAAGGCTATCATTCAAGATGAACCTATAAACAAGTTAGAAAAGTCCATTGCCATGAGCAAAAGATATCAATCTCACCTCATATGATGGAGGCGCTGGCTCATCGGCAAGTTCTCCCTCCAGAACCTCCTCCACTGCGCGCTTGCCCCGGTTATCCACCGCGCGCTTGCCCCGGTTATCCTCGCCGGCCATAAGGTTGATTGGATCTATGAAAAGGGGGAAGAAAACCGCTATAGAATTTGTGAGAGCGAAGAAGTGCAAAGGAACAGGAGCAGTTGTGAGTATAAATGTGTTCGAGGCCAGAGCCCTCAGTTGGTATTTCTAGCCACGAAGTGAGGTGGTAGATATCTCGGGACATGCAAAAAGCAAACGCAATTAATAGAAGGTGAAGCGCCACATCACTAATGCCGAAGAGAATGTGGCGTTGATAACTAAGGACAAAAGATTGAGGAGTTTTCTTAATGAAGGCCGTATTTTCAAAATTAATTGGATTAAGGACAGAGGTCTGGAATTGGCTATTTTCAAATCGGCTCTTTAGCCAAGACAAGAAAGACAATAGATTAACAGAAAACATGGTTGTCATTGATTCCACACAAAATACATATTAGTGTGCAGATTACAAGTTTAGAATATCCTGGATTGCTCTCAATGCTTCTAGCCGGATAGCATCGACTTCTATGATTTGTTGCTTGTCTTCTTTGGCTGATCCAAGAATATTCTCAAGGCTACAGCAAATGGCCTTGCCTTCTCTGACCTCCTTCTCTGACCTTGGTTAGCAGTTCCTATTTCTTCTGCTTAATGGCATTGGGTACTAGAGCTAGATTGGACTTATGGCGATCGATGGCAGCCTTCACATACTCCAACTCCTTCTCAAGTTCTGCACGCCTGGTTTCTAGTTGGTTCAGCTCTGGCTCGATCCTGAGGGGGAGTTCTTCAAATTGTCGATCAGCTACGCCAACTCTTTGGCCTCTTGTCTGTTGGAGTTCTTCTTGGCCAATAAAGCTTCATGATTAAATAGGTTCCTCTGAGCTTTTTTCACCTTTGGGGCTTGATCTTCAATGATGGATAAAGGTGACAAGACTTTGCTAAGATCTGGGGATAGATCATCCTTAATGGCTAAGAAAACTCTTTGCATTGAATCTGCATCTTGGACCAAATCGGCTATATTCTTCTTAAGCATTGGCAATATGTCCCTTAGCCGATTTCTAGTCTCTTCTGATAAAGCTTCCTTAAAAGAGGTGGCTGATGAGCTAATTTTGTCTTCATCTAGATACTCTTCAAGGTTGAAAGAGTGGCTCAGAGCTGGAAGATTAAGTACCTATATATAAGGAAATCTTGTTAGGAGGATTGAATTAGTTGATAATAAGATAAATGATGAAGTAAATACAGTACCTTTTCTAAGATAGCTTCTATCTGAGAAAAAGAAACGACTGATGATGCACCAATGGTATCTGGTTGAATCGGCTCTAAACTCTCAACATTGGTATCTGCAAACATCAAGGAAGATTTTTAGTTCATATTTGTTGTAGAAAGTTAAACTAAGCTTATGACTTTTCTACCATCAATTGTTTGCTGGACTGGAGATTCGACAGTCTGGGTGTCAACATCAACAGGGTCGCCGTCAATCGATAGACTGCCAGACTTCTGCCCTTGCATGAATGTTTCCTTAGGGAGTGTCTAGTATGGTAAATGGTCAGAGAAGGGTGAAAACTGAATAAGAAATTTTGAGAGAAATACCTTGCTAGCATCAGGGGGTGAAATGAAAGCACTCTCGTCTTCTGCTGTCTTGGAAGCATCGATTGTTTCAACCAAAATCGGCTCCTTTTGAGGATCAGCCAATGAAGGTTTGGTTGGTGCTGATTTAAATGTCTGAGACAGCAGTTCAGTACCAAGAGCAGATTGGGATGCAATGGTTGATAACTGTGAAGAAAGGAACTGGGTTAGAAGTTGAATATCATTTCAAGAAGAGGATGAATTGTTTTACCTAGGAAGTTGATGGTCTCATTCTACGAAGTCTTTTCCCAGTAATGGTTTTCTAGGTTGTCCCTTGGGCCGTCTTGCGTTTTGAAGATTGATACGTTACAATTATAGAGGCAGCATGAGTTTTCATTAGCTTCTTCAATGAAGGTGCAGTTGATCCCATTCTTGAGGCTGGACATGGTGGATGATAATCTATAGGATGCCCCTTCCTGTCCAAGCTTGGGGGATTGAATTAGGTGTCCTGAAGAGGTATGTTAGAACAGTTGGTAGGGGAATTCATCGAATAATTTTTCTAAAAAATGATAAGTTACCTCACTGTCAGAAGCAAAATCTCTATCCAGAGCTATGCATCTAGGGTGGACTGACCCACAGAAGAGATGGGAGTGCTATTCTTGCCACCAGGAGTCAAAAAGGTTGGAAGAGAAGTTGACTCTTGTCCAACCATGCAAGCAAAAGGAAGGAAGATCTGATTGTAGTTGAAAGATTCTGGAGGCATCCATTACTTCACTGATACCTTCTCTTGGCTTCAGTGTATTCTTAAAGAATAGTTGATGAGGCAATTGACCAAGACCAAACTGATGATCTACAAAAGAAGGGTTGTAAAAACTCATAGGTTGGGAGGTTGCCCGGAAAGAAGGAACCTATAGACATTTTGTCGTGGTCATGACGAAATTTGGCTGGGAGGACACAAGGTTTGATGAAGGAATTGAAGATTGCAGCCGCCGTTTCGTCTGAGCAGCCTGATTCAAATCAGAATTTGAATGGGAAGACCAACTCATTGTTCTCATCCTCATAATAGGGTAGCCAAGTCAGAATATCTGCATCAAACCCTCTATAAAACTTCTTGAAGAGATGGTCAATATCGACAGCAATTGTTATAGCCGATACAGCTTCACCATAATTCATGCACTGACGGGTTTTCCCTTCTTCGCCTCTGTATTCGTCATCAAAGTTAAAGGAGGGAAAGCTCAAATTCTAGAGATTTGGCCTTACAATCTTATGCATATACAAATATAACCACATTTGTATTAGCCACCAAGGGCCGCTGATGGTGTGCACTGCTTCATTTTTCAACAGCTAAGCGGCTACCTGATGCATCAAATGGTAAGCCGATCCCAACAGATACTTTCCAAGAGGAATTTCAACGCCTACTGTCAGATGCTCTGCCATGAGTTTATGATTGTAAGTCAGACCACAAGATAACCCATAGAAAATGAATCTTTCTAACCACATGTTTAGGAAAGCCACATATTCTCTCTCGCTAACAGTTGATCCATCTCCAATTTGGTTCAGAATGTAGCTTGCCCATCTTGTGCAGTCTGATATTTTGGCTAATTTCTTGGATCCGGTACTTAAGAAGTCATAAGGTTGCATTGATCCTGTTATTCTAAGGCCGGTCAACATATAAATATCGGCCAAAGTGGTGGTCATTGGGCCATGACAAAAAATAAAAGCATTTAGGGTGTTAGACTAGAAATAAGATGCAGAAATCAGGAGTGAATCATTCCTCTCCATTTCAGACAACGAGAGTGTCAAGCATTGATTCAAGTCATAAATCTCCCAATCTCCGGCCTTTTTCCCTGATACCCTATGGAACCAATCTCTCCATCCCCTAGGCACTTTGGGCCAGTTTCTAAAAGGAGTTTTGGTGTTTCAGGAGGACAAATCCACTGTAGATTGTTTGAAGGGGATTCAGTTGGTTTATTGACAGATATAGTTAGATGGATCAGGGTCACCCATAGGCCTAAGAAAATAGACATTGAGAACAATAGCCGATGGAATCAGAATTTCATTCCTCATTTCCTAGAAACTAGATAAAACAAATTTGAGAACAAAGGAAATGCAGGGTAACCGCTGATACTTGGAAAACGGTAGCTTGAAATCATACCTCAGGGACGTGGTCGCTGGTCGTCGGTCGCCATTGCAGCCAAAATAGATCCAAATCTAAGGAAGGTTGCTTGAATAACAACTTGATAGAGCAGAGGATTTTCTAGGGTTGAGGCCTTATCGATGGTGGCGTCGGCTGTTACGATTTGCTCGAGAAAGAAGAGAAAAGCGAATAGACCGAGTGAATTGGAAATGATACTGTTGGGATATTATATAAAACTTGGACCAAAAAGTCAGGAGTCACGCTTATGTCTCGGAATAAATGGTTGCGACATGGTGAACAGGTAAATAGGAATTTTGGAATAAAATAATTTTTATCCCAAAATTGGGGGTATGTGTTTACACCAAAATTTGGAAAGAAGAACGCGGGAACTCGAAACCTCCAAGATTGAGTCATCAAGAAATCGATTGCATAAGGATCGATATCGGCTGATTCAGATGCGGCACGGGGATCGGCTCTCTTTAGATGACATCAGTAGATAGAGTCAATGAGCTACGGCTGGCGTCGGGAAAGACATGTCGGACTCTACAAAAAGGGAAAGATTAGGGTCCAAGTTATCTTAAGTTAGGAATATTTTCTCTTATACCGAAGATTGTAATGAGTCGTACTTGAGTAGGATTCATGCTTAGGTTCCAGGTATAAATATTGGACCCCGGCTATTGTAAAAGGACATCCAATCAATCAATACCAATTACTTTTTTTGGCTTCACGCCAACCCTTAGGAGTAGGAATAGTGTAGATCTTGGCGAGTTCTTCAACAAGCAGGGCTATATCGGTCCGACCGACCTCCGTCTTATCTGTGAGTACCGTCATGGCTTATACTTCTATTCGTAAGGCTGCATCGGTTAACTTCGACCTCCACTACGAGCTCTAGCATAAGCTAATTATCGATTCTTATCTAATTCAAGTATGGCTGCATCGGTTAAGTTCGACCTCCACTGCTCGAATTAGATTAAGGTCAAGTTATCGGCTCTACCTAAGGGTGGCATCCTTCTGGTAGATTCATTAAGTTACCGATGTTGCTGATGTTCTTATTGTCATTAGTTTTCAGTGACATCAACCTGCCCGATCGAGATCGATCTAGATCGGCCTCACATCCTTTTAATCCATCATTTATTTTGTTACATTGCGACGGTTCTTACTTTAAACGACGAATTATGTTTCATCGGTCTTTCTGCTTCGATCTTGGTTATGCATAGTACGCGGTCAAGGCATGTCTGATCTTGAGAAGGTTTACTAGCTAGTTGAATCTGGTCCATAGCTCGCTTTATGGATGTATCGATCCGGTCGACCCCCACTGTTAGTACTTTAGATCAGAGGATGCTAGCTGGTAGATTTGCTTTCGACTAGGCATGGCCCTGGCTGTTTGCTATGCCTGCATCGGCTAAATAGTCGATCGCCTGTGCTTTAACAACTACAGTGTGTCTCCATGATTCTGTTAAATGTGAATAGATCTGTTTACTTTAAAAGGGTTGGTTTGTTGTCTTTATCACGGCTGCCATCGATCCGGTCGAACCCCACTGTTAAAGATAATAGGTTAGGTCTGATGAGTTCATAGATCTATCCATGTTAAAGAGTCGATTGTTCACATGCTGTAGTCCCTTTTCTACCTGAATTGGCTATTTCATCCGATTCACTTGTGCTTTTACACATATAGCATGTCTTTTAGAAAACCTATCAATGTATAGATGATTTTATGGATTCTTTGGTTTTAGTTTGTTATTATCATCATAGCTATCATCGATCCGATCAAACCTCACTGTTGATAGTAATAGATTAGATTCGGAGCGTTTGTAGATCCATTTGTACTAGACAGTCGATTTGTTCGCAAGTTGTATCCTTTCTTGTTAGATCTATCGGCTCAATGCTTTACACTGATAATATCCACCTAGCTGATGATTTTACTTACATCTGCGTGCATTATACTTGTCATCATAAAATCAATCGCAACCCATGAGCTTTACAGTCCTTAACAGCTGATTTCTTCGTGTATCGGCTGTTTAGTCAATTTTTCCCGTCTGGCTACTCCCGAAGCGACACACTTGAAACTGTCTGGGCAAGACCGGCATGTTCCACCTTAAATTACCGATAAACTTTCTCTTCTTGTCAATTATAGGTCAAATTGACTAGCACGCCTTCGGGAATTCGTAGGATCGGCTAGCTCTGCGTTGAAGCCAAGCAGATCTCTAGCCTTGCTCCATCAAGCTGATCCTTCTGGCTTGTTGTGTGCCAAGCGCATCGACACGTTTTTGCGCCGACACGAAAACTGAGTAAAACTGGTCGGACTACAAGAAACCTACGCCCCAGCGGCTATGGTGTTTTTGCTCACCAGCATGATCAGAGTTCGTTCATCCGCACCTCGAGCTTTATAGCCTTAACAACAGAAAGGGTCGGAACGCATTATCCTTTTTAGACAAAAAAGGGGAGAAGGGCTACAAATCTGTTTGGCCATAACAAAATTTAAGAGCTTGTCCACTTATTACGAGTTCGCCGCCTGGCTTATCTGCCTAACTAATTTCTTGGGGGGATGATCTCATCCTCTATCTCCGCAGGTAAGTCCTATGCCAGTGGGTCACCTAAGTCGATCGGACGGCTTGGGCCACTGGCAAGAGATGGGAAAGGAGCAGTATGATGCCCCATGCGGGTTATGCCAACTCCATCATGAATGATGGACCCGGATTCCACTCGGACATATCCTATAAGAGTTCCTTGAACCCGTCACTCGAGCCATCGAGGTAAGTCCTGTGCCAGCAGGCCACCCAAGTCGATCGGATGGCTCGGGCCACTGTCGAGAGATGGGTAAGGAGCAATATGATGCCCCATGCTGGTTATGCCGACTCCATCATGAACGACGGATCCGGACTCCACTCAAACATATCCGATAAGAGCTCCCCGAACCCATCACTCGAGCCATCAAGGTAACTTTACCAACCCCCACTTTACTTTTCCAGTACATGAGCATTCATTCATCCACTCTCATACATCCAAGCATCGCATATGCAATTATTGTATCACAACGCTTCATGTCGCATCACAAAGTGGTAGTCGTCTCATTCAACATGAGCGGCAACTAACCAGGGTTCGAAGGCTGGCCAGCGAAGGGCTTGAGGCCACCTCGCGTCGATCAGAGCCAAGGGAGAAAACACAGATGAGCCCCAGTGGCCTTTGCTCGACCCGCTTAGAAGCGGACAGGGTCATCTTGACCTTCTCGTTTGATCCTAACCTCGAGCCATACCCACAGAATCTCCATCAAGGGGAGGCCATCGGGCCACCTGAGTCGATCTCGGAATGACTTAGGCATCTGCCGAGAGGAGCGTTAAGGAGCAGTGGAATGCCACATGAGGGCTATGCCGACCCCATTACGAACGATGGACCGGATTCCACTCGGACATGCCTGTTAGCGAGCTCATTGAGCACGACACTCGAGCCATCGAGGCAAGTGATGTTAGCTCAACCCCTCCGATTACGGAAACCGCGGATGGGGTGACGATCACAAAGATGAGCTCACCCTCGACCAGATCCCTGCAACGCGTGGGGGCTCGAGGGAAGTTGGACTCGCAAGGAGACCGAATACACGGTCGTAGAACGATGGCTCGGATCCTAGGGAGGGGGTACGTACAAAAACTAAGAATAACGTTTCTGAAACAAAAAACGCTTTCTCCTACCAGTTTTGCTATCGTCTCCTCGATCTTTAGTAAAACACGACCCCGGCAACGGCAAGGGGTCGGGTCTCACTCGGGGGCTGATAAGGGTAAACATAAACCCTTTTTGAAACAGTCGCTGTGCCCGACCCTTTCTCACGTTAAAAACCTAGAGGCAAGGTTTGCGGAAATGAACGCCGAGTAAAATTGGTCGGACTGCAAGAAACCTACGCCCCAGTGGCTACGGCACTCTTGCTTACCAGTGTGACCAGAGTTTCTCGCCCTCACCTCGAGCTCTATAGTCTTAAACAACAGGAAGGGTCAAAATGCATTAACCCTTTTCACACATAAAAAGGGAGAAAGAACAAATTTGTTCATCCAAAATGAGAAAACAAGCTTGTTTAGACGAAACAGAAGGGTTGGAACTTGTCCGCTTATTACAAGTGCACCGACTGACCTATCTGACTAAACTAACTCCTCGGGGGGATGATTTCAACTTCTATCTTGGTAGAAAGGTCATGCGCCAGGGGGGCCACCTCCTTCTCAATGACGTCCAGCTCGGCGTCGGTATAGATGGGAGCGAAGCCTTGGCTCATCGTCGCCAGATCGATGTTCTCATAATGAGAATGGGCGATCGTGAATGATCGGTGAATGCCAAAGCAAAGCACGCTCCTTGCCATATCACATGCCCAGTCTATGATCCGGGTGGCATGAACTGTGAGCGAGCTTGTCTCCTGATCCGAGGCTAGCTGGAGCTCGTCGCAGACCAGCTAGACCGCGACACGCAGGTTGTCGTGTTCGTCGCTATCCTTCTGGAGGGTGTCCTTTACCTCGCTGAGCTCCTTCTCCAGGCCATGGCTCTTCACCACCTCCGTCCCGAGCTAGTCATCGAGGCCTGCCCAAGTCATGCACCGACTGTTTCAAAAGGCTTACCACGGATTCTAGGGAGAAAGACAACAAGGGGAACCAGAGACTTACCGTGCACATCCGCCTAAAGCCTACGCACCTCATCACGCTGCCGGATCACCTCAGCCTCCAGGCACCGGACCTCCTCTTGGCGCTGCCCGACCTCAGCGGCGAGCCCAGCGGACACGCCCTCGGCTGCAACCTTTAGGACCCTCTCCCTCCAGAGCTCATTCTCGAGGTGGCCGACCCGCTGCTGAGCGTCAACGTGCTCCTAGCGAGCCAGCTCAATCCCCGTGCGGAGCTCCTCTATGGCCCGGAGCAAATCATCCCGCTCCTTCCAAAGCCGTTCGGCCTCCACGGCGTCCGTGCGCGCCCTGCGACGTCGAGGACACGACCGGCCATGCCGCACCCGCCACGGACGCCCCAGACGCGCCCTCCTCTGCCTGCTCTCCCATGGATGCAGCCATCAGCTGTGCCTCCTCGGTTGATGTCGTGGCTGCCCCGACGCCACTCACGCCCACCAGCGCGGCGCCAGCCGGCTCCGGGCGCGTTTGCCGGAGGAGGATCTTTTTCGGGGCAAGCCGCACGAGAGTCCCACGTCCTCCGACGCTACAAGGCACATGGTGGTCAGTTCGCGACAAAAATTCATTAGGACAAAAGGATGACAAAAAACTCCTTACTCACCTTGACGCCGCCATACGAGGGTGTTTTGGGGCCGGCTTGCCCGACCCCGGCTGCTCCTCGTTGGCACGTTGCCGCTTTGAGCCCTCCCTCGGCTTGGAGGGCTCGAACGAATCAGAACGGCCGCCTCCCGCCAACTCCAGAGGCACCGTCGAAGGTCCGAATAGGGCGGGGTGATTTGATTCCGCTGGCTCCGGGGGCGCGTCCTCCCCCTCCTACCTCATGACATGCCACAGGAAGGGCCCCACCTACGGTGAAGGTGGGTCCCCGTCCCTAGCAGCCAGATCGTCCCACGGGATAGGCAACATGGAGTCGTCATCCACCTCCTCCTCTTCTTCTTCTTCCTCCTCTTTTTCCGACGAGCCTTGGCGCCGCTTCCCACGCTGCAGCTTTGCTCGCTGCTTCGATCGTCATTTCTTCTCCTCGTCGTCCTTCTTCCTCTTCTTCCTTTGTTCATCCGCGGCATGGTTCACCGCCCTCATAGTCGTGTGCTTTGGCAGCAGCGCGATAGAATCTCGGAAGGCTAACCCCATCGGTAGCTCGATGAAGCCCACATCCGATCGCATCACAGGATGCCCCGGGATCGGTAACACGACGTTGGCCTCCCCCGTGGCCACCTTGATGCGTTGTGCGACCTCGCGGTCGTGAAGCAACCCCTGGGCGAGCATCGTCCCAACAAGCTACGCGCCGGGCGTCATCCCGTACAGCGGGAGGACACGCGCCATCAGCGGCACCACCCTCCTCGCGTGATACCCCCTGATGACGCTGGCCCCACCGAGGCCGTGGATCTTCAAGAATGGGATGGCCTTGAGGAGGTCGTGCATCCTCTTCTTCTCCTTGACGGGTGGCCCCCACGGCCATGATGGTGGAACCTCTTCGATCAGACGCCCGGAGAAGACCAGCAAGGGTGCGGCTGGGTCGTTCTTTAGGTAGAACCAATGTGAGTGCCACCCCTTGTTGGATCTGGAGAGTTGGCAGGGCATGTACTCGGCCGCCCGCTGCCCCCGGAGGTGGATACCCGCGCATCCCATCGCACCGGGGTCTCTCGGCCTCTCTCCTTCTTCTTGATTAGGGAGATGGAGAACAAATACCTCCACAGCCCGAAGTGGGGGTCGATCCCCAGGTACCCCTGAAGGCCACGATGTGCTGGATCCCGTTGGGGTTCAAGTGCTGTAGCCCGATCTGATAGTGGTGCAGCAGACCTAGAAGAACGGGTGGGGAGGAACCACGAGTCCATGTTCATGGAAGAGCACGAAGGAGACGACGTAGCCATCGGGCGGCGCCTGCGCATCCTCACGGTCGGGCACAAGCCACTCCGCCGCATCGGTCCTCCCACGGAGAAGACCACGCTTGACGAGGCCCTCCATGCGCGCATGGGTAACATTGGAGCAGTACCATAAATCCATGGAGGATGGAGGTGGCTACGAAGAATCAAAGGTGGCGGCGGACGAGCGAAAGCTACAGATCTAGGGCTCTGGCGGTGGATTAGCAAGCATGGTAGATCCGAATAGCGACGGTGGAGAAACGGAGAAGATAAGGCTGTAGTTTTGGCATGCAGGAGCGCAAAGGGGGAGGCTGCTATTGATAGGGCAGAGCGGGGCGAGAAGGTGAACTATCCACCTAGATTCACGCGCCCGCTACGCCGCATCACGACACCTCCCTCCAAAGATCGCGCGCACGCAATTGCTGGCCATGCCCTCGAAGGATACACCGGATGATGGTTCGCCCGTTCAATGGGCCAAGAACCATCGCAGGTAAGGTAGGATACGGAGTTGAAAATGCTCCTACGACCCATTTAGGCCCAAGAGTTCGAAGGCTGGCCCTCCGACGGGTTCATAGCCGCTCCAGGGCATCCGTGGTTTTTCCTCAAAGAAAGGCAACGAGCCCTTAGGACCGGTCGAACGGACCCAAGAACTATATGGATTGGCCACTGATAATCCGAAGTCGGTCACCAGCTGACCCATGCTGGACCCCCACAAATGGGAAGCCGAGGCCCCACTCAGACTAGCCTGTTAACAGTTCACCGAGCACCATGTTTCGTCCATCGAGGAAAAACGTGGCATTGCTCAGCCCCTCCGTTTTATTGAGAGAGAAAAACGCTTGAGGGACGACGATCACAAAGACGAGCCGAGCCTCGACCAGACCCCCGCTACGCGCGGGGGCTCGAGGAAAGTTGGACTCGCAAGGAGACCGAACGTGTGGTCGCAGTACGACGACGGGCCAATCGGATCCTAGGGGACCGGAATCAAGGAAAATCTTTCTGACCTCCTGAATCCTACGGTTACATGCCCCCAAGAAGACCGATCGTGACAAAAGGGAATCGCCGTCCTATCAGGACACGCCATGGGCTAAAAAAGAAGGCCAAGGCCCTCAGAGTCCTCCCGTCCGAAAAAGCCTCCAAAGGAGTATTCTACTCCTCTGTACGCTCGGGGACTACTGTCGGGTATCGATATTAGGGATACCCAAAGCAAGGAAGTTAGCGCCCACGCTGACTTTCCTGGATGGAGCAAGACATATTAAAAGGTCTTACCTGACCCTAAGGCTATGGGCTCCGTCGCGCCCGACCTCGAGGCCGCGGGCTCCGTCTCGCCCGACCTCTTGGGTGCGTGCTCCGTCTTGCCCGACCCCTTGGGTGCGAGCTCCGTCTCGCCCGACCCCAAGGATACAGTTTTCGTCTCGCCCGAGGCCGCGGGCTCCGTCTCGCCCGACCCTTTGGGTGCGGGCTCCGTCTCGCCCAACTCCAAAGACGCGGTTTTCGTCTCGTCTGACGGGGACCCATACCGCCACCAACCACTCTAGGTCCAAACGTATGGGCTTAGGTCAAAACTCTGACACCAGGAAAGAGACTGGCACGCCTCGATGTAACCCGTGGCCATGACGGGCCATACCTGATGACTTAGATCAAGAACAGTGCCGGGCGTGCCGGTGCTGTTCTGCTTAACCCTCGTACGAATGCTGACAGGCACGTCAGTTCACCACGACGTCCGCCGGGATGGAATGGAACGCCATGACCGGCAGATGACGCTTGCGCATGGCGCCAATGATGAACAGGGCCGCGACGTGGAGTCATCCCTGTTGACATCTACAGGATCGGCGGGACCCGCATAAAGGAGAAGAAGGACCCGGCGACCGTGGAAGCCTTCTTCCCTCTCCCACTCTTTTTCTTCTCCTCTTCCTCCGCTGTAACCCACGCTTTCCCTTCGCCTATAAAAAGGGAAGCAGGGCGCCCCATGAATGGAGACAGAAACCGAAACACAAGTGCATGACACAAGCACACGGCTAAGCGGCAAACAAGCTCTCAGCACCCGTTTACCTTTTCCACCAGAGACTTGGGATCCTCTCCCTCTCTCGCCTGTTTGTAACCCCTACAGCAAACCAAGTGCCGGTAACACGAGCAATAACGAACTGGACGTAGGGATGTTCCGCCCGAACCAGTATAAACCCTTGTGTCCTTCGAGCACACCATCCGAACCAGACGCGCAAATACAAATTTACTCGTCGGTAGTCCGAAAAACACCGACAGACAGTATGCAAATACAGTTATGAAGATCCAATCAATCCACTACAAGAGACCACCCCAGCCGGCGCAAAACCGAAAAAAGTTGCAACGCCCAGAGGGGGGAAAAATGCCAGCTTCGCGGCAGATTTACAGTCTGGCTTCTTGATTCTCAGCAGCGATGATGGCTCGACGACGACGATGGTGGTGCGTCGAACCGGAGGGAGGCCGATGGGGCAGCTGTCATGGCGGTATTGGAGAATCCTGATGATGCTGCAGCGGATGATGACGATGACGAGAACAGCGGCAACGGCAGGGTGGCAGGAGGAGCTGTCACCTTCCATGCCCAGCTGGGAACACCCCCCTCAGGCCTCCTGTTAAGATCTCTCGATGATGCACTCTGCACGGTGCAACAGAAGTTCATTCAGCATACATGTTTACTGATAAAGTAAATGGGCAGGAGCTCGATCTGCCTTTCGATTAATTTGGAACTTGTTCCAAATTAGTGTTTCCATCAGTTCAGTTGGACAGAAAACGTCGAGCTCAACTTTCCGTCCAATAGAATCAGAAAACGACACTTGTGAGACCAACCCTAAAGTTAGCTGAATCATGAAAGGTTTGAGAGTTTATCAATTTGAAGAAACTACCCCCGGTTGATTGGTAAATTAAATAATGTTTTGTTTGAAACAAACAGCAAACTTAGTACTTCTACTAGTTCAATGATTGCACTATAATACAAAAGATGGCAAATTCCCAAGTATATCATCTTTTGTTTTCATTTTCAAGGAAGGTTTGAAAAAAATAGCCACACTTGTATATATAACAGACAATACATGAAAAGGAACACTATTGAAATGTTCTTGGGTGCAGGCGGCAGGCATAGTTGACTGATGATTTAATTAGCCTAACGTTGAAGTGTCACCACTCACCAGTCACCAGTCTAGGATGTTCCTTTTGAAGGAAAAAATCAAACACATGTACATACTCTCTATTCATAAAGCTGCTAGTACTATAATTCCCATATTAGGCCAACTTAAGAAATTCAACATCCTATAAGAAAAATCGTGCAGTGCATTAACATCACTGAAATCGACAGGGAACAAGTGGACTCTAGAATCCAAGAAAATGAGCAAGCGATGCAAGACAAGAGCTACATTGACAGCCGCACAAGAAAGGCAACTGGATGAAACCAACTAATAAAAATCTGATATCTGAAAGTACACCTTCAGGCTGCACTGCACAATCTGTTTGTTCATCATATGGTCAAGACTCACGATAGCATGCCAGATTTATTTGCACAACAAGAACAATTTGACCCGAAACCATGCGGTGCTAGTTTTGACTTTTGACAATCCTTGGAACTGTAAGATTTAGCGAGCTAATTTTTAACTGCCTGTATTTCAGTAATTCAGTATCACCTAACCTCATGATTTGTGAAGAAGGGGTGAGATTGAGCAGGCCAGGCCGGTGGATGCTCAGTCATAAGAGGGAACCGATGAGGGCAGCCCGACAGCTCAGAGGGAGTATCAATCTGCATCAGAAGCAAAAGATTTTAGTTGAATTATCGGCAGCTTCCAAGTTGTCCACGCTCTATAATTCCTTAAACAATTCATTTTTGGTAGGAAAAAAAAATGTTCTGCTCAACTGTCGTGATCACCCATAAAGAGAAACCTGTAACTATGCGATAAAATAATTTGCCTAATGATTCCGACTTGTGAGGTCAATCAAATGAAAACCGGGCCACTAACAGCTGTAGAAAAACAGGATGGAGGTAAACTATGAAAAGGACTTGATCCACAAGAGGCATGGTAGTTACGTCACTAGCATGGTGAGAGCGAAACTTGGGTTATTTTGTGCAGTAATGCATTGGGTAGCCAATAAAACTCGAGAAGAAAATTTTACTGATTTTGATACTTGTCAAGGTAGCGTTAGCGTATTTGCAAAAAAAAAAAGGTAGAGTTAGCGCTTGCCTTTGTTTTTTTCAATTCGGAGCCCTCATATGAACCATGGTGGAGCTGCAGACCTTGGCAGTTCTTATCTCTTTTTGGGCTCTGAGATGCTGGTTGAGATATGCTCAAGTTCAGATCAACTTCAGCAACTGTAGAAGCAAAAAAAAAAAAAAAAAAACAGGCAGTTTAGCCAATAATACCTAGGTTGAATCCAAACAAGTTCATCAGCTGATCAGCTAATTATAAACATCAACTGAAGATTATATGCAAAAAACAATTATGAACAAGCCACTACCGTCAGCGCTAACTTCGGCCAGCAGCTCCCCATCATATGTGCTTGGCTCGAAATTCGTCACAGCCTCTCTACCATTGCATTTGATCGCGGCCTTATCGTAAGCCCTGAATTTTGGAATGACAAGAAGAGAAACAAGAATCGAGTCGGTACTCAACCCTTTGGAAATCAAAAGACATGATAAAAAAAACAAAAAAAAAACATTTTTTTGTTTGCATATGTGAATGGCAGAATCCAAGATGAACAACCTTGCAGCCTCTACTTCGCTGTCGAATAGCCCAAGATATATGTACCTGCACCCAAGCATGGCGTTCCCACCGGTGAGGAATTAGGAATTCCCTAGCCACTTCCCTTTTTTCTATTAATTCCTTTTTTATTTTTGAAACAACCACTAATCAAGCTACATACATGCATCAAACCTATGCTATTACCGAACAATACATAAACTAGTACTAAATCATACATAGGATCGGAGTTCATCTGCTAGGAATGAACTCGATCAAGACTATAGCATGCATGAACTAACAGAGGAAAGGCACAAGGATGAATTTGCAGCAAGTATAGAGATACCGAGGGGGGGAAAAACCGGTAGTATAATTCAGTCTGCAAATAAAGTGTTCTTACTTCTTGCCGAGGAACTGCCCCATGCGCGCCTCCCAGCGGCCGCACTTGTGCAGGGTGACGCCTCTGTACTTGGAGCTGCCCCCTCGAGAAGCCGGTGCTCTGCCGCCGCAGGACGTGCACGAACTCCTCCTTGGATAGGCTCTTCATCTGGCGCACCAAACAGGACAGCCATATATATTCAGCAGCTGCAGAGATGTTTCAGTGGATGTTGCAAAAACATTCATGTAGACCGACCTGCTTCATGTCGTCCTCGTAGTCGCTGAGATTGAAGTTTATGTCGGCGTCGACGCCGCGGAACTTGATCGCTGCTCGATCGTACGCCCTGAAAGTCCCAAGAGCGATTGATTAGTCCGCGGAACAGTGGATATGATGCAGAATTCAGTACGGGGTTCAGAGCAGAATTCTGTGCGTGCGTACCTTGCAGCAGCATGAGCAGTGTCGAATCCACCTGTATCGGCCAGCAGCCAGATCACTGAATCGGTTAGACCATTCGAGATCAGGGAATAAAGGAAAATTAATACAAGGATTACTAGTACAAATTGGAGTTAAAATCTGCTCACCTAAGTACACCTGCTTTCCGCAATCCCTGCATTTCGGAGGAACAGGAAGAGGAGGAAACGTTTGTGTCAGAACAAGACTGAGAAGCGATTGGTTGGTAGGTGAAAGGATGGCGGCGATGGGTGTAGTTGTACTGACCAGATGTGGGACTCCCAGCGGCCGGTGCGGCGGTAGAAGGTGACGCCGCGGTACTGCGAGCTGCGGGAGCGCGGGCCGCGGCGGCTCTTCTTGGCCGGCTGCGGCTGCACCGGCGGCTGGGGAGCAGGCGGCGTGGCGTGCGGGTGCGGGTGCGGGTGCGGCAGAATCCTGATGTCCGGCTGCTGCTGCTGAGGGCGCGGCGGGTCGGCGCGGAAGAAGCCGAGCTCGGCCCAATGCTGCGGCGCCGGGAGCAGCGGGCCGGCGCCGGCGCCGGCCGGGAAGAGCTCCCTGGTGACGAGCTGCTGCTGGTGATGCTGGTGATGGTGAGGAGGCGACGGCGTGGCGGCGTCATCCTCGTCCACGCCGGCCGCGTCGCTGTCGCTCCTGAGGATGCTGAACTCGAGCACGGCCGGCGTCGAGCTGGAGCCCTCCTCCGCCGGCGCGGGCCCGCCGCCCGCCGACGCCGCCTCCGCGTTCAGCACCGACGACTCCGAGGACCCCGAGTCGCTCGCCTCCATCGCCGCCGGCTTCTCCGGCGCCACCTCGGCCACGTTCAGATCCAGCTCCATCTCCCTCCTCCTCTCCAAGATTCCAACTTGCAAATAAACGAGAGCCCGCGACCGATCCCCAATCGCAACTGGGCTGCTACTGCTAGTAGCTACCTGGTGCTGGTGAGCTGGTCCATTTCAAGAAGAAGAACCAGAGGAGGAAGAGGTATAAGCAGGAGAGTGCCGAGTCGTTCTTGCGGTACATTTAGCCTCCACGACCACGAGCAGCTGCCTCCTCACTCCCGATCCTTGACGACCATCCTGCACGCAACCCGGAGACGCCCTAGCCACTGTACGGTCGCTTCACGACTCAAGAACACCGTACCCCGGACCACCAATCAACTGTCAGCTACCGTTTCCTTCCTTCCTTCTCTAGCTAGCTAGCAAGCTATGGGGAGAAGAGGTAGCTAAAGGTGGGTTTTTTACAGGAAAGGAGGGGCCTTTCAGAGCTCCGGCGGGCGGCCGGCGGTGGCGGTGGTCGACGGAGCTGAGGAAGAAGAAGAAGAAGAAGGTGGGGCGGAGGGAGGGAGAAAAAGAGGCGGGTAATATATAGATAGAAGAGAGAGTGGGGTGGGGCGTCCAAAAGGAGGGGTCACCGGCGGTGGCCGGTGGCAGCCGGTTAACCTTAAAATCCTTCCTGATTTGGGCACCCTGCATCGTCCGATTTGGTGGGTGGCTGCCTGCGGGCCTGGATTTGTCATTTCTCCACCCCCCCACCCAGCCACCTAGTAGTAGGAATAAAAACACGAGGAAAGAAAAAAAAATTATGGGTGTGCTGGGGTGGCAGATAATGACGAAGATGATAATTTGCCATGCTACACATGCTATGCTATGTTGTGCTGGGAGAAAATATCTTCTCTTTCTGTTTTGGCATATGCTTCTTCTTGCTCAGCTTGTGCCTGCCTGCCTACGGCATGGGGCGGCATCTACCCTTTAGACTTGAGCGAGGAGGTTTCTCTTGTATTGACTTTAGCTCCCCATCTGTCTTGTTGATTCTTGAAGAGACATTTTTGTGTGATAGGAACCGATTTTGTTGTGAGATAGGTTCCTCTGGTCTGTGATGAGAGTGTGTTTTGATGCAACAATTAGACACCTTTCTCACGAGAAGCATCATAAACAGTTCCGAGCACAGCTGCAGCGGGGGGATTCACGGAGCTGAAACGTTTCACCTTTCCTTCATCGGATCGAAATAGCATGGCTAGTTTTGCCAGAATTCTCTAGGCCGTCTCATTGACTTTTCTCCTACAAGTTAAATTGGGTTATGTTTAAGTTGTTCTTTACCTGAAAATTCTAATTTTTAAGTACATTTTTATGTATATGATTTTTTTTCTAAAAATATTTTTATAAGAACCTAGCCTACTAGCCAAATGGTCAGTGTTTCACGAGAATCTGGATCCGTACCAAATGCACTCTTAATAACATATTGTTGGTAGGGATTATCCAATTTCTCTCCACATTAGTTTTTGTTTGATAATATCTTCTATTTCTAAGGAAAACAATTTGAAGAATCCCTCCCAAACATACCCTTAGATATTTGAGTCTGAGTTTTAACAAAAAAATCATGTAAAGTGCTATAGAACATTTTCCAAATAAAGGTGCACCAGGACTTGGTAGGTTAAGGTTTAGTGAAACCATATGAGAATTGCGTCATGTTTCAAAAGAATGTATGACAAGTACCGGATAGGGGCAGAAGAATGCAACAAACTCTAGGGGTTTATCACCTTCTTCCATCGCTTACCTTTCCCTCTTCTTCACTGGCATCTCTTACTTTGCCCATGAAATAGTTCTCTTACTTTACCCATGAAATATTTATATGGCAGAGAGGTTGAGGCCATTGCAAGACATATTTTTTAGTACAAGTGGATTGTCTATCTTTATCAGCCGGCAATAACTTATCATTTTGGGTCAACCGCCTTGTGAGTACAACTCCTTATGTTTTTAAGCCCAAAGATCTCGAGTTTGAATCATTCATGGCTTGTACAGTTTTTTTTATAAAAGAAATTGTTTTTTGCTTAATTGCTCATGTCTCCCTTTTAGCTTACATTTTCAAGGGTGACAACAATACAGGAAAATACCATACTGCTTGATATTGTTTTCCGTATTATGATACCTTTCCTAACCGTTTATGTTTTATCTAAATATGAAGGTTGTTGTTTAAAAAATTTAGCGCAACCGTTTTTTATTAGATATTTTGATGAAAAAAAGGAAAGTCCCGTACCACCGCTTTTGGATTCCATATTAGAGTATCCTTTTCAACCCTATACACTTTAAAACAAAAATAAACATTCGAATAAGAGCAAATGAAAATGAACTCGCGTAAGATTTATTTTATTTTATTTTATGAGTAACCATCTCAAATAAACATAGGTTAATGGACGTGTTCTAAAGAAAGATATTTCATGGGCAAGTAGAGTCATTTCGAAGCACCAAATTCTCTATGAAATGTATTGCTTACTCCAGTCACAAATAAAATGATATTCCCGAATAGTAGAATGAAAAATATCCACTATAAACTCTGATAAAAATAAACTGCCATAATTTTTTGTGCTGATTTTGAATATTTGAAAATGGTAGTAGCTAGTAGTAGTCGATCTGTGTGAGAAGTACGTACTTGTTCATAATATATATCATATACTTTTACTATGTGTTTATCGGAACAAAAGTGTACTGTTAATGGTAATAAAAGTACATGTGTTTTAGCTAGTGATGTGAGTATATTGCAAGCAATGCGAGGTTGTCAGAAAAGAATATGATCGATCATGCGACGTGTTGACGACGATCCGAGACCTGCTGACGACGTGGCTCACTATCAGCAGCGTATTTATGCAATTTTTTAATTGTTCCCCGATGCGATGCGTTGCCCTGCAGTCGTCCTAAATTTGTATAATGCACCACGACCACGAGGAGCACGCGCCTCGCTCGCCGCACCGGATCACATGCCTGCCTGCCTGCCTTCTCCTTTTCGATCTGGACGCACGTAGTATATACAGCGTGTACTTCCTCGTCTACTTTATTAACAAATAAATATACATGATAATCCCTCAGTATTTGTTATTCTAGTGTATATATATAGTTTTTGTTAAGCAGCTAAATATATATTATTATTTAAATATATATTAAAATATTGTGTATCTAAAAAATAGAATAACTTATAATTTAGAACGGAGATATTGTACATACATGATACATGCATACATATGCTCCATTAGCTGCACCTATACCAATTAGACTGGCCACAGTGTGTGCATCGATGCCCAAAACTAAAAGCAGAAACTCAGCATCGATGGAGACAAGCTGCAATGGGCAGGCATCGTGTAGGACCCACTAAACAGTAAAAAACAACAACTGTAGACAGCTTTCCTCTCTCTTGTGCACATTTTTCTCTCTCATATACATGCATGTTGCCAGAGAGAGGTTTGAAGCATCGATGCTTCTACATGACTCGGTGCCCAATTTTTCTAGGAATTCAGCATCGCTCGCAATGGTCGGCACAGGTGCTTGGACCTTCTCTCTCCTCTTCAAGCACCGGTAAAACGATACATTGTGGGCAGTCTTACTCTCTCTCTCTCTCTCTGCTTGTATATGCATTATCCACCTAGTATTTTATTTAGTTCTTCCGGTTTTGTTAGAAAAATACGGCTCCATAACCTATAGATCTGTTATAAATCAAACTATTTTGATTTAACGACAACCTACATAAAATCTCTAGTTGATTGATGTTGTTAAATTTATAATGACACATGCATTTTAGAGTAGATAAATTTTTTTTATTTTAAGGTATTTTATTACTCTAGTCTAAGTGTCATATTTTGGCCAGTATCTCAGAGGTAGTGGTTTTCATTCCAAAGTTTCGTATGTATTGAATAGGTTGTCACATGAGTATTTATAAGGATGAGTCATAGAATTAAATATCTATGAAACAAAAGAATGAAATAACTACACATCGAAAGTTATTGTTTCATCCATACATGTTTCATTGTATTATTCTATATTCTTAGAAACAGCGCTGTATATGAAACTCTTCACCCAAAAATGGCCTCATTAACTTACTAGCATGTGTTGATATGTTAAGGTCAGTCTCAATTGGCATGGGAGATCCATAACATAGTTATGGAGACTATCACATCAAAACTTTCATTAGGACTGACTAATCGGCATTATATTTATTTTCTACTATATGAGAGGAAGTTGTAAACAGAGCTCTGCTGGTTCTGGATCTCGAAGGCAGGCAGGCAGGCACCAGCAATTAAGTGAGAGATGCCGGAGCTGCCATATCCTCTGATCCTCTGTACCAAGTTGTGAGGCCACACTTGCCCTGCCGGATCGACAGCTGGGACAAGCAAGCTCATTATACTATTCATCGCCACCGCCGGCCGGTCCGACATCGGACTCTGTCGGAGTTATGCCTCTGCATGCCTAGGTTTCTCTCGCCGCCGGCCGCCGGATTAATCCCCATCACCCATGCAGCATCTTAGGCCCGGTTTGGATCACTCTAGTTTTTACAATTTTTTTTTAAGAATATGGCTTTTAGAAATTTGGTGTGATCCAAACAGATAAGTTTTTGCTGCTAGTTTTGGTTAGATTTAAAAAAACCAGGAAGGTGGTGATACATAACTTTTGCTAGTTTTTTTTTACCATAGAGTAATAAATGAAGTCAGCTTCTTAAAAACTAGAGAATCTAAATACCCAATCTAGGTTTTACAAACTAGAGGTAAAAACTGGTTTTTAAGAATCCAAAATTCATCCAAACAGGACTTTAGCCTCATGTATGCAAGTAGTAGTAGACTTGTTGTAGTATACCGGCCAGCAACTCGATCTCGATCAGTATCTTCTTCTTTTACCCGCAGACGATCCTCTTATATTATATTGAGAACTGCTCCGGTACTCCTTCTAAAAGTGGCACGGATATCAAAGCAGCTTATTAGGCTACTTAAACATTTTCTTATTGATTTTTTGTCTGGGTCACGCTTAGGCCCAACCCGTCCAATCCAGTCCTGAGTCCAGCCCGGATCGAAGACAAATCATCTCTCACATCCCTTTGTCCCATGCCGCCCCGTTGCTTCGTTGAAGGAGACGACGATGACCCTTCCTGAGGGGATGGAGGTGCTGCTGTGTGCTCCTTGCGTAGCTGCCAACGCATGAGAGGTGAAAGATCCTTGTTTAACTTTGGTAATTGGGTGACAACCTAGTTAGACTAATATGTGTTTAAGTGTAATACACAGATGAATTAGTCCACAGGTACATGTGTATGAGCAACTCATGCCATGACGGTGAAGATGGCTTGAATTGTTGTAAGGCTCACATATGTGATGAAGGAGCTCATTGCATGAGACATGACATTGAGTCATGTGATCAAGGTGGAGAAGATCAAGACAAGACTTGGCTCGATGGACCGAGACAACGGTGAAGAGTAAGTGAAGTCAAGATTGTTGAACCAATGCGGTCACATGATGATATGAAGTTGATCATATCATTTGGTGATTGGTTGGTGCATGTGTTGCATCAACGATGGAGGAGATGGAATGGAATGCGCAAGGCAAAGGTATAACCTAGGGCTTTTCATTTCGTCGGTCATAGTTGAGTAGAGAAGTTGATGACCGGGTTTAGGATAGATGACCGTACTATCAAGAGGAGCAAACTTGTTTGCATATCGGTCATCTAGTGCCACTTTAGCGATCAAACTTTGTGTTGCTGCTAGGATCGAGTGGCGTGGCAAGTTGAGTGACTAATCCTTTGAAAAATGTTTTGTGAAAATGCTAACACATGTGCACAAGTGGTGAGACGCTTTAGTGTTGGCACATAGAAGCAAGGGTGTTGAGAAAGGAGGTGTTCACGCTGGTCACTGGGTGACCGGACGCGTCCGACACTGATACCGGTATGCCAGACTCGGGCGGTGGCGCAGACGAGACCGGACACGTCCGAAATTGAGGCCAGACGCGTCTGGTATTTAACCCCAGCGTGAGAAGCTAAGGCAGAGATGACCGGACGCGGGGCTGTGTCCGTTCGCGTTGGATCTGATGCGTCAGGTCATGCCCTGGACCTCTCGGTGTAGATTTTGAGCGTGACCGGACGCTATGTGCAACAAGCGACTTGACGCTGAGCATCGCGTCCGATCAGAGGAGGTGATACGCGTGGTTGTGTGGAAATGACGCAGGGGCACGTCTGGTCGGCGATATCGGACACGTCCAGTCGCTCTAGGGGGCTCTGGGAGCTCTCTGGAGTTGACCTAACGCTACCCAACTAGCATCCGATCATTTTCAAGCAGCGCGTCCGTTCATTCATTGACTTTCGCACAGAGAGAGCCGTTGGGCGCCAACGGCTATATCCATTTGAATGAGACACGTGGCATCCAGGCAGTGACCAGACGCAGCGACCGGACCCGTTCGGTCGTCATACCGGACATGTCTGGTCAGTGCGCAGTGAGCCCAGTAAAGGGGTAACGGCTCTATTTGGCCCTTGGGCTATAAATAGAGGGGTGTCTCGGCCATGACTGAGGTGTAGCACTGTTGGGACTTAGTGTCCATGTTTGGGGAGTGCTAGGAAAGCCTCTAACTCACTTGTGCACATAGTAGTTGCATCCGATTATAAGTGAGTGTGATTCTAGTGCGATTGCATCGTAAGGTTGCATCGAGTGGCACTAGGTGATCGAGTTGCAAGCCGGTGGTGCTTGTTACTCTTGGAGGTTGCCACCTCCTAGACGGTTTGGTGGTGGTCTCCATCGAAGCACGTAAAGAAGATTGTGCGGTGCTCCGAAGAAGTGATTGTGAGGGGTATTGTGCTCACCCCGCTGGAGCCACGAAGAGCAGTTCTAGTAGAGCGAGACGCGAAGGACGACAAGTGGCCCGGCCGGGTCAAGTGCTAGAGCTTATGGTAAGCACTCCTCGTGGAAGAGTGTGACTTGCGGGTCACCACTAGCAAGAGGACCGGCGACAACCTTGGAGCTTGTCTCAACGGAGACTAGCGTGTTGGCAAACACGTGAACCTTGGGATAAAAATTATCGTGTCATCCTTATCTTTCCGTTGGTTTGCATTTCCCTTACACAAGCTTGCAATTACTTTCATATATATTGTGCTCGTGTAGTTGCTCTTGTAACTAGTTGGCTTGTGTAGTTTGCTAGTTACTTTCTTGCTTGTGTAGTATAGAAGTAGCTCCCTTGCGTAACGAAATTTGGTTTTAGTAACCTTGTTAGTTATATTGTTTAGTTTGTGTAGCTAAGTGACTTGTGCTCTCTAATTTGGTTTGTGTAGCCTTGTTGAGTATTGTTAGTGAGCTTAGGGGTTTTGTATTTTTGCTTACTAGAATTGTGTATGAGCTTCCCCGGTTGCTTGAAATACTAGTTGCATAGATTTATGTGACCTTGCAAGTTAGAATTATTGGATGAGCTCTAGCTAGCCCAGGATCTTTATTGCCTATTTAGAATCTTTATAAGGTGTTTGAAACTTAGATAGAGGAGTGTAGTCTTAGCTAGATCGAAAGTTTTAATTCTATATTTACCTTGGTTAGCTGACACAATTAATTTTAAAAAAACTATTCATCCTCCTCTGTTTCGTAATCTCGACCCTACGATAGGTCTACTGCTTTACGTCGCACGAGGAAAAGAAAAGAGTGGATTCTGAATGAACGAGATTGGAAGAAAAGGGGATGGACATGCTGTTGTCCGCCGGCTACTAGCGCATGAGGACAATCGCCAGGAATGCTCCGCTCATTGGCCGAACGAGCGGGCGCACACCCCATCACTCAAATCGAACAAATGGGATCTGGGAGAGGAGTTCGGCTTTCGGCTTTGGGTCCGGATGGAGCTGGGCTAGATGGGCACATGCCGGATCCAAGAGAAAAATAATTAAGAAAAATAATTAAGAAGATAGTTTGCTTTGAGATCCGTACTACTTTTAAAAAGAGTAGTATTAGAGCAGTTCTCATATTATATATATAAGTTGAGTGTTGTATGAATAATATAGGCTAGCTAGGTTGTATACATAGCATATTCGGCAATGAAGCGGACGAGAATAAGACACGTGAACAGTGCACGTGACCCTTATATTATGTAATACAATATAGTATAGTCGATTGGTCGCGGATTGCTTTCGATCGACCTTGCCTAGCTAGCTAGAAATTGGAGCAGACATTATCATCTTGTGGGCAACCTCTGCAACACTGTGACCACAGAAAATACAAAAAAAGTAAATATTATTATGGCATTAAGATATATAACAGCATTAACTTGCTGGACTGGATTCTCCTGATTGTCACAAGAAACCGAAACGTTTCTTCTATCCAAACGCATCCTTAGTCACAAATGGTCCCGTTCGCTAGTCTGAACTTTGGCTGAAACTGGCTGAAAACACTGTTCCAGCTGGATTGTTGTGAGAGAAAAACACTGTTCCAGCTAAAAAAATAAGTCAAACAAGCCAAATTTAAAACAAACGAACGGGGCCAAAGTGACTTTGGGATAGTGATAAGTGGTGTTCACGCAAATTGAGGCCTCCGGTCGTGAGTCTCTGCTTCGCACATGGAAGTCATTCATGGTGGCCGGTCTCCAGGTTAATTGAATTACCCACTATAGCAGTACTTCCTTGAGGGTTAACCTGTAAAAATATTTTTTTTGAGGTTTTTATGGTTTTTGTTTAGGATTTTTAGCCCTCAAGTCTATTCCGTGGTATAGTGTTGCAACCCAAAATGTCACAATAATGTCAAAAAAAACCCAAAATGTCACAATCAGCGAGAAAAACATGTTTTATTAAATAAATCAATTCTAGGCACCAAACGTGTGTACCTGCGTAAGTGTACGTGGACGTGTACACATGCAAATAAAGAAGGGATCACGATAGGAGAGGCGAGCAGCTAGCGAAAATGTGGTATGAACAGTCAGTTAGACGGAACAGGACTACTACTGGTGGTGATGTGTAGTGCAGCTGCTTTCGGCCCCGATGCGCACGAATTTTAATGCTACAGCCTTCTGACAACGGATGGTCAATGCAATCACGTAGTACGTCGCCGGTCCACGGACGGCAAGTGGGTCATCCATCTCGTATAACCGGTGCCCAAATTTGACCAAAATTATGAGTAGTTTTTCGTGGTGTCTTTAATACGCCCTCCTGCTAAATTATAAGAGTTTTGGTTTTTAGATACATTACTTTTACATATATCTTGACATAGCGTATAAAATAGCGGCTAAGACATTTAGCGGCCACTCTTCTCAAACAGCTAATAGCGGGCTAAATCGGGCTATAGCGACTAAATTGTATATAAAATCAAATAGTTTTATCCTCTGCAAACAGGTATATCTGGAGATAGTGACAGTTATAGTGGGAGATTTAGAACTTTGGCAAAAAAATATGTATTTGAAAAATCCAAAACTTCTTTAATTTAAAAATGAAGGGAGTACTTTATTAAAGTATTAGTTCAAGTTATGATAATTTTATGCCTCGTAAGGTAGTGTAAATTTTCTTTTATTCAAACAATTTTGTTTGTATTTTATTTGATTATTTGAAATCAGGATAAGTCAAGAATGCACTCTTCGTTGCTATGGCATAAACCATCGTTTACTCGTTTAAAGTGTATGCCGATGCTCAAGACCGAGGAATTTTTTAACCCTTTTTTATTCAATATTTTCATAATAATCGCTCCTAATTTTTTTGCGGATTTGACCCTTTTGATCATGCCAGCGGCGCTACGTGACAAAATAACGTTGTCGCGCCACATGTATTGGTGCGGCAACATCTGCCATGTTAAACGGTGTTTCCGACGTGAAAACGCTGTCACGCCACTTCCACTGACGTGACAGTATTGTTCTGTCGCGCTACCGGGAGCGGCGTGACAAGACAAAACTTTTGAAAAATCATAACTCTTTGATACGACGTTGGATGAAGATGAAATTTATATAAAAATTGTAGTTCTCAATGAGATCTACAACTTTGTAGTTTTGAGTTTTTTTTCATTTGAGGAAGTTAAGATGCTAAAAAATATATAAAATTTCAGGAGCACGATAACCGCGTACAGGTGCTTGTCGCTTTAGACAAATAATATCTTTTTCGGATGGTGTCAAATAAAAATATTTTTTACATCAAAGTTGTAGCTCTTGATGAGATCTACAGCTTTATAGTTTTGAGTTTTCACATTTAGAGTCGTTAAAATGCTCAAAACAATTATATAAAACTTTAGTAGCATAATAATCGCATACTAGCGCTTATCGCATTAGAAAAATAATATCTTTTTGGTATCATGTCAAATGAAAGTACTTTTTATATCAAAGTTGGATCTCTCAATGAAATCTACAACTTTTATTTAAAATGTATTTTCATGTGACATCAAATAAGAAATATAGAATTTGTCTAAAAAGATAAACTTTGATACATGATTAATATACTGCTAAAACTTTATGTTAGTTTTTAGAGTATGTTAACGACCTCAAATATGAAAACTCAAAACTATAAATTTATAGATCTCACTAAGGGCTACAACTTTGATATAAAATGTATCTTCATTTGAAACCATACAAAACAATATTATTTTTCTAATACGACAAGCGTTAGTACGTGATTATTATACTGCTGAAATTTTATATGATTTGTTCGTGCATCTTAACGATCTCAAATGTAAAAACTCAAAACTACAAATATATAGATCTCATTAAGAATTACAATTTTCATGTAAAAAGTATCTTCAATTGACAAAATAAAAAAATAATATTATTTTTCTAATGCGACAAGCACTTGTACGCGATTATTATGCTCCTGAAATTTAATATTATTTTTTGAGCATCTTAACGTCCTCAAATGAAAAAACCCAAACTATAAAGTTGTAGATCTCATCGAGTGCTACAATTTTCATGTAAATTTATCTTCATTAGACATCGTATCAAAAATTATGATTTTTCAAAGGTTTGGTCTTGTCACGCCACTCGTGGTGGCGCGATAGAACAATACTATCACGCCAGCGGGAGTGGCGTGACAACGTTTTCTACGTCGGAAACGTCGTCTAACGTGGCAGATGTTGCCGCGCCAATGCATGTAGCGCGATCAAAAGGGTCAAAACCGTAAAAAAAATTTAGAAACAATTATTATTAAAATATTGAATAAAAAAAGATTAAAAAAATAAAAATTCTCCGCTACGATAAAGCTTGAAGGGGCAACTAGGGTGGGCCAAGAGTGCTAAACTGAGACAATATGAATATTTAGGACTAACGTTTACTATCTATTAAAAACAGTGAAGGCTAGGAGGTAATTTAGATACTCCATCCGTCTCTGAAAGAATCAATTTTTGAAGTACTTAATAGAGTCTACTTGATATTTTTTGTTAAATTTTAAGGTATTAATTAGCATCAGATTTGCAAGTGACCAAGTGACTAATTGCTCTAGCATTTGTGTACACATTGATCTCTATAAGTGGTCCGGCGGCGTACCACGTGCACGAGTGGGCGCGCGGCCGGCGGTGCACCTGCACGCACACGCCACCACTCTCGTACGCCTTGATTGGCCGCTCTCGCCGCAGGCATTTATGGCCAAGATCGATCGACCCCCGGCCAGTTGCCCTTGCCCATCCTCGCTGCCGGCCGGATATATTACTAAATAATAAAAACCTGGCTCGTGACTCGTCACAATCTAGCTAGGTATTTTTACCATTTTAAATTATAAATCGTTTTGATTTTTTTTATTATGCATCTAGACATATATTATATCTAGATACATAGTAAAATGGATATAAAAAAATCAAAGCGACTTATAATTTGAAATTGAGGGAGTATAAAATATGGGATTTGCTAAATTTCAGGTGACCGAATTTTAATTTTCTTTCAGACAACGGTTATTGCATATATTTTAAACTAAAATTACAGTTTTAGTTCGTTGTAATTTCGGTAGACACAATCTGCATTTTTTTGTTCCGAGAATATAAAAAACCCATTAGACAAATCCCAAACCTAACAAAATCTTATATGTTTTGGCACAAAGACTATTTGACAATTTATAATTATTTCTATAGTAAGACAAAGACAAAAAATTGATATGTTATGACACAAACATAAATAACAAATAAAAAAGTGACAATTTACTTGTACTAATTGATAGTACAAGAGTGTTGCCTGAAAATCATCTTGAGATTCAGGCACCTGAAATATTGGAGAAGTGATAAAATATTACTTGCTTAAAAATTTTAGACCATAGACAAATTTTTCGTGGGTGAGTATTTACTTCACCCAACCGACCCACTGTTGTTCCTCCATCATGAAATATAAGGAAATCTAATTTTAAAAATTTGTCCAAAAAATATAAAGTATTCTAGGTCCTTAACTCTCTCTCTCTTCTGTCTTTTTTAAGAAAATAATGAGATTCCTTTTAAACTTGGTGTCTATCTAAATTGACAGCGTAACTAAGGAATGTAACAACTTAACTACTCTCTCCATCCTAGTTAATGAGGGACAAGGTGGACTTTTGCCAAGCTCCTTATTTTGTATGAAAGTTTATTAACTGACTTATTGGATTAGTTGGAGGTCTTTTTGCCTCTCACAAGTTGCTAAAATTAAGAGCTAGAAAGAGCCTGCTTGCCAAAATTGTTGCAATCTGAGCATTTAGGAGTAGGTTACAAAAGCTAGTGTAAAAACTGACATGTTTGATAGGTTAGAGCTTTTAAAATCCACAAACTCTAGCTGAGGCATACTACATTCATTACAGATTTATACAGGGAGCCCAGATCCATGCATCCATCGAGTCCACTTGCACCCACATTTTGAGCCGATAGAGACATATTTCCACTCTCCTCGACCGATATGAATATATGTATATATATTACGATCCGATCCCCAACAAAAAGGCAATTAACTTCAACTCCATCATCATCATATATGGGACGATCAGACGATGAACAAGGAACACGGCAGCGTTATGCAGCGGGCCCGGCCAGGAGTGCATGGTTGTTGGGATTGGAACCATCATGAAAGCAAGGCGTGTCCGAGAAATGTTATTGTATTGCATGTTTCATGTGTGCCTCATCAGTGCCCGCACAATTTAACCAATTATTAAATTCAGCATGTGGCCCATTTCTTTTGGGCGAAAGATTAAACAGGGGATATGTGGAGATTAAGAATGGAGTCACCCCATCACCCTATCGGTGGGACTTCCCTGTCCCTCCACAAAACAACGAATTTGGTTTGTGGGTGGACCCATCCAAAATCACTTTAAATTTGGCTAGCAACTTTAAATTTGGTTAGCAACATTAAATTTTATAATCTTTGACCAATAATTTGGCAAGCAACTTTAAATTTGTAATCAAATGTACTATCTAGTAATCATAAGTTCATATCCAAAAGTTCCTAATAAAGCCTCCTAATCTAGGATTTTTTAGCAAGAATAGAAAAAACACATCTCTAAGAGTTCCCAATACCACCTTTCAATCTTTTGGCACTTGAAAAAAATCACCCAAAGTGCGCAAAGATATCGGTCTCGCAATATAAAGGTGGAAGGGTGTGAAAAAGAATAAAGAGTAGGAAAGAGTTCATGATACAAATGTACAAGAAAGAAAGAATATATAAAAGTGGTTGGGATAATTTAAAAATAGTATATGATTCATAATGTAAAATTGTCGTCTATATTTTAGAGTGAATTATTGGAAACTGTTGGAGATGATCTTATTTATTCCTCCCAATACTTCTATAAGAGTTAGAAAACACCATGTTTTTGGAATAAATTATTGGGTACTCTTAGAGATGCCCTAATGTAACTTTCTCTCTTTTATAAATAGAAAAAATAGGTAGGGGCCCCTGAAAGGTCCTAAATGGCTAGAGGGGGATGAATAGCCTATAAAAATTTCTACAAATACACTAGAGTAACTATGTTAGATAACTAAATGGTGAAATACGTCTTGCTCTAGCTCTATTCAAAAGGTAAGCCACCTACCAACAATTCTAGTTAAATATGATCACTAAACACTCAAAGGTTATGTCACTACTCTCTATACTAGTTGAGCTAGCTAGAAACTAATTACAACTAAGAAGCTAAGCTACTCAACTAGCTACAACTATCACAAGCTCTACACAAGGTAAATACAAAATATAACGCAAGAGAGTGGTAGAGGAGATATACCGCCATGGCAAGTGACCAACCAATGAATACCAAGGAAGGCAATATGACACAATGATTTTTCTTCCGACGTTCACTTGCTTGCCGGCAAGTTAGTCCCCGTTGTAGCGATACACCCACTTAGAGGTTCACACGCTGATAGGCTTCACAAGCCTAACCCACAACTGAGTGCCGCACAACCAACACAAGATGGGGATCCACAAGCTACGAGCAATCCACTAGAGTTGCCTTTCGTGATCTCCTATGGGAAAGGCACAAGAACCCTCACAATCCACCGATCGAAGCTGAAGACAAACACCACCCTCCGCTCAACGATCCTTGCTGCTCCAAGCCGTTTAGGTGTCGGCAAACACCAAGAGTAACAAGAGAAATCTACAGCAAAACACAATCACCAAGTGCCTTTAGATACAATCACTCAAGCAATGCACTTGGATGCTCTCCAATATCACCAAATGATGAATCAATCAAGCAAGATGAGTGAGAGAGGAATGGCTAGGCTCACAAGGTTGTATTCTAAATAGAAATGACCAAGAGAGTGAGCCCAAGTCGGCAAACATATATTTAAAGAGGCCCCAAACAAATAGAACCATTGTACTCCTTCACTGGGCTCTCTACGCATCGACCGAACACGCTTGTCGAGATGACTGGACGCGCCTATACCAGGGTCCGGTCACTAGATGTTAGCTACGTGTCCCTCGCATTTAACCACGTTCGTTCAATCCCAATGGCTAACTGTCTGCTTCACGCGCGTTAAGTGATGACCAGACGCGACCGAGATTGACCGGACGCATAAGACAGGAGCCTGGTCACGTGCGCACCCGCGCCCACGAGCCTTTGACCGGACTCTACGTGACCCAGGGTCCAGTTTGGATCTAGAGAGGTCCAGAGACAGAAAAACATGACTAGGCGCGTCAGAGAGTCCAGTCCTGACTGCACCATCGCCCGAGCGCCACGTCAGCATGACCGGACGCATGAGCGTTGAGTGCGATCCACCAGTGCCACCAAGGTCTGGCCAGAAACCCTGAGCAGCGCCTCCTCTGCACGCGCTGATCGGACTCGCCGGCCAGGGACCGGTCCTACTGAAGCTAGGGTCCAGTCCCACTGCAACTCCTCTTTTTCTTCTCCAACTACTTCACCCCATGCTCCCAAGTGCTAACCACAAAGTGTCTCACCTTTGTGCACGTTTGTTAGCATTTTTACAAAGCATTTTCAAGGGTGTTAGCACTCACTAAAATCTAAATGCATATGCAATGAGTTAGAACATCTTGTGGCACTTTGATAACCGCATTTCATAATGAATTTCGTCCCTCTTCATAGTACGGCTATCTATCCTAGACCTACTCACACCCACTTGGTGTCTTGAGTGGCAAAACAAAATGGCCCTATTAAATATACCTTTCCCTTGAGCCATTTTATTTTTCTATTTCTTCTTTTTCAAGTAGGGAGCACTTGATCTTCACTTAGGCCATAACCACCATCCTGACCATCATCTAGCTTCACCAATTGGTGTGTACCAACCTAGCTCATGTTCATCACTTAATGACAAGGTTAGTACACTAGGTTTCATCAATTAACCAAAACCAAAAGCTAGAGCTTTCGGCTCTCCTATCGACTTGCTTAAAAAAGGTCAAAGTGTAATTTAAGAGACCGTGTCATGTCTATAGATGTCTTAGAGCAAGCCAAATAGTAGAGCAAGTGTTTGGCTACAAGTCAAGTTATAAGAGCCAAGTTATATAATATTTATCTCTTATTTGTCTGTAAAATTTTATTATTCACTAATACAGAATCTTCATTAACGCCGGTTCCAAACGCCTTATCATTGCCGATTTTGCCCCTTAGCGGAGAAAGTCATTGATGATAAAATGGTGGCGGTGATTAGGATTTCCGGAAATTCTAAAACCGGGTAAAAAAATAGCTAATTTTTTTAATCCTGAGAAGCCCCCCCCAGCCAGTCACACAAGTCACAAGTAACACGATTTTTTGCGCTAAAATATGCGAAAAAGACACAATTTTCCGCGCGAAAAAATACGTGCATTGCACGGTGGTGAGATTTGAACCTGAGACCTGTGTCCTTGCGCGTAGCTGTTCTAACCACTCCACCCCTAAATCACCTATGTTCGTATTCACTTCTCAAATTTGAGACCATAAATGATTTTAAATCAAAAGTTTTCAACTACAGAGTTGTAGTTCTCATCAAAATCTATAACTTTGTTTCTTGTCATTTTTTCATCTGAGATCGTTTATACATTTAAAAATAAACTCTAAAATATGAGAACTTCAAACATCATTCTATAACCATAAATGATTTTAAATGAAAAAGTCTTCAACCAAGATCTACAACTTTGATATAAAGTTTGTTTTTATCTAACTTTATTTGGAAAAGTTATCTATTTTATTGTGATGCAGCATAAGTCAAACCATTGGTGAAAATAAATTTCACCGCTAGTTCGTAACACCAACTGACGATGAAAATGAGTCGACCATCACTGGTAACACAACTGTGGTAATGATAGGTTTCTGTAGTAGTGATTATTACTTTTATCCATTTCACATCTTCGTTTTTCTAATCTTCCTCTAATTCACTTGATGTCTAGACCCATTACTGTATTGGCTCCTGTGTTGTTGTTTGTATGAGAGTCCAGCTCTCTCTCCTCTCTCTTCTCTTCTCAACATGAGCATTTGCCTTGCTATATAACCATTATTGTACTTGCTTTATAAACTGGACCCGAGGGAGTAATAAATCTTTAGCTAGATATTTCCATAAATATATATATGCAACTAGTGGTTTCTATATATTTGCTAAATATAATAAGGTTGTAGGCGTACGATGACATAAATACTAGTTAGTACGTGTACATACGACTTGCATTGTGTATCGGAATAATAATCTTCCTCTTTTGCTCGTACGAAGAATAATGATGGTTGAATTTTCTCCGGGTGGGACCAAATACGCACGCACGTACGCATGCACGAAGAATAATGATGAAAGGAACAAGTTATCTCGAGAAAAGGTGCTATGAATCCGCATAGGAACAACTTTAGCTCACGATTGCAAGTTAGAATCTTCGATTGGTCGTGATCCTCAAGCTTATATAGAGGGTTGATCTTATCCTAATAAAAAATAACTTCAAAATGTGTCTCACAAGTTTTTTTTTGGCGAAAACACGTTCCAAAACTGAGTTGGAGTCCAACCAGTCACGGAATAGCAGGAAAACCAGCCTAAGCCCAATTTCTCCTTTTCTTTGCTTGGGCTCCTCTTCTTGCTGCGTCATTTTTTTTATGTCAGGAACTTATGACCCGTGTGGATCTTCTCGGATTCTACAATTTAGCTTCTGGAAGCTGTGATGGTATCCAAACAGCTACCAGTTTTATAAGTCAACTTCTACAATCTCAAAAGCTAAATGAACCTATCTTCCATCGGCTTCTAAAAGCATGGATCCAAATGCTATAGTGAATATGTGCTAATGATAAATTAATTAGACTTAATAGATTCATCTCATGAATTAATCATGATTTCTATAATTAATTTTATTATTAATATCCAAACATTCGATATACCAATAGATATGATATCCGACGTGACACGTTCTAAACTCTGGTTCCCGGATCCCGACACCCCCTTATTCACCTGGTCATATTTTTGACTGCACCAAGAGCACAGCTCACTGCTGGGTCAAGAGTAGTGGCAGTGGGCCCCGGGTCCCCAATTATTGAGGAGGAACGAACAAGTGGTCCTGTCCTGTCCTGGCACCGTACCGGGCTACCGGCTGACTGGCAGTGCAGGGCAGCAGCTGGGCCCACCACGCCACTGGTTCAGTGAGCGGATCCTATTCGTATCGCTCCGTTTGCTTTAATAGTATGTGTAGTCATCGTACACATGCCATTTCTGTAGAGTACGCGTCACCACGCCACCCACCCGGCTGCGTTAACAACTGTGCTTAGCTTAGGGGGGCTCAAATTACCTAATAATTAACTAGTACACCGAGATAGATGTTCTTTATAAACAGTTATATAGTAGTATGACATGATCCACTCTATATATGTTCTTTATTAACAGCTAGGAGTACTATAACCTGGTCTACAATTAATAGTTACATATATAATAAAATAAAGCAACTTATTTATTTGGATATAGGACTTTAACTTTATATATATATATATATATATATATATATATATATATATATATATATATATATATATATATACACACACACACCTATCTAAAAATTAAAAGAACACGACTCTGCTTTTATCCTTAGTCAAACTACGTTGGGACATATTCGTGTCTTAAAATAAGTGCATATCTCGTATTTCGAGAGGTCAACTAATTTTAAGTTCAACTAGGTTTATATAAAATAGTGTCAAATTTACTATGAGGAGAATATAACGTGGTTAACCTAATGATAGTTATTTGGTATATCATGAGCATTTTTATACGTATTTGGTCAAACTTGAGACCAGGTGACTCCTCATAATACGAGATGTGCACTTGTGTTTTGAAACGGAGAGAGTTTTATGTTTTGTGACGGAGATTTAGAATATTTAGTGGATGCCTTTTGCAACTCCCTACTTTCGTCCTTTGTCGAAACTTGAGATAGCTTAATCAAGAGTTAGGCTAGAGTTGTATTCTTTTTGAAACAGAGGTTGTAATGGGCATATACTACCACTTTAACTTTATAAACTACTATGAGCCTGTTTGAATCTATTAGCACTAAAAATTAGCTAGCTAATAGTTAATAGTTGCTAATTTTTAGCTAGCTAATTTTTAATAGGGGATGTTTGGATCCACTTGCTAATAGATGGTTGGATAATGAGGTACATATGAATTATTAGCACCTACTAGTAACTTCAAATCTGCTAATGAAACTAATAGTTATCAGCCCTCTAACTAATAATTAGCAAATCTGTTTGAACCCATTAGTACTGTAGTTTTAGCTACTAATTTTTAGTGCTAAAAGATTCCAAACAAACCCTATACTTCTGACATATGGAGTACATAACTTTAACTTTACATATGCCCACTTGCGGATAAGAGCGCCGACGCCGATGGAGGACCAGCACCGGTGGCTTTTTCTTCATAGGCACCTTTTTTTTTTTTTCTAGAACGTGCTTAGCACGTATTTTATTAAGAAGAAGTTTAGAAGTTTATATGCCCTACATCACATCACAGCGAGATGCCATTAGTAATGGGGTTGAACACAAATAGAAGGCAACGCAGAGCGGTGGAATGCACACCAGTTTGATTAACTAAGAAATTAATTGTGCAACCAAAGAGCATGATCAGCGCTGCCTGCTACGCATGCTCAATCTGACACGGGCAGCACTCCGCCCATGTGCGCTCCAGTCATCGGGAACAACTCACGCATGGCGGCCTCCTTGGAGGCAGAAAGCGGCCCGGCAAATGTTTCATGGAACTTCTCCGCAACGGCCACATCCGGCATTAGTTACCCGTTGGCTGGCCTATCCGTCCACTTGTGGGAAGGACGCGCTTTGCCTGCTTCTCCGGGTGGGGGTTGCGGTGGATGGACTTGGCAGCTAACCTGTCACTGCGCCTTGGGACGAACACGGAGTTGTCAAGACGCGATACACGCCGGAGCGGGGTGGATGCGATCAGCGGTTCCTCCAATGGCAGCTTCAGGGATGCGACGAAGCTCTGCAAGGATGTCACGGGCACTGTAGGTGATCCAACAGCCGCCTCTGTCAGTTGAGCGCCTGGGGTAGCTACTTGGGCCACATCTCCCACGGCCACGACTGTGGAGGGCGAAGAAGTTGATCGCTGGACAGCAACCTCGTCGCAGCGCAATTCCCCCAGATCCTCGGCCACAGGCTGTAGTGCATCCTCTAGCCCGAGTCCAGACGCGGAGGTGGCGTCGTCGTCAACCCCCAACGCGCCACAGTCCTCGGAGTCCACACTAGGTTTATCTAGACCCGGAAGTACTGGACTCTCACGAGCCCCCAGCACTCCAAACGGGGCTAGGGCTGGCGCACCCACAGACAGCGACCCAGGGCGCAGACAGACTTCCACTTCGACCAGCATAGGGTCCAAGGCTCGGTGCGGAGCCTCGGAGCGACGGCCCAGCTCCACTTCAGGCATCTTTCTATATTTATAAAAATGTGTGAACCTAGGCAAACGTAACAAAAGGAAGGCTGAGGTGCTCATCACAATGGATCTAAGCATCTCCCGTTCCTCTTTATTATGACTTTTACAGACAGCATCTCCTCCATTTTCTTTCCGAAAGGGGTAGGGCGGTTCATTCTCTTTTTGTTTCACCAAAAACGTCATAGTCAGGGATGTCCACACACGCATACACACATTCACACCCTGTAAATACATGCAGGTACACCCTACTAACAAATTTTAGCTCGACAAAGTCAACATGAGTGTCTCGTTGTAAATAGATACGTCGCATAAGCTACGTGAATGAAATAAAAATCAATATCAACTCAGCTTTCTAGAATAAATACAAAAAAGAATAAGAACAAACTTGCGCCTCGTCTGGAACCTTCATACTTTAGAGGTGATCGATATAGGTTCCACCATAGAAAACCTACCCATTCACAAACATCACCCAAACAGACCTTCATTATTCTCTTTTTTTTATATAATGTACATATCATCAATTATTATGTTATATCTACTCCTCCCTCCAACCCAAATTATAAATCATTCCAACTTTTAAAAAGTCAAAGCATTTCAAGTTTGACCAAATTTATAGAAAAAAATTATAAAGATTTACGATATCAAATAGCTATACTATGAAAATATAATTAATAAACAATCTAATGATATTTATTTGGTATTATTAATATTAATATTTTATTATATAAATTTAGTCAAATTTCAGATATTTTGATTTTTTTATAAAATAAAATGATTTATAATTGGAGACGGGAGAGTATATATTATATATTATAAATTTGGGACGGGCCACACCCTACCCCGGGTGGTGGTCACCTACACAGCAGGAAGCCGCCATTAAAAACGATGCTGTCCCGCGCAAGCGCCAATGGTGAATGGACAGGTCACCGCCCGGGCGTGGGCCCACGGACTGTGATGGATGATTAGGACAGTGTAAACAAACAATAAACGACTCAACAGGGTCCCGCTTGCATGAATATCCATGCTTTTTATTCCAACAAATAAATAGAAGAAATCCACAAAAAGACAGTGCAATGATCTTTTGTATCCGAATAGAAATACCGGCGGCTGCATGCGCTCTCAGCTCCGTTCCGAAAAGTAAGCAGTTTCAAACTTAGGTTAAAATCTTGTTCCGATTTTGAGCTGCTAGAGAAATTCTATTTTGTAGTAGTTTGGGGTTTTCTTTCTACAGTAGTGTTAGCTTGTATACTCCTCTCTCTCCACTGTGTAAAAACGGCGCATCACATACACGCGTTCAGGCATATCACAGATGTGCGTACGTAATAAGCACATATTACGGACACATGTTACCAACACGCGACTGGAACAAAATAAACACGCATTTGTGATAAGACCTTAACAGAGACTGGTGGGTGTCTACACGAGTCTACACTCGAGACGCGTGTTGCCAAGACGCGTCTGTAACAAGATTAAGACGCGTCCGTGTGAAGAATCATGGTGCAAACGCGTGTTTGTAGTATGCATCCTACTACAGACGACATTTGTAAACTCGTCTGTAATGAGAACCATAGTATAGACGCGGGTTCAGCACACACGTCTATAGTAAAGATGCTACTACAGACAACATTTTTAAACGCGTCTATAATAAATAGCATACTACAGCCCCGTGTTCTTAACACATGTCTGTAGTAAATAGTAGGCTACAGACGTTTGTATTCTACACGCGTCTATAGTATTTTCCTTACCACATACAGGTCTAGGTTACAGACGCGTCTGTAGTAAGGAAAATACTATAGACGCATCTGTAGCCGAGACCCGTCTGTAGCCCACAGCACAGCCCACACAACACAGATATACAAATCACACAGATATATATATACAGATCTCACCGATATATATATACACAGACATATATATATACATAGATCACAACTGTTTATCTCAAAACTTAATTTGTTCATCATACACAGCTCACAGATTGTTCATCACCAGGTAATTCATATGTATCTCCAATTGTATCTCATTGCTCCAAACTCATGAGCACAGCTTCAGCTAGCTAGGACAGATGGAATGAATATATATACCAGGCACTTCATCATGGTGTATCTGCACAATAAAACTTGCCTTTTTCATCAATGATCTGCGACAAAATAAACAAGGCGATCTCTCTAATGTAGTCCATGTTGATTGGAGTGGACATTACTTTAAATTCCAAAGACAAAGAAAGGTAGTCATAAGATAAAGTTGCACATGTGCATATATATATATATATATATATATATATATATATATATATATATATATATATATATATATATATATATATATATATATATTTTGTCATCTCTTGTTGTGTAGCTTCATTTAATGGATGATGGATATATAGATTGTTCATCACCAGGTAATTCATATGTATCTCCAATTGTATCTCATTGCTCCAAACTCATGAGCACAGCTTCAGCTAGCTAGGACAGATGGAATGAATATATATACCAGGCACTTCATCATGGTGTATCTGCACAATGAAACTCGCCTTTTTCATCAATGATCTGCGACAAAATAAACAAGACGATCTCTCTAATGTAGTCCATGTTGATTGGAGTGGACATTACTTTAAATTCCAAAGACAAAGAAAGGTAGTCATAAGATAAAGTTGCACATGTGCATATATATATATATATATATATATATATATATATATATATATATATATATATATATATATATGACAACAACAGTACCAAAAATTACCTAAGGCTTATCCAAATTGGCATGTCCCATTGCCAGCATCAAGTTGTGGGCCACAAAGAACCCACGTGTGTGGCCCAGACCTTGCTGCTGGCACTACAAACATATGAAACACATGGTTAATAATTGAATTGAAACACTACTTCACAACTGGAAGTAAGCACTACTTACTGAAATTTTGGCTGCATGGCTCAACTTCAATTTTTTCTACCCTTTCTTCGTCCTGGGTTGGCAATTGGCAAAAGCCCTACACGTACATTAGTTGTTATCGAATTATTTCGACTTCCAATAACATAATTAAGAAATAAATACATGGACCAATAGTAGTTTAGAAAATATTCACTCATCTATCACAGATTTCAGCGGACTCAAATCTGATGCCCTGCCTCTATTGGAGTCGAGGTACAGCACCTTCTACCGCTTTGGAACAATGACAACAACAATCCAGTGCCCACCACAGTTATGCGCAAACATCACAAATTTTTTCTTGGCATATTTCCTTAGGCAATATTCCAGATACCCCACGCTATAACCTCTATCAACGCTCATAGTCTTTATTGACACTTGATCTGGATCAATAAGGCCAACAGGCACAGATGTGGACCTAGCTTCTACAATTAGGCATCTAGGAATAAAGAAGCATACAAAAGCAATTTAGCAAGCAAATATATAAAGAACATCCCTAGCTAAAAATGAACAAGTCTAGGAAATAGATGAAATTGTACTTACAGTCTCAACACGTGAAGAGGTGCTACATCCAATCCATCAAGTGTGAAGAGGTCAAACAAGTCTTCTAATCCCACGATGAAAGGCTCAGATTCTGCATCACGTCAAAAATACTGGCGCTTGATCACAACAATGATCCCGCCTGTCCTATGCTCTTCACATTCTTTCATGTACCAAGCATGAAGAGCAACACACCCAGGTCCTGCCTTCTCAAGCTCTGCTTCTGATAGGAATGGCTCTCCAAATTTAAACTTAGCGTTGGCCTGTGTCCATATAGAACCCCCAGGGGCACTCTTAGTCGATTTGGTGGCTTTCTCCACCTTCTGTTGCTTGGCACCCACCTGTAGCTCCAGTTTGCCATCACTCTTGGCTGCTCTAGGCTGTGTCAGTGGGTTAGCTGGAGGAGTTGTGGACTTAGCTGGCTTCGGCGCTGCCACATTCTCCTTTGAAGCACTCTTTCCTATAGTAGTGCCACTCTTCGGCTTCTCAACAGTAGTTGCAGTCTTAGAGGCACTCTTTGCCTTCTCATTGCCTACCACAAGGTCCTTTAGATGGCTTTTGGAGCTCCCAGGCTTTGGAGGTTTTGCTGATTTTGGAGAAGAGATCACCTTTGGTGATACCACAAGATGGCCTCTCCTCCACTGGACCCTCTTGTATAGAGCCTGTCCAAGAGTTCTTACCTCATTAGTTGGGCACGGACTCAGCGGTCTATCCTCATGTTCAGGATATACATAATCAATGTGTACAACGACATAATGTTCTAGTACTGGTTCTGAATATAGCTCTCTTTGCTGTGGGAACACCCAACCCATGCTACCTCCATCTGATAACCTCCAGGGTTGATTACAAGGGTACACGATGTTGGCTATGTCAGAAGGTCCATAGTATCTAGATTTGGAGTTGCTTCAAGTCCATTGAAGTAGTCTCTATCAACTGCATCCGAGGCTGAGGCATAGCTGCTCTTTCGACCACCTACAGGGCTAGGGGTGTTGGAAGGTGACCTCAAATGCACTCCTTGGTCACGTATCATGGCCATGATATCATGTGTGACCTTCTTGATAACTTCTTCTGTCACTTGGCTTCTAACTTCTTCTTTGATGGCTTTCACAGCCACATCACTTGTTGATTAATTCCTCTTTCTATACATGCCAGCGCAGTCCAGCCAATGCTTCCAACCACTGTAACTAGACACACCACGCACGCACCCTATCTGTTTTGGGCTGCCTAAGACCTCTGTGAGCACATCCTTTTTACTAACCAAAATGATCCATGAAGACTCAAGGGCTCCTTGATTCTCTATAATTTGCTTAGATACACTTTCAGCAGATTCTTTCAACCAACGAATCTCAGTACTTCCTTCTGTTGGTGTTTTGTAAATTGGACTAGTAAATTTATACGATTTCTGTGCTGCTCTAGGAAGATGATGGTAGCATTCAAAAGATATGAGGATTTATACTGGTTCAGGCCGAAGCCCTACGTCCAATCTTAGAGATAATCGAGTGCGTGTTCCTTACTTGAATACTCTAAAGTTCTTACAATGGGGGGTGCAAGAATGGTGGAAGAGATAGGAGATCTAGAGCTAGGAGATGGTCTGCCTGAAGGGAAACTCTAGGAGCCCTACTACGATGGAGAATGTGTAAAATGGTAGAGGATCTCTCGAAAGGATGCCCTAGCTACCCTTATATAGAGTTCGGGGCCAGGGCATGTACAAAAGAGGAAGGTTCTCCCGACCGAAGGATCGTGAGCCTGAGGAAGGGCCTAGCTGACATGGCTTGCAAGCTACGCTGTCTTGTGGTGCACGTCTGGGCATGGTCATCGTCATAGTCCTATGGACACGTCACGACATGGTGTGACTTGGTGCTACTATGCCAGTCGTGGCGGCACTGTAGGCATGGTGGTGGTTCGTTAGCCGTCCTATGCGACATGGTCTCCGCTGTGGTCTTCGTCATCACCTCCTAGTTTCCTAGAGGCATCATATAGGAGTTTGTAGCCGCACCCAGGTAGGCGGTCGCCTGGTTGTCTTGTGGAGCTAAGGGCCACGATCCCGATCGTTGGGTCATGACTTTCGCTGGTCTGGATGGCCTCTAAGTCAAGGCCTCCGTCATGGATCCCATCCCAGAGTGAGTAGGATCATACATTCGTCTTGTCAGACCATGTTTGGATGGGGGGGGTACTATACCGGTCGTCATCGCCTTGGGTGTGTTGTCTCATTTGCACAGCGTGGCGTAGGGATGGCGTCTGACCGGACAGAGGTGACTGCTGTCCCCTTGGTCCTTACGGGGTTAGTGCGGTGTGCCTACTCTTGTCAAAGCAGGTGTGTTTGGCTGAGCCTAACCTCTCCCCATCCCTCCAAGGGGTCAGGACGATGGAGAGGTCATGAGTCTTTTCTGCATCGTGTGGTTAAGGTGGAAGAAAGGGGTCATGGCTGACCCTGGTCATGGCATCAAGCCTGGTTCGCTTAGTTCAGCCAGGCCTCGGTCGTTCGGGCCTTCGCTAACTGATGCGTCGTGGGCCGCTCGACCTATTGACTAATCGTTCCCTTAAGACACCCCGGGGTTATAACCCTGACAGTAGCCCCAAAGAGCGTTTTTTCAATCACGAATTGGTCATGAAAGCTCTAAATGTTCGTAGTCTTGGCCTGTCCAAGCTTCGTCGCTCGACCCCTTGCAGGCTGGTGCGCTCAATGCGGTAGGTGGTCATTGTGCTTGGCCCCGTTAAGACACCCTGATGATGTGGTACATGACCACTGAGCTCTGCCGTGTCAGTGTGCCGTGTTTCGGGGTTCGTGACCTAGGCGGGGCCAAGTGGTCTTGTCGATCTTGTACCGGGCCCTGCCTTTGGGAGGGTCTTGTTTTTCTTGACCTCACGTGGGCATCTAACATTGGCTTGTGACCACCCATGGTTTGTCATGCGATGTGGGGGTCTCTAGCTGTTTGGCCTATTCCAGGCTTATAAATGGAGTTTTTCCTATCGTTCGAACCACTCATGGCTGCGACTACAAATCGCTCCCTACTTCCCTGCTGAGAGAGTGTGGTAATGGGAGTGAGATCAGAAGAGAACCACAAGGTTCCAAGCATGTGACTCTATTGGCGGTCATTAACGATCAAATCCGACCGCCAACTAAGGTACAAAAAAGAGGAGAAATTGATAATCTTAAACACATATGCATTTACTATTAACCAAGTTCCACATATATTTGGAGAACATTGTTTTGCAGGTTACAAACACAAATACATGGAATAATTCATCGAAAGGCGCTTTCCGACGCTGATTTGCGCAAAGGAACAAGAGAGACACCCATCAACTTAGTGCAAACCGGGCAAAGCACCACCGGGCTCTAATCTAGGTCTAGTCCAGAGCCTGCCACGTGAAGGCGATGGCAAGGTGGCTCAGTCAGGGGGCGCCCGACCCCCTACCGGCGTAGCTCAGCCACCCCTTCGATAGGCGGTGGCATGCTCCCATTCTAAGGCGGTGCAGCTCTGTCCACACCAAGAATAGCCGAAGCACCACCCTTGAGCCCTGTATAAATAGAGGGGGTACCCCCCCTCTCATAACACACACTCCACTTGAGCAACACCTCACTCCCTCACTCTCTAGTTGTAGTTTTACTTTTTAGTAGTTTAGAACAAGACAAGCGACCTTGGAGAGCTTGGCTCCTTGGTAGAAGAGACGTTTGGGTATGAATAGAAATATGAGTTCTTACAAAGTTATGCTCTCAAATGATATTTATAGTCATACTTATGAACTAGAGTATAGTTGTTATGTTATAAACTTGATATATGAACTAGTCTATAGTTTGTGTATTATGAAAGTAGCACACTTAACTTTATGCTTAAACACTCATATAACTTATACAATCGGAATTAGAGCTAAGTTGAGGTGGCGGTTCATCGTGCTGTTAGGTGTGCCCAAGTCCTTTACCTGTCGATCCGTAGGGTTGGGGACCCGGGGGTATTTGGGTAGTTTCTGTATACGCAAGCGTGGTGCTTGGGTATGGAGAGACAGGTGAATGCATTGTCCCTTTCCATGGTTGAGGGGTAGGCGACAGGTGGTGACAGCCCTGTCCGTCCCTTATAATCCCCCACGTTCGACTAGGTGTAGGAGTCTAAATTATCACATGAGGTTGCTGGCAGACCAATACTCGGTGGCCTCCCGACCTGCTTCACACTTAGCCCTAAAACTAATTATGTAATTTATATGATCATTAACTAATCTTTTTATGACTATACTAGACCAATGCCTGCTCGGCATAGGATTATTTTTTTATTCTTTCTTTTCTACTTTATCCCTTGAGGAATGCTAAGTGTGTGTCCACTATCTTGAAATCACCATTTTTTACCCCTGCTATAAGCATTGGTGTACTTGCAAGCATTATTATTCAAGTTCATATCTATCGGGTTCATAAACCCGGGGTCCCTTGTGGACCGGCTTCCCAACAAAGGCTCGGCCCAAACAAACAACACACAACACATGGGCCGGCCCAAGTACCTGAACGATAGGCAAAAGGGGTGACCCAATCTTCGGCCGGAAGGCCTGGCCGAGGAGGAATGGCACCCGTTTCCAACCCCGGCCCACCTCTCCGACGGGAGCGCTCACTTCGGTCTTCAGCCCATCTCTGGATGGCCTCTCCGACTGGATGGCCTGGCCAAACACCGTTTTAGACTCCGACCTGTGTCTCCGACTGGGGGATGCGCCAAACCCCTACTCATGCTCTTCTTTGACTAGCGCGATCAGAGCCGACTAGGACCAACCGACCGGGGACGCCCGCTCGGTAAGGACCAGGAAACGTATGGAGAAAGTAAGGCAGGGCGCACAAGTCAAATCGCAATACAAGGGACCATACCCTACACGCCTGCCAGGCCATACCCTACAACCCTCCTAGCACAACAGAACTCAAATAGTGTTGTAGGCGCCGACATTTTTCCTACAGTATTATAGGCGCCATTAACTCCCATACGGTAAGGCTCCCCCCACATGCCTCTGAGCATCGATAGTGTTGTGGGCGCCGACTTTTATCATACCAGGAGAACATGGAAAAACCCCTTGCATGCCTCACACAATCAACAGGGTGGCAGGTGCCGGCGTTTGCCACACCCAAAGAAGACAACATAAGCCTCCCACGTGCCTCGGACACTCAACAGTGTTATGGGCGCCTACCATCATCCTGTACCCGCCGGCATGGGTAGCAAGGCTCAATAGCATACGTACTCTCTCCCTCTCACTTGTAAGGCCATCCCCTCATCTATAAAATGGGATGTGCTCTCTTCCAAAAGACTTAGTCGATTCAAGTTCATTCAAGTTGATTCAGATCCCGAGCACACGCTCGAACACTTAGCTCATAGCGGGGCTCCTGTCGCTCTCGGTCCCTCTGACCAGAGTTTGACCGGACCTCTTGTACCCCCCATCTTTCTCCTTCTTGTTTGTAACCCCACTGCAAACTTCGAGCACCTGGGCTCAGGAATAAAGTCACCGACCGACTCAAACTGGACGTAGGGCACGTTGCCTGAACTAGTATAAACCCTGTGTCATTGAGTGCTAGGCCACCTCCGATCACAACGTACAACAAAACTACAAATATTTACTTGTTGGTCACTTTCTGCACCAACAGTTAGCGCCGTCCGTGGGGAAGACGCTGTACGTTCAACACTTTTTTGGTCATCGGATGGCCCACTTTTCCACCAGCTTCGCCATGGTGGGCTCAGGCGATACAACTTGCTTCGGCTCACTAGAGTTTCCCACACTCCCACCTATTGGGATGTGGGTTCCACCTGTCTTCGAGCCATCCCAGGTCTTCCTCTTCGGAAGCCTAGACTTCATCGCCGACCGGCTCGGCGTACTACACCTCCGTGAGGAGACTCTCGTTCCAGCGCCCGTCGGAGGGGCGCCCTCCATTAGCTCCGGGACGCACGACGACTTCAACGATGCGGCATCTGCGCTTCATTCCGAGCAAACTCTCTACTCAAACCCCGCTGTAAGTAATATGCATACTGTTATTTACTCTCTATTTACTATCTCCCGCCGATCATCCGAAGGGACCGTATTGACCGCACCACGAACACCGTACGATCGGTTCCCCTACGACCTCGTGTCCCTCGCGGATGCATACGCTCGGGGGCTCTAAAGGATGCTGGCGTCATCCCCCCTCACATCCGAATTCATGGGAATGGTGAGCTATGCTCCTACCACTTTCCACGAACTCTCGAATGACGAGGGTGAGAGCGACGGCTCCAGCATCGGCGACGTGGCACCCCACCACCGTCCGTCCCGGGAGTGCGCTATGGCGGATGCTCCAGGATAGCCGCCGGTGGTTGTGGAGTCTATGTAGAATCACACCCCTCCGGACCCACGTGCGGGGGCCCTTGCGCCTGCACAAGCACACGTCGAGGAATTACGACAACGACGGTAGAACCAGCCACCGCCTGTGCCGGCGTGCTCGGTACAGCACGTTGCGCCCCATGCGCATGACCCGGCGAGCGGCGCTCGGGGTCACGCCCGCTAGGTCCAACACGACATCATAAACGAGGGAAACAACCTCCCACAATTCGCTCGGGCTAGCCAGAACATTGCTGCTGCGGCAATGCTTCTGCGCGGCGTTCTTGAGCCCGTCAACCCCTAGGAGCGGGCAGTCTACCGGAACCTCCGGGCGCTGGTAGAAGCCGCCGCTGTCCAACAAGCGGAAAGCTCCGCATCGCGACTCCGACTCATGCCTTTTCTCCCCACTAGGGGAGTGGGGACGCTCAAGACGAATCGCTCCATCTACTCACCGCTACAACCGCCAAGCATGGCTCGGGAGGCAGCGGCTGCACCATGGTCCGACCTGGCGCCTACTCCACACCGACAGCCGGTACGTGGGTGGCCTGGTTTGCAATAGGACGCTCATAGCGTGATCAGCAACCAGCATCATGCCTAGCATGATGACGACATACACCGAGCGGCGGTGAGGGCAGGCGACACGGGCCCTGGCTGAACCATAGAGGGGAGCGATGAAACGCGCCCCAGGCATGGTCGCCGACCAGATGACCGGAGTCCTAGCCCCGAGGGCCCGGGACCACGGGCCATTGACCGGCGCATTCGGAGAGCGTCGTTCCCACAGCGCTTCCGACCGCCCACCAATATCACCAAGTACACTAGGGAGACAAACCCCAGTATTTGGCTCAAAGACTTCTGGCTCGCATGCCGGGCCGGAGGAGTGGATGATAACTATTTCATCATTCAGTATCTTCCCATCTGTGTGGGGGAACATGTTTGGGCATGGCGTGAATTCCTCCCGCACGACTGCATCCACGACTGGGTGGACCTCAAGAGGGTCTTCGTCAAAAATTTCCAGGGGATGTACGTCCACCCTGGAAACACCTGGGACCTCAAGAGCCTAGCGAGTCCCTGCGGGACTACATTCGTAGGTTCTCCCAACGATGCAACTCCCACCCTGATGTCGTCGACACGGACATCATCAGCGCATTCCTCTTTGGGACAACCTACAAGTCCCTGATCCATAAGCTCGGCTGCTTGAAGTCCCATATGACCCGCGACCTGCTCGACGTCACCACTAACCACGCCTCCGACGAGGAGGCAGTCGGAGCGGTCTTCAACAGAGGCCGGGACATAGGCAAGGCCAAGCGCGTGGACCAAGACAAGGGCCCCTCCACATAGAGGGGTAAGAAGAACAAAAAGAACCAGCGCCGACCGGACAACCTCGCGTTGGTCGCCGCAACTGACAGCACGGGCAAGCAGCCCCAACAGGGCCTGCCTGACCACTTCAACAAACTCATGGATAGCCTATGTACCAACCATGCCTACCCCGTCAAACACATCTACAAGGACTGCAAGCTCCTCAAACGTTTCCTCCGATAGGCCGGCGGGCCAAAAGAAGGAGGCAACAAAGAAGCAGCAGCCAAGAAAGGAGGCACGACAGGCAAGGATGGAGATGGCTTCCCTAACCCTGAGGAATGCATCATGATCTTCGGCGGGTCTGACGCCATCTGGACCAAACGACAGCACAAGGTGCGCTATAGGGAGGCATGCGCCACCAAGACGTCCGTCCCCTTCTTCCTTAGCTGGTCGGAATCTCCGATCACCTTCGATCAGAGGGACCATCCCTCCCACATCGTGAGACCAGGACGCTACCTGCTCGTTGTCGACCCTATCGTCTACAAGAAGTGCCTCACCAAGGTGCTGATGGACGGGGGCAGTGGCCTCAACATTCTCTACATCGACACCCTCGATGCCATGCATATCCCCCGGTCGAAACTCCGCCTAGCGGGTTCTCCCTTCCACAGGGTGATCCTAGGAGCGCAGGCATTCCCACTCGGGCAGATGGATCTGCTCATCACATTTGGAAACCGAGCCAACTTCTGCTCGGAGGTCCTCACATTCGAAGTGGTGGACTTTCTAGGGTCCTACCATGCTATCTTGGGGCGGCCATGCTACGCCAAATTCATGGCGATCCCCAACTAAACCTACCTCAAGCTGAAGATGCTGGGACCAAACGGCATCATCACTGTAAGTAGTGCCTTCTTGCATGCCTTCACGTGCGACCGCGAGCATTTCGAGCTCGCCACCGCCGTCGTCAACTCATCCGAGCTCCCGCAGCTAGGGAAGTCGTCAACCCTAGCAGTCCTAGACTGCAACAAACCGGCCTCTTCGACGGCCTTCCGCCCACTCAAGGAAACCAAGGCGGTGGGGATCGACCACACCGACCCAAGCAAAATAGTGCGGATCGGGACCCAGCTCCTGGCCAAATAGGAATATGAGCTCATCGACTTCCTGCACGCCAATCACGATGTCTTTGCATGGCAGCCTTCTGACATGCCGGGCATACCGCGGGAGGTCACTAAGCATGCGCTGCGCCTCATCCCAGGCTCGAAGCCCACCAAGCAGCGCCTGTGTCGCTTCAACGATGAGAGACGCAGGGCCATAGGCAAAGAGATCGCCAAGCTCCTGGCAGCCGGGTTCATCAGAGAGGTATTCCACTCCGATTGGCTCGCCAATCCTGTTCTTGTTAAAAAGAAGACCGAGAAATGGAGAACGTGCGTTGATTATACCGGCCTCAACAAAGCATGTCCAAAGGATCACTTTCCTTTGCCGCACATAGACCAGATAGTCGACTCCACCTTGGGTTGCGAGATCCTCTCCTTTCTGGATGCCTACTCGGGCCATCACCAAATCGTAGTGAAAGAGTCCGATCAGCTTGCGACCTCATTCATCACCCCGTATGGTTCGTACTACTACGCAACCATGCCTTTTGGCCTGAAGAACGCTAGCGCCACCTACCAAAGGTGCATGCAGCAATGCTTCGCCGACCAAATCGACCCGCTCGATCAGCCTGATCAGGCCAAGCGGCCAAGACCAACAATCACCATCTATGTTGATGACATAGTGGTCAAAATGGCTCAAACTCACGACCTGATCGCAAACTTGGCCGCAACATTCGTGAACCTCCGAAGGTTCAACATCAAGCTGAATCCCAAAAAATGTGTTTTTGGGATTTCGAGGGGAAAATTGCTTGGATACATTGTGTCCAAGCGCGGCATCGAGGCCAACCCTGAAAAGATCACGGCCATCTCCAACATGGGCCCCATACGCAACGTCAAGGGCATACAAAAGCTCACCGGCTGTCTGGCTGCTCTAAGCGGATTCATCTCCCAGCTCGACAAACGGGGGATGCCACTCTACAATCTCCTCAAAAAGACGGATGCCTTCGTCTAGACTGAGGAAGCCCAGCAGGCTCTGGAAAGCCTCAAAGCATCCCTACCATCGGCCCCAATCCTTGTCGCTCCCGAACAGGAGAACCCCTCCTCCTTTACGTCGTGGCAAGCAACCATGCGGTGAGCGCCGCCCTGGCCATCAAAAGGGTGGAGCCAGGACACCAGCTCAAGGTCCAGCGACCCGTATACTTCATCGAGAAGGTACTCACCGACCCCAAGGTCTGGTACCCCCAGGTACAGAAGCTCCTATACGTCGTGCTAATGGCAACCAGGAAGCTCCTACACTACTTCACCGACCACGAAGTTGCGGTCGTCGCTTCGTACCTGCTCGGAGACATCATCCGCAACCATGATGCCGCGGGGCGAATCTCCAAGTGGGCACTCAAACTCATGGGCCACGACATCAAGTATACCCCTCGTACCGCTATTAAGTCTCAGGCTCTCATGGATTTTGTCGCCGAATGGACGGAGGTCCAGCTACCGACCCCGGACATCACCCACGAGTACTGGACAATGTACTTCGACGGGTCTGCAATGGTGCCTGGCTCGGGGGCTAGAGTGGTTCTGATGTCCCTAGACAGGAGTAGGCTCCACTACGCCATTCGCCTCCAATTTTTAGCCTCAAACAACGCCACGGAGGATGAGGCCCTCATCAACGGACTACGCATCGCCGTCGAGCTTGGTGCTACGCGACTCAACGTTCGCGGAGCCTCGGAGCTGGTTGTTGATCAGGTAATGAAGGATTCCTCCTACAAAAGCCCCTCATGGCAGCATACTGCCAAGAGGGGCACAAGCTTGAGGACAAATTCTAGGGGATCGAGCTGCATCACGTCCCCTGAAAGGACAACGATGCCACCGATTTTCTTGCAAAATTGGCCGCCAGGCGGGATCCATCCCCAAGCGGGGTCTTCATCAACGACGTCCATGAGCTATCCGCCCGCATCCTAAAAAGTCCGGTCCAGACACACCCCGACACCCAGCCGGCGCCCGGAGGCTCCGACCCCGACGCCAAGCCAGCGCCCGGGGGCCCCGACCCCAATGCCAAGCCAACACTCGGGGGCTCCGATCCCAGTACCTCCATGACGATGTCACCCGCCGATGTCACCGTATTGGCACTCAATCAAATCGACTGGCGAGCGCCGCTACTCATCTACCTCCTCGAGGAGGTTCTCCCACCCAAAAGGTCTGAAGCCCGATGGATCGCTTGACGCGCCAAGACCTTCATCGCGCTCGGTGACAAACTCTACAAACAGAGTCCATCAGGGGTGCTCATGAACTGCATCCCCACCGACCAGGGGAAGCAGCTTCTCCTCGAGGTCCATGCTGGGATTTGTGGACATCACGCGGCCCCAAGGTCACTGGTCGGAAAAGCCTTTCGCCAAGGTTTTTACTGGCCCACCGCGCTACGAGATGCAGAGGAGGTCGTTCGTAGGTGTGAAGGATGCCAGTTCTACGCTCGGCAAACCCATTTGCCGACATAGGAGCTCCAAACCATCCCTATCACCTGGCCATTCACGATATGGGGCCTCGACATGGTGGGACCCCTCAAAAAGGGCCCAGGCGATTTCACTCACCTACTCGTAGCAGTCGATAAGTTCACCAAGTGGATAGAGGCCAAGCCCATCACCAACATCCGCTCGGAAGAGGCGGTCAGGTCAAATTCTTCCTCGACATCATCTACCGGTTCAGCGTTCCCAACTGCATCATCACTGACCATGGGACTAACTTCACCGGGAAGAAGTTCCTGGACTTCAGTGATGGATACGGCATTAGAATCGACTGGGCCTCGGTCGGACACCCACGCACTAACGGTCAGGTCGAGCGTGCCAATGGCATGGTCCTCTAAGGACTCAAGCCACACATCTTCAACCGACTCAACAAGTACACCGGGCGATGGGTTGCAGAAGTCCCAACAATCCTCTGGAGCATGAGAACGACCCCAAACCGATCCACAGGGTTCACACCCTTCTTCCTAGGCTACGGAGCTGAAGCAGTACTGCCCTTCGGCCTCGACCACGGCGCCCCAAGAGTGAAGACTTTCGACCGCGATCGAGCCACGGAGGCTCAGCAAGATGCAGTCGACCTGCTCGAAGAGGCCCATGAGACGACCGTCATCCGCTTCTCTCGCTACCAGCAAACTCTCCGCAGGTACCACGAAAGGAAGATCAGGGGGAGAATCCTTGAAGTCGGTGATCTCGTACTCCGGAGGACCCAATCAATAAAGGAAAAACACAAACTCTCTCCACCATGGGAAGGACCCTATACGGTGACCGAAGTGATCCGACCAGGCACCTACCGACTGGAGGACGACAACGGCAACGTTCTCAGCAACACTTGGAACATTGAACAGCTACGTCGTTTTTCCCCTAAATTTGGTCTTACCTCTTTTTAGTCAACACTTGCTCCTGTAAAGCTCGCTAGCCCGAACAATTTCAGCCTAGGTCGCTCGGTGGCTCCATGAGGGTATAATACTGAATACTACCTCTCTTTTTTACTATCACATGATAAACAAACTTTGTCCCCGGACGGAAGCGCATTCCTTTTCCTTTGATTGCCCTACGTAACTTTGTTCTTACTCCTAACCGAACGCACCCCGCCACGACCTATGGTTACGAGCAGCCGAGCCCCGCAAGCAATGCCCAGGTTCTTAAAAAGCTACAGCCTATGGAACTAACGGGCAGGTGTGAAAAAGAAAGGACAAAAACAAAAGCTATGCTAGGATAAAAACAAGGAACGGATAGTGATTCTATCACAAAAACAGAAATGATCTAGTCATTGATATAAAAAACTGTTCACAAGGGGACTCACCCACGAAATCAACTATTACATTTTCTACTACTACTCCAAAGACTACTGCGGCCGCTCGACGACATTGCCTAACGCCAAAGGAGAAACCATGGCACACGCCGCCTAACATAACCACCACGATAGGGGCCCCACCCAGTTCTGCTCGCTCGACTTCGACGAGCACAACGGGTACCTCAAAGGACCCGCCCGGTTCTGCTCCCTCGACTTCAGCAAGCGCAACGGGTACCTCAAGGGCGTCGCGCCCATAGATGCTCAGCAGAAAAGCATGGAGCTCCGGACCTTCTCATGCAATCGAGGCAGCTCCTGGGCAGGGACGCTGCCACCGAGGTATGGCCACCATGGCTAGAAGGGATCTCATCAAACTTTATGAACTGGCCAACCTGAGCAGCTGCAGGAATGGAACCCTTCACCAACACGATCCCGGGCAACTTATCCTCCGACAAGGCTCTCCCTGCAAAGACGGCCAGCACCGCCTCCAGCAGCCTCCAGCTCGACATCACGCTCTGGATTCATGAATGGATCTGCAAGTGCTCCCCCTCGCTTACCCTCTCTCTCACTTAGGAACCACCGTGGCATACAGGCACTCTCGGTGAAGAGGAAGAAGAAAAGGCAAGAGTCAGAGAACAGGCAAAAGACTGCGACGAGAAGCCCTGTCCCTCCCCCTATTTAAGGAGGAAACGCGATAGCTAATGAGGGGCAAAAGATCAGAGAAAAAAACTCTCTCCCTTCCCCCATTCAATACGGATGGGAAACGATGGGACGCACCTAGACCGATGGGACGCACACTGACCGACGGAACGACGCCTGGTCAGATGGAACGACACCTAGCAAGATGAGACGTGACCTGGGTATGGCCCACCACTACCGCATGCTGGGCGCAAAAACCAAAGCGTCACCATGCGCAGGTGGCTCTCCGCCTTCCCAGGCGGGACTTGGAAAAACCCAAAACAAACGGGATCTCCGCTCGGAGAGACCATCGGGCTTCCTAAGTCGATCGAACAGCTCAGAAAAACACATCAAGGGACATGTAGGGAGCAAAGGGACGCCCCATATAGGCCATGCCGACTCCATCATGAACGACGAGCATGGATCCCGGTCGGACATTTCTGACTGGAGCTCTTCAAACCCCATCACTCGAGTCATCAAGGCAACACTACCGACCCCCACTATTTCTTTATAATCATTTCATACATCCATACACGCATTCATTCCATACGCCCGTGCCCCCAGACGATTTGGGCCCTAAACCGCCCAGGGGCTCGGGAACTAAGCATCGCACATGCAGCTAAATACATCACAACGCTCCGTGTTGCGTCACGAAATGGCAGCTGCCTCATTCGACATGAGCAACGACCGACTAGGGTTCGAAGGCCGGCCCACGAAGCGCTCGAGGCTGCCCCACGTCAAACAGAGCCAAGGGAGAAAACGTAGATGAGCCCCGTGCGGTCCTCGCCCAGTCTGCCCCAAAGCAGATAGGGTCATCTCAACCTTCTCGTTCGATCCTAAACCTCTGCCAAGCCCACAGAATCTCCATCGAGGGGGGCCGTTAGGCCACCCGGGTCAGTCTCCGGAACAACCCCGGCATCTGCCGGGTTGTAGGTAAAGGAGCAGTGGAATGTCACAAGAGGGCTATACCGACCCCATCACAAACGATGGATCCAGATTCCACTCGATCATACCCGTTAGCGAACTCAATGAGCGCATCACTCGAGCCCGAGCGATCGGGACAAGGGACAAAACTCAGACCCTCCGATTGTGAGAAACCGAGGATGGGGTAATGCACACAACTCAAACCGACCCCTACCAAAAGCCCAACAGGGCTCGAGGGCTCAAGGCACACCAAACACCTAGGTCTGCGACCCTGAACCTGCCCCATCCGGCTATGCTTCCACTGCACACCAAACGCCTGGGTCTGCGACCTCGAACTCGCCCCATCCGGCTACGCTTCGACTGCACACCAAACGCCTAGGTCTACGACCCCGAACTCGCCCCATCCGGCTATGCTTTGACTGCACACCAAATGCCTAGGTCTACGACCCTGAACTCGCCCCATCCGGCTACGTTTCGACTGCATACCAAACACCTAGGTCTGCGACCCCAAACTCGCCCCATCAGGATCCACGAGCTCTAGCTCGCCCGATCCCTAAACTAACTAACTAACTACCTCGGCTGCGCGGGCTGCATCGAGGCCAGGATCCACGACTCCGACTCGCCCGATCCCACGGCGCGCACCGACGCTAGGATCAGCGAGCTCTGTCTCATCCGATCCCTATACTAACTACCTCGGCTGCACAGGCTGCACCGACGCTCGAATCCATGACTCCGACTCGCCCGATCCCACGGCGCGCACCGATGCCAAGATTAGCGAGCTCCATCTCGTCCGATCCCTATTCTAACTGCCTCGGCTGCATAGGCTGCACCGACGCCAGGATCCATGACTCCGACTCGCCCGATCCCACGGCGCGCACAGACGCCAGGATCAGTGAGCTTCGTCTCATCCGATCCCTATACAAACTACCTCGGCTGCACAGGCTGCACCGACACCAGGATCCACGACTCTGACTCGCCCGATCCCACGGCGTGCACCGACGCCGGGATCCATGAGCTCCGTCTCGCCCGATTCCTAAAAGACTAAAAACCACCTCGATTGCGCAACGACACCTTGGTTGACGACTCCATCTCGACTAACACGCACACACGCCTGCTGACAAAACCCCCCAGACGATTTTGCTCGAATCGCCCAGGAGCTCAGGGGCTACACCTGCAGGTGCGCTCGTGCTCACCCGCTGAGAACAAAAACTTCCCCCACTTGCAACACAAAACCCCCCCAGATGATTCTGCTCGAATCGCTCCGGGGCTCGAGGGCTACACCCGCGGGTGCGCTCGCGCGCACCCACCGTCAAGACAAAAATCCCCCAGATGATTCTACCTGAATCGCCCGGGGGCTCGGGGGCTCCTGTCGGGTTCATAAACCCGGGGTCCCTCGTGGACCGGCTTCCCAACAAAGGCTCGGCCCAAACAAACAACACACAACTCATGGGCCGCCCGGAAGGACTCATGTCTCCGAACGGCCTCTCCGACCGAAAGGCCTGGCCAAACACCGCTTCAGACTCCGACCCGTGTCTCTGACCGTGGGATCCGCCAAACCCCTGCTCATTGCTCTTCTCCGACTGGCGCCTGCAATACTATACCCACATGCAATACTATAGGAAAAATGTCAGCGCCTACAATAGTGTTATGGGCGCCTACCATCATCCTGTACCCACCGGCATGGGCAGCAAGCTCAATAGCATACGTACTCTCTCCCTCTCACTTGTAAGGCCATCCCCTTCATCTATAAAAGGGGATGCGCTCTCTCCCAAAAGACTCAGTCGATTTGAGTTCATTCAAGTTGATTTAGATCTTGAGCACACGCTCGAACACTTAGCTCATATCGGGGCTCCTATCACTCTCGGTCCCTCTAACCAGAGGCCAACCGGACCTCTTGTACCCCCCATCTTTCTTCTTCTTGTTTGTAACCCCACTGCAAACTTCGAGCACCTGGGCTAAGGAATAAAGTCACCGATCGACTCAAACTGGACGTAGGGCACGTTGCCTGAACCAGTATAAACCCTGTGTCATTGAGTGCTAGGCCACCTCCGATCACAACGTACGACAAAACTATAAATATTTACTTGTTGCTCACTTTCTGCACCGACAACATCCAAACTAGACTCTTAATCAAATGCCTTCCTTTTTGAAAATATAAATAACGATACCCTGCATACTTTCAGGTGAAATGCTGCAATGATAGCTTCGTGCGTTTGTGGATAAATATCTAAAATTGTTAAGGAACTATCGAGGCTATTACTTAGTGGCATTGCTAATCATTAGTGATGATGCTAAGAAATACCAACAAGTATTTCTGGCGCCATTGCCGGGGATGGATTCCAACTCCATACTTGGTGATTGCGTTTAGAAATACCAACAAGCATTTCTGGCGCCGTTGCCGGGGATAGATTCTAACTCCATACTTGGTGATTGCATTTAGAAATGCCGACACAGAGGCCGAGGTGCAGCGCTTGCGTGGGGAGTTGGAGGCTTCCAAGAGGTCGAAGGAGGAATTGACCCACCGAGAGGTGCAAGCTCGGTCCTAGATCGAGGTTCTAACGTCCCAGATGGTTGGCCTCAAGGACATGATAGCCGCCTAAGAGATAGAGCTCACCTCGACTGGCGTTGCTTGGGACATGGCCGAGCAGGGGTGCCAGCGCCTCGAGGCTGAATTCCAGAGACTGTACACCGCCTGTAGTGGTGAGTCTTCGTCGGCTCTGCATTGTGCCTCCATTTTGTCGCTGTACCCAGTCGTGAACCGATATGTCTTTCTTCAGGGTTGCACACGAGGGAACCCTCAGATCAGGAAGAGAAGGCAGCCATGAACCAGAAAATGCTAGAGATGGATAACCAGTTGGTAGCACTGACCACCTCCAAATGGGCTCCTTGCGACGTCGTTCTCGATGCTGGCCAACGGAGTGCCCAGCTAGTGCGTCGTCTTGATGAGGACCGTTTCCAAGTGGATTCCCTTATCTCTAAGGAAGTTCACTGCGGCGCTCACACCGCTCTGATGTCGGTCAGCTCACACTATGGCAGCATTGATTTTAATGCCGTTGGGTAGGGGTATTATAAGGAAAATGGACCCTAGGCCCATTTACTTTGGATTTTGGTGTTTGATGACCAACACAACCAAATTGGACTAATGAATTTGTAGGTAATTGTTTTTAGTTCAATAGGGTGCAAGATGTGACTTGAACAAAGGTGACATGATGATCTCATGATCAACACCATAAGCAAGACCCTAGAAGCACAAGAGAAGACCCAAGATATCAAGCAATGTCCAAGCACGAAGATGAGAACCAAGCCCAAGATCACGAAGAAACAAGCTCGATAGAGGTGACCGGACGTGGCCCTTATAGGGACCGAACGTGTCCGATCAGTTGTTCGACAACAGCAGGAGTCAGCAGTTGCGATCGAACGCTGAGCGAAGCAGTGACCGGATGCACCGATGACACTGTTCTTCGTCACGGCAATGTTTTCAGCGTGACCGGATGCAGCGGCACTGGACGACCGGACGCACATAGTACAGCATCCGATCAAGTTTAGAGAGGTTCTTGAGCAGCGCAAGCACAACCGGACGTGTCCAATCGAGTGAGACCAGACTCGGCCCAAAGTCCGATCAACGCGCGCGCTTTAACGGTCGGGACGATCGGACGTGTCCGGTCAGTAGCAGAAAGATGGGTTTCACCCCCAACGGCTACTTTCTCGGTGGGGCTTATAAATAGACCCCCCAACCGGCCATCTGGGATGTGGAGAGTTGAGGAAACATACCAAGGGTGTTGATACACTATTTTAGTGATCTCCACTTGCATAGTGCTTAGTGATTCATTTGGTGATTAGCGTAGGTGCTTTGCAAAGTGCTTAGATTGATTAGACCACCGCTTATGCGCTTGCTCTAGGTTTAGGCCTAGTGTTTAGTGAGGTTTGCACACCTCTTACCACTCGGTGCTTGCACGCACCATTGTTGTACATCGGAGGGGCTTGTAGTCTTGCGAGATCACACCAACCACGTTTATGGTGTGGCCGCCACCGTGTACTGAAGGGAACAAGGCCACGGTGGTTCGGCACGAAGCTTGATAGTGAAGACGGTGGGGAGCGGTACAGGAGAGGCTTGTCGAAAGGCACACCGGAGACCCACTTGCACATGGGGAAGGCCCGGGGCTATCCATGGAGTTCCTGACTGGGAGCTTGGCCCTTGCGAGGGGCTCCAACGAGGACTAGGGGGAAGCTTGCGTGCTTCTTGATACCTCGGTAAAAATACTGGAGTCGTTGACGGGAGTTTGCATATCTCTACCTTACTCTTTAAGCTTCCGCATTTACATTACAATCTTGGTTTGTACTTTACGTTCCTAACTTAGTGATAGGCTAGTTGATAGGTTTGGAACCTAGGTTGCATAGCTCCTTTTTGTGGTAGAGATAGCAACTCACTAGCAAACCCGTAGTTGCACATTGAGATAGTTTATCTTTTGCATAGGTTTTTGCTAAGGATAGAAAAAGATGTCATAGTTTAGAGTTAGAGTTTTAAGTTGCCTAATTCACCCCCCTCTTAGGCATCATGGTCCCTTACAGGTATGCGCTGGGAAAGTCCGAGAGCGATATCCTTGCCATCGGTAGTACTGCCGCTCAAGGTGCGGAGGTCCTTACGGGCAAAATGTTAGCTGCGAGCATCCGTTGCTAGTACTTGTTTTCTGGTGTGTGAGATTTTTTGGCATGGGCATCTAGTGTTGTGCGTGTGGTCTTGCTTTGATGAACATGTCTGTGTTTTATGCGTGTATCGTGCGTGGTCGGTGCATTCGTTTGTCGTTTTGCTGCCTTTTCACTTTCCTTTTCATTCAAATTGGAATGTGCTTCGTTTCCCCTAGCCTTGTGCTCATGGGTGTGCGTTTTAACCTAGGGGCTGACCCACGGGGCTAAAAGGTACATGATCAGTTGGAGTGGTGAGGCGTCGAGGGTAGGTCGTAGATCTGGCATGATGTGAGAAGAAAGCGATTGGGCGGCAAAAGATTTCTTTCCTTTCGCTCCTTTCGCCTTGATCGAGCGAGTTTCCCTTTTCCTTTTAGACCCGTATGAACAGGAAGTCATGGTGCGGGTCATAGGTCCGTCACAACAAGAAGTGAGATTGGGAGGAGTTTGATGCGGATCGGTCACTGTGATGACGACAAACAGTGTTGCGCCCTAGGTCATGTGTATGCACCCATGTGTAGCCCCCGCGAGTGAGTCATGTTCGGCTGTGAGCGCGAGTCGGATTGAGTCACTCAAGAGTTGAGCATCAGTGGGACAAAATGTATGGGCATCATGCTATCTGGTTTGCTCTATTGGTGGGCCCTAAGTTTCTACAACTATTGGCAGGCTTGTATGTGTATGTGGACGTGCTTAGGTAGAGAAGCTAAGGACAAAGTGGATGTGACTGACCAATGTACCGGAAGTTGTCGTGAAACTGGTTGTCGCCGCTCGGGGTGTGACGAGCCCCCGAGTGTCTGCTCGTGACAAAGTCGTTGCAATCTTCGGGCCACGAGTTGATGAGGACGCAATCGGCATGGATTGACCTCTCAAATGGCTTTGGGTCGACCCTTGCTGACTTGACATCCTTGGCGGGCTCACGAGCCCCCGAGGGTGACTTCTTTGTGTCCGGCTCGCCATGGTCTCTGGTCAGGAGGGCTCGTGCATCTTGGTGCTTAAGCCTTCATGGCAGGACGACGTTGTGGTCATCGCATCTCGACTTCTGAGTGCGGTTGCTACTCTCAAGGGAGAGATGGTGCTTCCTATCACCGTGAAAGCAGGTTCTAAGGGCAACGCGGTTCGGTCCGCTCGACGTGGCACGTGGTGCGCTCAGGGAGCCCGCTTCCTCGAATGCATGTGCCTCCAAATGAAGACTGACAGTCCGCTGAGATGTGATAGACAGTTTGTCCACCATGCAGGACTAGGTCCTGGTTCTAGGCTTGACTATGGAAAGCGTTGTGCTGGGTAGACACCTGATCACTTGCTACAACACCGCGTGGAGGCGGGTGATTTTGTCGCTCGTTCGTGCCCTAACACGCGGCACTCCGCTGGTTGTAGAGACGCTGCTTAGGGTGTGGTTCTATCTTCAGACCTAGGCTTCCCACGCGGCTGACCTGGATGGGGTAGAAGCTGGTGTGGGCACTGACCCATTAGTATAGATAACCTCATGGTTTCCCAAAAGGATGTGGCCAGTCGAGGCCATTCCTTGGGTGAGCTCGCTGTGAGCCATGGACCTCCGGCTTCCTAGGTGGAAGACTTGGCCATGACCGATGACAAGAGAGGGTACTATCCCCCCAATGTTGGTGAACTCTAGGATGCTACCGTGGAGGGAAGTTCTATGAGCGTGTCCATCGTAGACCATGGGATCTAGCTCTCTGGAGTAGAGGTTTGGACCACGGCTGAAAGCGGACGTGAGCACTAACCCTTCGATGCCGATGAACTCATAGTTTTTGTGGTGGATGTGGCCGTCATGGGCCATTCCGTGAGTGAGTCCACCAACGGGGTGAGGATCCATCGCTTCCTTCTTAACAATCGAGAGTGCGCGACTGTCCCCAACCTGGCACGCCAACAGTCGGTGTTTTGTAAACCTGACTAGTAAATTTATACGATTGTCGTGCTGCTCTAGGAAGATGATGGTAGCATCCAAAAGACACGAGGATTTATACTAGTTCAAGCTAGAGCCCTACGTCCAGTCTCAAAGATGATCGAGTGCGTGTTTGTCAGAGATATGGGCTAGGGGTACCTGCACTGCCCGTATATATTACTACCACCGAGCTATCGGCCCAGCAATCATCAAGGAGGAGGCCCGCAAGGAATGACGTGATCAACCAACATGGAGATCAAGGCAAACCAAGGCAGGCATATCTAGATGATAGCGAGGAAGAATCTGTTGTAACAAACTAGAAAACAATCTGTTAGCCCGATCGCCCTCTCTGTAACCCAACCTCTCCTGCCTATTGAAAGCCTTAGTTTGGTTTTGGATAATTGATGAAACCTAGCACTAACCTTTGTCATGGGTTATGAAATGAGCTAGGTTGGTGCAATCCAAGTGTGGAGCATGGTGAGGAAGTCCGTGGAGATGGAGATGGACATATGTTGAAGATGATCAAGCTCAACTTAGAAAAGAAAAAAGAGAAAAACAAAAACAGAGATGATCAAGGCAAAGGTATATGATAGTTTTTGTTTTGCACTTAAGACACCATAGAGGGTGTGAGTGACTTAGGATCGATAGCCGTACTATAAAGAGGGGAAATCTTTGGTTAAACAGTTTATTGAGTGCCACTAGGTGACTTGACTTTTGCATATCCATTTAGGAACCTAGTGTGCTAACTTTGACCCTTATAAAATGCTTTAGAAAATGCTACCACACGTGCACCCAAGTTCTACACTTTGTGGTTAGCAAGTTGGAAGCTAGGGCGAAGTGTTTGAGCTGATAGAAAAAGAAATGGCGGCGTTGGTCCCTGATTACCCTACGCGGCGGTATAATCACCCTACTCACTCGTTTACATTCCTGCAAACTAGTTATAGCAAGCTCTTTAGTCTAGCTAGAATTGAGAGCTTGCTTTGTAGCTTAAGATCATCTAGTGGAGCTCTTTAGTGTAGCAAGTGTGAGAGCTCTTAGTGAGTAGTGACTTAGCCATTTGTGTGTCTAGTGATTATGGTAAGTAGAATTGTTCGATAGAAGGCTTGTAACCCTTGTAGAGCTAGAGCAAGTTCGCATTTCACTATTTGTCATACTAATCAAATTGCTCTAGTGAACTTGTATATTTCTAAATAGGCTATTCAACCCTTCTCTAGCCATATTAGGACCTTTCAAGTGGTATCGGAGCTGTGGTCACCGTTTGATTGAAGGCTTAACAACCTCGGTGTCAAAAGATGGCTTAAATTGTGCTCAATCATGTGGGGGGCAAACCACCGTTCTTTGATGGTACATGCTATGACTATTGGAAAAGAAAGATGAAGATGTACCTTGGTTTAATCAATGACCAAGTATGGGATGTGACTGAGAGTGACTTTATGATTCTTGATCTGGAGAATCTCACCAACAATGAAAAGGCCAACAAGCAATGCAATACAATGGCTCTAAACACCATCTATAATGCCATTGATTCCAAGGTGTTTGAGCAAATCAAGGATTGTGAGAGAGCTAGTGAGGTGTGGAAGAGATTAGAAAAAACATATGAGGGCACACCAGTAGTGAATAGTGCCAAGCTATACATCCTCAAGGACAAGTTGATAAGCTTCAAAATGAAGGATACTGAGAGCATTCCGGAGATGATGCAGGTGATTGTCAATGACTTGAAGGCTTTAGGTGAAAAGATCAATGATGATGACGTCTCTCATTGGTTCTTGATGTGCTTACCTCCAAGATTTGAGACATTGGGATTGATTATCATTAGCGGAGGATTGAAGCAACTCACCCCTAGCTAAGTACTAGGTGATGTCATGATACAAGAAACATACCGTGTGGAAAGGGAGAGGGTTGACATGGATGAGAAGAAGGAAGATGAAGACAAGAAGAAGAGTGTAGCATTCAAGGCTAGCTCATCATCCAAGAATAAGGGCAAGTCCATGAAAGTATCAAGTGATGATGAAGATGCTAGTGACATTGATAATGAAGCTATGGCTCTCTTTGTGCGCAAGTTTGGTAAATTCATGACGAAGAAGGGCTATGGTGCAAGAAAGAGAAGAGATCACAATAAGGAGTATGTGAGGAGATGCTACAAGTGCAAGAGCTCAGATCATGTTGTAGCAGATTGTCCCTACAATAGTGATAATGATGAGGATGACAAGAAGAAGCACAAGAAGGAAAAGAAAAAAGGAGAAGAAAATGACCTTCCAAAAGAAGAAGGGTGGAGGCTACGTGGTGACTTGGGATAGTGATGGGTCTTCAGATAGTGATGACTCTAGTGATGATGACAAGAAGTCAATCAAGAAGGCACTAGCAAGCATCGCCATCAACAACAAGCCTTCCATCTTCGACACTCCATCGACATGCCTCATGGCAAAGCCTACCAAGGTAAAATATGATATGAGTGATGATGATTGTGAAAGTGATGATTGTAGGAGTGATGATGAGGAGGAGTACACCAAGGAGGAGCTCATGGACATGTGTGAGCAAGTGCACACTTACTTTGAGATGAAGAGAAATAAGTGCAAAGAATTGTGCAAGAAGATCAAATCTCTTGAGCAATCCTTTGATGAGCTCAATGCCTCTCATGAGAGTCTACTTCGCTACCGGGTAGGAGAAGGCTATGGACACCAGACCGGATGCCCCCACGGTATACCTGAAATGCTACGCTCATCTTTTTGTCGAAGATGGGCGAGAAGGTGAAATCGTCCCCACTTTACACATCAGCAAAACCATGGATCTCGACTCCGCTTCGGATTCGATACCCATACCTCACCGCCACACCCCTCAATCTTCTAGATCAGGGCATGCAATGATGTCCCACGGCGGGACACTCTCGCAGGCTGTAGTGGAACCCACCGAACCTCCTACAGCGGAACACTAGCCGTAGGAGCCGACAAACCATGATGACGTCAACAGCGCCCCTGATCAACACGATTGGTGGGATGACGCCGACATATCCGGAGTCATTGATCCGGAGGCCTTCCACCATTTTCTTCATGGCTATGACAAGCTACTCGAGAACTCAGACTCTGATGGCGATGGTGATGAGACCATCCCGTGAGCATCGAGCATTAACATCGTGTTGTCACCAGATAGGCAACCAAAACTTGGGTAGTCCCCATCGATGAAAGAATGAGACCTTTTCCATGAATGGGAAGGGTAATGGGGTAGTGTGATCGATTACTCGAGCACTGACCCAACTTCGGGACTAGTGGTGAAAATGGTATGGATATTTTCTGACCGTATTCGAGACCGAATCTGTTTAGAGGAGTTTAGATCTGTCTGTATTCGAGACCAGACATTCAACATCTGATACCATATCCATATCCGAATCATCAAATCGCATATTTATGATGTCGATATTAAATTGTATCCTATCTATCATGGTTGACAATATCCATATTCGAATCTGAATCCAGACAGAAATATGAAAACAAATGTAACATCAGTGATTTCCGTTCATATCCGTTCCATTTTCATCCATATTTTGCACACGCCCGATCTAAGCTATGTGCTTGCATCTGGTGGTCGATGGGTAAGAGGGGGCCGTCGTCCCTCCCCCGACGAGAAGGGAACCCCCTTTATCCGATAGATTACCAAGTAGTATCACCCAAAGAGAGGACCCATATGACTAGTCGCACCTCCCAAGCAAAGCAAGGCTATAAACTCCATGAGCCAGCCTATGAACATAACTGCGCAACTGCACCAGTCATCTTGTCGTGTTCTTGTCCTCCAAAAGATCTAATCGCTCCCGACTCCCCTATTGTCTGGGGTCAGAAACCTGAACAGATCTCCCCTCATCGACGAAAAGGTTACCTAGGAGCGGGAAGGACAGCGAAGGGTCATGAGGATGGATCCAACAGAGCAAGAACTCAACAAACGTCAGGGCGACAACCGATAATCAACAGTTATGTCTAATCCCACTCTGTGATTCCATGTTTCTTCTCGTTGCATTACATTATATGAGAATTCACATAAATCCATTTCATATGAATGTATCAACACCTCTTGGGCACCTCGATAAGGAAATTCCCGAATTACTCAGGGGTTGGCTGTATCAGACTAACCCAGCTACAACCCTTTGCAGCCGTCATGCTCAAAAGGTTATACTAGCCTACTATGGCGATCAGAAACCGCAAAGGCCATCTTACAGACCGCACACCTATTCCCCTTTCTCCTTTCACCGCTCGGAGTCTCATAGGCCTTGAAATGGTATAAGTGACTTAACAAGACCTTGCATGGACTCTACCAAGACATTCTATTTTGATCGAATAATCCCTAGGTAGTTAGTCCAAAAGCTTAAACCAGCATCAAACACTAAAGACAAAGAAAGATGAGAAACAGAAAGGTGTGCAGGCTACGCTAAGCAAAAACTTGCTTCAAGCAATATCTCTCCACTCCAAACACATCGGGTGAACCACCCGAACTTGGTCGATATCTATCATGAACCAAAGCTTCATGCTTCTTCCCCAGATCGAACGAAGTCATGGTCCCATGCAACAAATACCTTCGAGCACCTCGACCCTGAAAACCTTGTTGGTGTTTCTTAACACATACAAAAACAATCTGAAAGCGCACGGAATTACTATTGTAGCATTTCGTCCAGAAGTATTTAGGGTATCATATTTCCTCAGGGAACAGATGTGTTAGAGTCTCTTAATTAGTTCACCAAAGATAACAAGAAGGAAGATAGCTCGGGTAGCGAGGTTTTCTAGGGATAGAGATCCTAAGCTAAGATTGTTTTGCCACTATATACTTCGGGCACCGAATCACACCTGGTCTGCCAGGTGAGGCCAGATAGTAGCCTACATCGAACCCGGACATGGGGGAATACGAGGGACGGATAGGGCTGTCACCACCTACCACCTACCCCTCAACCGTGGGGAACAAGGCAAATGAAGGTAGCCTCTAGCCTAGACACCACATCTATGCTATCGACTACTACTCTAGCACCGTACAGGGTTATCCATCTTTATCAGAAGCCCTCTACTAGAGTATCTACTATGAGAATGGACGACGAACCCATAAGTAAATAGTAAACAAGACTAACTTAAAGTAGAACTCACCACCGAAGATAAACACGAACCTTTGCACTCCAAACAGTACTAGATTCACCGAGGTACAAGTGAAGAGGGAGCCGGCATTCCTTCCGCTATGTGTACAAGGGGCCCTAAGTACACAAATGGAGGTAGCCAACAAATCCGGTACTTCTCCATCTCTTTTCCTTCCTCACTCACTCCCTAAACTAAGCCAAAGAGCTAAGATATGAAAGTGGAGCTCCTCCTCTTCTTGCTACATTGTGTATCTTGTGTTGTGTGCTTTTCAAGTGTGTTGTAAAGGGGGGTTGCCCCTCTATTTATACACGAATGAGAGGCGGTGTTGTGACTATTCTTGGCACGAAGCCCATGCACCACCGCCTTCTGCATGGAGGCATGCAACCACCACTTGAAGGAGAGGACGAGCGACGCCAGGTGGGGGGCGGCCGGCCCTTGACTGGCTCCCATCACCACCGCCTTCGCATGGTGGATTGGTGAGTGCTCCTAGGCCGCTCCTTAGGTGGTATTCTGCGTAGATATCTTAAATTGTCAGACCTTTCTATTTATTCTTTGTGCAATTCTGCGTTGGAAAGTGCCTTTTGGTGTATTCTCCCATGTATTTGTGTATATGTCCTACAAAAACAATAATCTTCCAAATACATGTGGAACTAGGTCAATGGTAAATGCATATGTGTTTAAGTTTGTTAATTTCTCCCCTTTTTATGTCTTAATTGGTGGTCGGATTTGGTCGTTAAGGACCGCCAACAAGCTCCCCCACAGTTAGTCCTTTGCTTGTCCTCGAGCAAAGTTTACAGATAAAAGTAATCAAGAGCATAACATCCTAAGATATATGCCTTACATAAAAGTTATTCCAACACATTTTTTATACTAGTGGGATATGTGGTGTTAGCTAACATGTGTCATTGGGTTGTTGAAAAGTGTAATAGTGCTTGAAACAAAGTCATCTCTCTAATTTCACATCTTAGCAACTTGGAGTTTTGGAGGGTTTTTTTTCTCAAGAAAAAGCATAGTTCACTTTATACTGCTCAAATGGCACTCTCAAATCACCCAATGGTGTATAAATCTTGACCAAGGCATATCAATGTTTTGCCTTCACCTACTTCTAAAAAGGTTTATGTGGACTTTAGGTAGGGATAAACAATATAGCATACTTGTATTGCATGTTGTAAAGTCAAATCGAGGATCCAAGGAGAGAAGTGTCATATTCTTAGATCAAGATGTGCATGTGTGTGGAAAAATGGTAAACAAAAACTATACTCCTTTTGTAGATATGATCTCTCTCTGTAACTTATTATTTTGAAACAAGGCTATCTTTCTTCCTTCCTCTTTTTTTCAATACATGAGCCTTCAAGTGCTCATCATTTTTTTCTTTTTGAACGTTGGACCTTCATGTGTCCATTTTTTTTACTTGGACCTTCATGTGTTCACATTTTTTTATCATAAACCTTTTGCATAGCCCATGTCACTTTTTCTAAACCATATATTTAGAGAGAGATCACTATCTTTTAGAATATGGAGTATTTACCTAACAAGCATTTTTTTATCTACTCCCAGTGTAGGAGCAGAGTTTTTGGTGGGTCTAAATGGAAGCATGTTTTTGTGCACTCCCAGTGTAGATCTTGATCTTGGGAGCATGATAAATCTCTCAACAAGGGTCAACAAGACTCGACCAAACTCAATACAATAACAAGTAGCGTATGTGGAAGGCTTGAAACTTGTAAGATGTTATATTTGGCTTTGGTAGGAATTGCTCACCAATTGAGGAGTATGTGATACTACTTTTTTATAACATTTTTTATCAAAATAAATTCTGCAAGTACCTTGAATAGAAATGGTAGGATTTCTAAGTCAGAACTATATCACACCTCACAACAACTTAGTCAACATGATTGTCCTATTAGAATATTTTCCCACAAGCATAAGTGTATGTATATGGAACAAACTTTATGAAGCTTCTGTGGTGAATAGGGGCATTGTTCATCAGGAGAAGATATTAGGGATAAATTGAGTTTAATTTTAGTGATCAAGATTTATGTTTGTTTAAACTCAAAGTTAGAGGGAGTGCGATAAGCAAGCCAACCGATCAAGATTTATGTTTGTTTAAACTCAAAATTTATGTTTGTTTAAGTGTGGCTAATATTGGTGCAGCTACGCCAACCGATAAGCATGCCACCTGAAGTGCGACGGCAATCAATCGAAAGATGCTCATCCAAAATACTCGGGGGCTATGCGCAAACGACAATACTTGTCACGGAATCAAAAAAGGTCTTGGGACGTCTTCTATCCCACGGGATCATGATGATTGTGATGCGACTCCAACCCACAGGTGCGCCACACTAACTCACCCGAGCGTTCGAGGGCTACATACTATCACACATAATCACCATGCATAGAGAATCTGATCTACAGAGACATCGCATAATAGCAAAGCCCAAACTTTTTTTACTTTCTTTCACAAAGAGGTACAAAATCTACTCCTAAAGGGGGGCATCCTTGATGACCTACTCTACATCAATAACGGTGGCAATCGCCTCAGCATAATCGCTAAACTCAGCAATCAACCGGCAAATGTCGATGTCGTCGAGGATCTCGTCCGCCGTCGGGAACCTAGGTGCCACCTCACGCAAATCCATCTTATGACTAAGACAGATACAAGCCACAGTCAAGGTCCCTGCGGCTCCATGGGCAACCACCTCCTAGATCTGCATCGGGAGATATCGGAGCCAATCGGAAACGTCTGTCCCCGCCGACAATACCATTGTAACGGCGGCAATCACCGTGTTATGATGAACCGAGTGACGCTCACTGCTAGATAGTGCCAGGGCAGCGGAGTTACATACCTAGACAGCCGCACTGTCCCACTCATGGCCACCTACGCCAACTGCCCGGCCAGATCTTCGTTGGCCTGCCACAATTCTGCCACCTCGGCCTATGCGACAGCTAGTTGCTCCCTAGCACCTGGGGAGAAAAAAAGAAACACTCAAAACCATCCCCATCTAGATCGGGCAAATCCCAAAGAAGGTGGGATCTAACTTACCAGCGAGCTCTGCCTGGGTCACCACCACCACGTCCTTGGCCTCGCCAGCCTCCTCATTTGCGGCGCCAAGCGCAGCCCTCACGACCGAGATATACTCTCTCAGTCGCCTCTCTTCCTGAGTGATATCACGAAGGGCTTCATGCATCACGTCGGCTTCCTACACCATGGCAAGAACACCTCCTCGTCCTGATGGGATTCGTGATGACGACGGAGCGCCCCCGTCAGCGGGGGTCATGGAGCATGATGCGCCGTCTAGACCACCCTGCAATGTATAATTCCCTCAGATCTTCCCTCCTGTCGACAAGAACAAGAGATAGATTCATACTTACCCAGGTTGCACCAATGCCTCGAAGAGAAGAATGGGACCCTAGAACACACGCTTCTCGGTGCCTCCCTCCTCCTCCGTCTCCACCCTCGCGTGTTTGTCGCCGGCCATGGACGACGAATAAAAGTCAAAGGAAAGCTGCGGTGAACAACAGAAGGTAAGTGTATAAAAGCTTCAACACAGGCTTACTAACCCCCCTCTGCTCCCGATATGGGGTGAACCACCCGAGCCAGACATTTACAGCTACCAGGGAACAATGTTCCTTGATGTTTGGTGTACCACTGCCACACTCGATGCTTGAAGAAGATTCACGCTACCCGAGAAATGCTCTTGGTACTCGAACGACAACATATTGGCTCCCCAATTCTTGGGAAAATCTAATTGCGCTGCTCAACACCTTGGCACCCGAAGATGCTCACTATGTACTCACAGTACGCAGAACTTACTGGGGAGACTGAGATGTTCCGAGGGCTTAAAGCGACATGCTAGCTTATCATTAAGTCCTATGGGGGCTACTGTCAGAGATATGGGTCAGGGGTACCTACACTGCTTGTATATACGACTACTAGTGAGCTATCGGCCCAACAACCATCAAGCAGGAGGCCCGCAAGGGCTGATGCGATCAACCGACATGGAGATCAAGGCAAACCAAGGCAGGCATATTTGGACGATAGCGAGGATCAATCTGCTGTAACAAACTAGGAAACAATATGTTAGCCCAATCGCCCTCTCTGTAACCCTACCTCTCCTGCCTATATAAAGGAGGGTAGGAACCTTGGGCTCGGGATCCAATCTTCCACCTATTCCATCTACCTCATAGCTAGGAGCAACAACCCCTGTAATTAAGCATATGAATATAACCGCAGTCGCACCACTGGAGTAGAGATTAGCGTGCACTACGCCGCAAACCAGTATAAATCCTTGTGTCTCATGTGTTACCATCTGATTCCGTCTACGCGATCACGTTGCTAGACAATGCCGGAGCAAAATAATCTGACAGTGTTCCTCGCTTGAATGCTCTAAAGTTTTTACAATTAGGGTGCAAGAATGGTGGAAGAGGTAGGAGAGCTAGAGCTAGGACATGGACTACCTGAAGGGAAGCTCCAGGAGCCCTACTACGATGGAGAATGTGTAAAATGGTAGAGGATCTCTCGGAAGGATGCCCTAGCTGCCCTTATATAGAGTTCAAGGCTAGGGCATGTACAAAGAGGAAGGTTCTCCTGATCGAAGGGTCATGAGCCTAAGGGAGGGCCTAGATAACTTGGCTTGCAAGATACGTTGTCTTATGGTGCACGTCTGGGCATGGTCATCATCATGGTCTTGTGGCCACGTCGTGGCATGGTGTGGCATGGTGCTACTATGCTAGTCATGGTGGCACTATAGGCATGGTGGTGGTTCGCCAACCGTCCTGTGCGACGTGGTCTCCATCATGGTCTTCATCATCGCCTCCTGGTTTCCTAGGGGTGTCGTATAGGAGTTGGTAGCCGCCGCTAGATAGGCGGTCACCTAGTTGTCTTGTGGAGCTGAGGGCCATGATCTCGATCGTTGGGGTCATGGTTTCCGTCGATTTGGATGGCCTCTAAGTCAAGGCCTCCATCTGGATCGCCTGGTTGATGAAAGTAGCTTCTTCGTGGGTTTTGGGGCAATCGTTCCCCGAATGGCCAACATTCCCATAGATCTCACACGTCATGTGTGAGTCCATGGCCTGGACGATGCCATCATGGCATCTTTATCTGGGGCTCGTTCCTCCAGACTTTTCATCAAAAGATCTATTTTCATGGAAAGCATGTCCATCTCCTTCACGGAATGCATTCCTTTTTGTGTTTTCCTTTCCTCCCCCTAGCTTTGATTGGCCACCATTTTATTGATGAGAGCCATAGCTCCATCAATGGTGAGGGAAAGGAAAGAACCTCTAGCAACAGTGTCGATATGGCCCCTAGACATGGGTATTAATCCATCATAAAAAATTTGGAGCACTAACCAGTTTTCAATCCCGTGGTGTGGGCATGCTTGGATGTAGTCCTGCAGCCTCTCCCATGCCTCAGGAATGGTTTCCATAGAGCTTTGCTGGAAGTTCCAAATTCATCCCCTTAGGGCATTGGTTTTGCCCATGGGGTAGAACTTGGCGAGAAACGCCGCGGAACATTTGTCCCACGTCTTGATAGCTTCCTTTTCCATGTAAAACCACTGCTTCGCCTTCCCCGAGAGGGAGAAGGGAAACAGGTGGAGCCTGATGCTCTTAGGTGCGACATCCTTGATGACAATCGTGTCACACAACTCAAGGAAGTGTTGGAGATGCACATTCACGTCCTCGCTTGGCAAACATTGGAATTGGTTCACCTGCACCATCGTGATGAGGCTGGTACGGAGCTCGAAGTCCCATCCCCAATGTTAACAGCGGGCCCAATGGGCATGTTGGCAACTGCGGGGGTGGAGTAGTTGTGGAGGGCCTTGGCCATGATTGGAGTAGTGGATGGTGCGGGGATGACTGGTTCGACTGTCGGAGGAGTTGCAGAAGAAGAAGTGACGTGAGGCCATTTCTTCCTTAGGAGTGCCTCTGGATTTTCGATGTAGTTTTCTTGCAGTTTATAACTAGTCATACACTATCATGTTTTCATCCACAATAGGAGAAAACAAGCAAAGTTATCCTGCATAAACAATGGCTACCTTATATGCATATTATCATGAATATGTCCTACTAGATTCGGCGAGCGACGTTGTCATGGAGGCGCCAAGGTCGGAGCCCCCGAGCACTTGGTCGGGGTTGGGGCACATCAGGAGGTCGGAGCCCCCCGAGTGCCAGATTGGTGTCGGAGTGTGTCTGGATTGGATCCTCCAAGACATGGGTAGACGGCTCGTGGAGATCGTTGATGAAGACCCCATCTAGAGACGAAACCCGCCTGACAGCCAATTTTGTGAGGTAATCAGCAGCATCGTTGTCCTTTCGGGGACATGATGCAGTTTGATCCCTCGAAACTTGTCCTCGAGCTTGCGCACCACCTGGTAGTATGCTAAAATGGGAGGGCTCTTATAGGAGGACACCTTCATGACTTGGTCGACGACCAACTCTGAGTCACCATGGACGTACAGCCGCGTAGCGTCGAGCTTGACGGCGATGTGTAGTCCGTTAATAAGGGCCTCATACTTCGCGGTGTTGTTTGAGACCAAAAAATGGAGACGGATCGCATAAAGGAGCCTGCTCCCATCCAGGGAGATCAGAACCACTCCAGCCCCTGAGCCGGGCGCCATAACCGACCCATCGAAGTACATTGTCTAGTACTCGTGGGTGGCGCCCGGGGTTGGGAGCTGGACTTCCATCATTTGGCGATGAAGTCGATGAGAGCCTGAGACTTGATAGCAGTGCGGGGGACATACCTGATGTCATGACCCATGAGCTCGAGAACCCACTTAGAGACTCATCCCGCAGCATCACAGTTGTGGATGATGTCTCCCAGCGGGTACGAGGTGATGACCATGACCTCATGGTCGGTAAAGTTGTGCAAGAGCTTTCGGGCCGCCATTAGCATGGCGTACAGAAGCTTCTACACCTGGGGGTAGCGAGCCTTGGCATCGGTGAGTACCTCCCCAATGAAGTACACCGGTCGTTGAACCTTCAGGGGGCATCCTGGCTCCTCCCTTTCGACGATGAGGGCGGCGCTCACAATGTGGTTGTTTGCCACGATGTAGAGGAGGAGGGGTTCTCCCCGTTCAGGAGCGACAAGGACTGGGGCCGACGTCAGTGATGCTTTGAGGCTTTCCAAAGCATGTTGTGCCTCCTCTGTCCAGATGAATGCATTTGTCTTCTTGAGAAGTTTATAGAGATGCATCCCCCATTCCCCTAGTCAGGAGATGAACCGGCTTAGGGTAGCCAAATAGCCGGTGAGCCTCTGTACACCCTTGACGTTACGTATAGGTCCCATGTTGGAGATGCCCATGATTTTTTGGGGTTGGCTTCGATGTCGCGCTCAAACATAATGTATCCAAGGAGCTTCCCCCTCGGAACTCTGAAAACACATTTTTCGGGATTCAATTTGATATTGAACCTTCGGAGGTTTGCGAATGTTGCGGCCAAATTTGTGATCAGGTCGCTAGTTTGAGCCATTTTCACCACTATGTTAGCTACATAGACTGTGATTGTTGGTTTCGGACGCTTGACTTGGTCAGTCTAGTCGGGCGGGTCGATTTGGTCGGCGAAGCATCGCTGCATGCACCGTTGATAGGTGGCACCGGCGTTCTTCAGACCAAAAGGCATGGTTACGTAGCAGTATGAACCATACGAGGTGATGAATGAAGTCGCGGCCTGGTCGGACTCTTTCATCGCGATCTGGTGGTAGCATGAGTAGGCATCCAGAAAGGAGAGGGTTTTGCATCCTGAGGTGGAGTCGACTATCTGGTCTATGCGTGGCAAAAAAATGGTCCTTTGGACACGCCTTGTTGAGGCCAGTATAATCAACACATATTCTCCATTTCCCGGTCTTCTTTTTCACAAGAATAGAATTAGCTAGCCAGTCGGAGTGGTATACCTCTTTGATGAACCCAGCTGCTAGGAGTTTGCCGATCTCCTCGCTTATGGCCCTGCGCCCCTCGTCATCAAAGCGACGCAAGCGTTGCTTGGCGGGCTTCAAGCCTGGGACAAGGCGTAATGCATGCTTGGCGACCTCCCTTGGTATGCCTGGCATGTCAGAAGGTTTCCACGAGAAGACATCGTGATTGGCGCATAGAAAGTCGGCGAGCTCGCTTTCCTATTTGGCCAGGAGCTTGGTCCCGATCCGCACCGTCTTGGTCGGGTCGGCGGGGTCAATCTCCATCGCCTTGGTTTCCTTGGTCGGGTGGAAGGCACTCGAGGAGGTCGGCTCGTTGCAGTCTGGGACTGCTAGAGTCGATGAATTCCTGAGCTCTAGGAGCTCGGCGGAGTTGATGACGGCCGTGGCGAGCTCATAATGCTCACGGTCGCATGTGTAGGCATGCGAAAAGGTGCTACCCACGGTGATGACGCCGTTCAGTCCCAGCATCTTCAACTTAAGGTAGGTGTAGTTGGGGATCACCATGAACTTGGCATAGCATGGCCACCCCAAGATGGCGTGCTAGGAACCTAGAAAGTCCACCACCTCAAAGGTGAGGACCTTCGAGCGGAAGTTGGTTCGGTCGCCAAATGTGACGGGCAGGTCAATTTGTCTGACTGGGTACGCCTGCGTCCCTAAGATCATGCCGTGGAAGGGAGAGCTCACTGGGCGGAGCTCCGATCGTGGGACACGCATGGCATCGAAGGTGTCGACATAGAGAATGTTGAGGCCGTTGCCTTCGTCCATCAACACCTTGGTGAGGCGCTTCTTGCGAACGATGGGGTCAACGATGAGCCGGTAACAACCCAGTCAGGCGACATGGGAAGGATGGTCTCTCTGATCAAAAGTGATCGGGGAGTCCGACCAGCTAAGGAAAGAGAGGACGGCCAACTCGGCAGCACATGCCTCTCTGTAGCGTACCTTGTGCTAGCGCTTGGAGTGGATGGCGTCGGATCCCCCAAAGATAATGAGGCATTCCTCAGGGTCAGGGAAGCCGTCATCATCCTTGCTCGCCGTGCCTCCTTTCTTGGCCACCTCCTCCTTGCCCTTCCCTTCCTTCAGCTTGCCGGCCTATCGTAGAAAGCGCTTGAGGAGCTCACGGTCCTTGTAGAGGTGCTTGACAGGGTAGGCATGGTTGGTGCATGGACTCTCCATGAGCTTGTCGAAGTGATCGGGCTAGCCCTGCTGGGGCTGCCTGCTCGCACGATTGGCAGCGGCGACCAAAGCTAGGTTGGTCGGACGGCGCTGATCCTTCTTGTTCTTCTTGCCCTTTTGCGTGAAGGGGCCCTTGCCTTGGTCCTCATGTTTGGCCTTGCCCCTATCCCGACCACCGCTGAAGACCGCCCAGACTGCCTCCTCACCAGAGGCGTGGTTCGTGGCGATGTCGAGCAGGTCGCGGGTGGTACAGAGCTTTAGACAGCCGAGCTTGTGGATCAAGGACTCACAGGTTGTCCTAGAGAGGAACGTGCTGATAACGTCCGTGTCGATGACATTAGGAAGGGAGTTGCACCGCTTTGAGAACCGTGGAGTTTGAGCCCAGCATGGGCTCGAGGTGAAGCGTGAGGGTTTTGACGTTGAGGTCATCGGGTGGCCCAGGTCTAGTGGAGGGTGCTCCTCCTCTAGAGGACGTCAGTACGAGCGCCTCCTTGTGGAGGTAGAGTATGCTAAGCCGGTCAGCAACAAAGTCTAGACTCCCAAAGAGGAAGGTTTGGAGTGGCACGAAGACAGGAGGAACCCACATCTCAATAGGTGGGAGTGTGGGGAACTCTAGCAAGCGGAAGCGAATTGTATCGCTCGAGCCCGCCATGACGAAGATGGTGGAAAGGTGGGTCATCCGATGACCAAAAGCGTGAACGCACGGCGTCCTCCCCACGGACGGCGCCAACTATCGGTGCGAAAAGCAACAAGTAAATATTTGTAGTTTTGCCGTGCATTGTGATCGGATGTGGTCTAGCACTCAATGACATAGGATTTATACTGGTTCAGGCAACGTGCCCTACGTCCAGTTTCAGTCGGTCGGTGACTTTATTCCTGAGCCCAAGTACTCGAAGTTTGCTGTGGGGTTACAAACGAGTAGGAATAAGAAGGGAGGTGTTAAAGGCCCGGTCGGACTCTGAACCGAAGGGCCGAGAGTGACGGGGGCTCTAACGTGCGCTAAGTATTGGAGCGTATGCGCTGTGTAGCTTTAGAGTTCTAGAGCTATTGAGCTATTCGAGTTCCCAGGTCCTCGAGTGCTCGAATCGTCTAGCTTTCCTTTTTTGAGGAGAGCTAGAAAGCCAGAGAGCCAGAGAGCTTTTTAGGAGAGGGCTCATCCCCTTTTATAGTCGAAGGGGATAGCCTTACAAGTCAGAGAAAGAGAAAGAATATATATGTGTGCTACCTAGTCTTGTTGCCCACGCTGTCAGGTACGAGACTGTCGTCGGCACCCACAATATTGTTTATGTCTAGATGCATGTGGCAGGCTCTACCGTGTTCGCCTGGTATGGCAAACGTCGGCGCCTACAATACTGTTTGTGTTCTGACACGCCTGGAAGGTTGCATAGTGCCCATCTGGCATGGCCTGGTGGCACCGTCCTGCAGGTGCGTAGGGTATGGCAGGATACGGTCCTCGATATTGTTGTTTGACTTGAGTGCCTTACCTTATCTGCTCCGCCTGATCCTCGGGCCCTCACCGAGCGGGTGTCCCCGATCGGTCGTTCCCTGTCGGCCCCGACCGTGTCGGTCGGGGAAGAGCCGCAAGCAGAGGTCCGACGTATCCCAGGTCGGAAAAGGAGGTTGGAGTCGAACTGTGTCCCCACCTTGGCCAGGTCTTCCGGTCAGGGACCGGATCATTTTTCTCGACCTGTCATTATGTATCCAGGCCGGCCCGGGAGGCGCGCGTTGTCGCTACGCCGTCTGCTAGGCTGAATTTTTGTAGGGAAGCGGGTCTATTTGGGACCCCGGGTTTATGAACCCGACAAATAGAGTCACGATGCGTGTTGTTTCGGTCCCTAAATAAACACGAACACTTAAAAGATCTGTTGGGCAAGGGGATTCACATCTCTTACAGCCCATACAATCTTCATTTCTCGGCGCAGAAGCAATTTGTTTGGCTTTACGTCCATCCCAAGAGGTATCATTTCTAATACAACTGTTTGATAAGCTCGTACACTCCAAGTGCATGCAATACATGTATCATAGATTTTTACAAATGTGACATTTGATTTCTAAATTTTGATTTTCAACATAAAATTTTTTATCTGATAAAAATGAAATTAATACTATATATATTAGATGTGTAATGTAGACACCAAACGAAGCAATGGTTTATCCAAACTTTAACAAATAATGCAATGTATTTTATAATTTGTTTATGTGAAAGCGTGAAAAGGGCCGAGAGACTTGAAATTAAGGCTTCAATAGTCATAATTATATGAATTCTACATACTAATTTGAATTAGCCAATAAAATAGCTATCATCTTTTCAATATAAATTATTGCAATATCAATGAGCAAAATCGACTATTCAATAAGTAAAATAGAATACTCTGAAATAACCTACACAAAAATGGATATTATTAAATACTAATAAGAAATATTAGTATAAACATTTATATATTAAAAGGGTTTTGTTGTGAAAATATATTTCAAGATTAATCTGGTAATACCTATGAGGCATAATAAATATTAGTAATTTTTACATATTTGATCAAGCTTGAGATTATTTGAATCTTTATTTGGTATAAGCGAGACTATCATTCTTTTCTAATATAGAGGAGTATCCATCATCAGTACTCTCTTGTTCCTACAGGCTATCTATCCAGTTCTATATTTCTATGAATAGTTCACTGCAACGATACATCCCCTCTTGAGCGAGGGCTCTTTACAGAGAAGGTATAGCGAAGTGCATGGTTAGTTTTAAAAAACCAGTATCAGCATTAACTTATATCTTAAAATGCATTTGTAATATATAATAAAGTATATATTAGGATTCATAAATAGCATTAGTAGCCCCGTTCGGCTCACCTTAAAAGCCGGCTTATTCGGCTTTTTTTTTAGCCGGAACAGTATTTTCTCTCGTAACATTTTAGTTTTTGCTTGTTTTTTCAGTCAATTTCAGCCTAGCGAACGGGCCAGTATTTATACATTTAATCAAATCTGAGATTATTTGAATCCTTAATTAGAGAGCAAGATTTTTATTTTTATTTTATCTTATGTTTCTGAACAGACGAGTATCCATGCTCAGTGAAGACACGTGCTACCGTCCACTCTGTCTGGTAGCTAGTAGTAGTAGGTACCACAAGTAACAGTGCCTTTCGCGGTGGGCAAAGCTACAGTGTCACTGCTACGGAATCTTTGCAAAAAGCAGCAAGGAAATCGAAGCCAACAGAAACCGGATATGCATGTGCCCAACTAGAAATGCCTCTAAGAAGAACGTAGAGAGACAATAATATATTAAACCATATATTGTTACATATGTGCTCTCATATATATCCTCTCTCTCTATCCACAAAAGATTGCAACTAGAAAAAGTTGTTTAGTCTAATTTAAGTTTGATCAAATTTATACTTAAAAGTGTTAGTATTTGTGTCTTCAATGAAACTCGCTAAAAAGATATGTTCCATAATCAATGTAATGGTACTTATTTTATATCATTACTTTTAATGCAACTTTCAAAATTCAAATTGCTTAAATCCTTGAAAAGCAAGAATTATATCCACATGATGACTACCCCAGATCTTAACATCACTGCCTGTTCAAAAAACCACTTCACTGTCGGATTTTAAACCGGCAGTGGTATACCGGTAATGATGTGAGATTGACATCACTCTTATGAACCGATAGTGACGTGGTTTCTAGGAAAACTAAAAAATTCATTGAAAAAATAGAGATTTTTTTAATACCGGAAGAGGGCCCACTGGATAACCACACGGTCGCGCGTCGCAAGTCACAAGTCAAGCGATTTTTCGTCCGAAAAACGCGTGCTTCGTGGCCACCGGCGCTCGAACCCCTGCCGTCCTGCTTCGCGTCTTCATCCTCTAACCACTCCACATGCAAACTGTTTGTGTCCAAATGAGATTTCCATCCTAGCCATTTTATGTTCATCTAATTTTGAAATGAGTATTTCGGACCCTCAACTTATTCAAATGAAAAAGTTGTCAACTACAAAGTTTTATAACTTTTTGAGATCTATAACTTTTATTTTTGATAGTTTCTCCATCCGAGGTCGTTTACAAAATTTAAATTTCAAATTTGAGAAATTCAAACGTAGTTTTCCATGACAAGATGATTTCAAATCAAAAAGTTATCAACTACAAAGTTTCATAACTTTTTGAGATCTACAAATTTCATTTTTGCTGTTTGTCCATCCGAGATCGTTTAAAAAAATTTAAATTTTAAATTTTTTGAAATTCAAACGTAGTTTTCCTTGAGATGATAGTTTCAAATAAAAAGTTATCAACTATAAAGTTTCATAACTTTTTGGGATCTACAACTTTCATTTTGGTAGTTTCTCCATTCGAGGTCATTTATAAAATTTAAGTTTTAAATTTTAGAAATTCAAACGTAATTTTCCTTGACAAGATGATTTCAAATCAAAAAGTTATCAACTACAGAGTTTCATAACTTTTCGAGATCTACAACTTCTATTTTGGTCATTTGATCATTTATTCATCCGATATAGTGATAGTAACATAGTTCACAAATGTTACATATCACTCTTATTGTTTATGAAACTATAAGAGAGATTGTAAATTTTGTGAACAATGTTATTACCACTTTATCGGATGAAGAAATAATCAAAATAAAAGTTGTAGATCTTGATAAGTTCTACAACTTCTATGTTCATGATTTTTTCAGCTAAAATCATTTATTGTTCCAAAATGACGTTTGAAGTTACCATTTTTTTAAATTCAAAATTCAAATAGATAAAACACAGTCATAGGAAAAGATATATAAAATAATAGCGGTAAGAACACAATAAATTGATAGAGCATGATTTTAGAAATTTTTAGAAAAAAATCATCAAATTTGAAGTTAGTATAAGGGAGAAAGACTAGTTACAAGTTTTAGCCAGAGATTAAAAAGAGAAATCAGAGTTCTTCAATAATTCCAAATTTTAATTTTAAATAGTATTTTTAACTAGTAAATGATCTCAAATGAAAAAGTTTTCAACTACAAAGTTGCATAACTTTTCGAGATCTACAACTTTTGTTTTGAACGTTTCTCCATCTAAAGCCGTTTGGAAAATTCAAATTTGAAATTTTATAAATCAAACGTAATTTTCGTTAGATAGATTATTTTAAATGAAAATATTTGGACATCCAAACGATCTTAAATTAAAAAAGTTTGAACTACAAAGTTGTACATCTCGTCGAGTACTACAACTTTGATATAAAGTTCGTCTTCATCGAACATCATATGAGAAACTTATAAAGTTTTCTTGCAGCATATCACTGTCGGTTCTTGGCTAAAACCAGCAGTGATGACCCAATATCATTGCCTGTTCTTGACTAAAACCGACAGTGAATACCCGAATATCAGTGTCTGTTGGTCCTATCAGTACCGGTTTTAGCCAAAAACTGACAGTGATGGTCTATCACTGTCTATCAGTGCCGGTTTTTTAAAATTCAGCAATGATGAGGCTGACAGTGATATCCAATTATGTAGCAGTGGATGGTATTTAATTTAAGGTGTACCTATCGATGAAAGAAAGGAAGGCACGAGGCGGAAAAACAATATATTATACTGTTTATATTATGTGGTGGCATATATCGACACACGCATGCATGATATATAACCATCAATAATGAACCGGCCGGCCGACACTAGTAGAGAACAGACCTTTGATCCTCGGCTAAAATGGGCTCTAGTCCCGGAATTTTTTGCGCCCGGGACTAGAGATACCTTTAGTCCCGGTTGGTGGCTCCAACCGGGACTAAAGGTCCCCGCCCTAACGACACTGCGCTGAGACAGAGGTGGTGGGGACCTTTAGTCCGGTTGGAGCCACCAACCGAGACTAAAATACTTTTACTCGGTTGGTGGCTCCAACCGGGAGTAAATCTACTCGGGCCGTGGCTGCGCCTGGGGTTGAAAGTTACCTTTAGTCCCGGTTGGATCCACCAACAGGGACTAAATGTTCTCCTTTATAAATCGGCCGTCTCCTCCTTCCTCCCCGAGCCCGAGCTCAAAGACATTTTGAAGCTCACTGCAGTAGTGTTCTTGCTTCCTCCTTCCTCCATTGTTCCTCCATCCATTATTCGATTCCTCCATCGATTTCTTGATTCCTCCGTCGATTCTTGAGTTGTAAAGGTTACCAATCTCATACTCTCATTTTCACCATTGTCTTATCTCATTTTGTTCACTATATATATATATGGTTCTTTATTTTGGTTTTTTTCATTTGTAAGCAATTTGAGCTCAAAATCACTTCAAGCTTGCATATTTACATGAAATAAGGTTAAAGTAGCTAGTTGAACTTGCGGACCGTGTTCATCTCGGCGAAAGCACGTTCTCCGCCGAAAGCGGTAACGGACGTCAAGGAGGAGCTTTGATTCTACGAGGGAGAGCGGCAATGGTCGTGGAAGACCGTGTTCCCTTCCTCGTAGAATTGGAGCTCTTCCGTGGTCAAATACTGGTGCGTCCCTGTGGAGAAATGCTCGCCGAGATGATCACGTAAGCAAGGTCAACTAGTACGGATGGTTATTTATTCACATGTCCCGATATCGTCGCAGATGATACATCAATCACCGTACCCAAACGTAGTATATATATAAATATAAACTTAGAAAATAGTTAGAAAATTATAGAAAATCCATACTAGTTGAACTTGCGGACCGTGTTCATCTCGGCGAAGCACGTTCTCCGCCGAAATGTAACGGACGTCAAGGAGGAGCTTTGATTCTACGAGGGAGAGCGGCAAGCGGTCGTGGAAGACCGTGTTCCCTTCCTCGTAGAATTGGAGCTCTTCCGTGGCCAAGTCTGGTGCCGTCCGGTGGAGAAATGCTCGCCGAGATGATCATGTAAGCAAGGTCAACTAGTATGGATGGTTATTTATTCACACGTCCCGATATCGTCGTAGTAGTCATTATGTGTGTACATTCCCATTCTTACATTAATTTGCGAAAATATCATATGAATTACTTTACCGCCCATGATAAAAGCGAGAACACAATGACCATTAAAAATATCATTGTTTAGAGATCTAGATAATTTTATAGTTTGTTAATTTTATTTGTTTATAAAAGAAGAAATTTATAGTGTATTAAAAAATGAGTATAGAGAGTAGATGGCAATCGCTTCGGGTCCTCGGCCTCTCATGGGTTTCCAAAGCGACTTTAGGCCGGGCCTTCCTCTCATTCCATGCGGCAAGTGTCGTGATGAGATGAAGATTGTGATGGAGTACCGAGTGAAGAAGGAGGGTCCCAACAAGGATCGTATCTTCTACAAGTGTCCGGATCGCAATGTGAGTTATTTTATCGTATTTAATGATTATGGTTAGTTTATACCTATTTTCATGATGGTTGTGATTAAAGTTCTAATTTTTTGTTTTAATTTCATTGGGATGGCAAGTGGGCGATGTTCAGGGCTTCTCTTTGGGAGGAAGAGTATGTTGAACTCGTGCAAAAATATCTTGCACAAAAAATGATGAATCTGGCTAATGAGGCGTTGATCCACCAAGAAGCCCAAAGATGTTGCACAATCGGGGGATCTGTCTGCATTTTTAGTTGAGATTGGTCATGAAATCCTTGTGCTCTGAAATGTATTTTAGCTTTAGTTCTTTTAGTGGTAGTTGGGATTGTCTACATTGTAGCGATGCTTTCATAAATTTGTATCTTTTGTGGTGGTAACGCATGTTGTATAAATAATTAATTATGATCTAGGTTTTAATATGATATTTATGTCATGTAATGCAGATGAGCCGTCATTGGATGTATAATGCTGATCGCCGCTCACAAGAGTTCATTGACGGCGTGCATTCTTTATTACGTGCGTACCGAGACAAACAAACGCGATGGTTTCATGTCTTGCCCATGTGCCATATGTAAGAATACGGTGGAATATCCTTGCTCAAGGACTCTTCATTCACACTTGTTCAAGTCGGGTTTCATGCCAAACTATATTTGTTGGACAAAGCACGGAGAAACCGGTGTTGTAATGGAAGAAGATGAAGAAGAACAATGGGGACGACAATGATATTATTCCGATGGTGCGTGCTTCAATGATACCGCAATGGGAGAAAGTGAAGAAGAGGTAGTCGCGAGAAGAAGATGAGTGGTGATGATGATCTTTGTCAGGTCATTCGTGATGCACAAAGAGAATGTGAAAGTGAAAAGGAGAAGATCAAGTTGAGCGGATGCTAGAAGATCACAAGAAATTGTTGTACCCAACTTGTGATGCAGGCGAGAAAAAGTTGGGAACCACACTAGAATTGCTTTGCAATGGAAGGCAAAGAATGGTGTATCGACAAGGGATTTGGAGAGTTACTAAAAATCCAAAAGAAGATGCTTAGAAGTACAATGAATTGCCCGCCACTACCTACGAAGCAAAACAAGTTATCCGTCCTATGGGGCTAGAAATAGAGAAGATACATGCATGTCCTAATGATCGCATCCTATACCGTGGCAAAGAGTACGAGAAATTGGATGCATGCCCGGTATGCCATGCGTCATGATATAAGATCAAAGCGAGATGACCTGGTGATGTTGAGGCTAACGTCCACGTAAGAAAATCCTCGCCAAGGTTATGTGGTATGCTCCTATAATACCACGCTTGAAACGTCTGTTAGAAACAAAGAACATGCAAAATTATTACGATGGCACAAAGAAGACCGTAAGGTAGACAATATGTTGAGACACCCTGGCGATGGGTCCCAAAGTGGAGAGCAATCGACGAGAGAATTCCCGGAGTTTGCAAATGACGCAAGAAACTTAAGGTTTGCTTTTAAGTACAGATGGTATCAATCCTTTTGGAGAGCGAACAGTAGTCATAGCACTTGGCTGTTACTCTAAGTATCTACAACATTCCTCCTTGGTTATGCATGAAGCGGAAGTTCATTATGATGCCCGTGCTCATCCAAGGCCCGAAGCAACGGCAATGACATCGATGTGTACCGAGACCACTTATTGATGAACTTCTCATTTTGTGGAATAAAGAAGGTGTACGTGTGTGGGATGAGTACAAACAGGAACACTTTGATCTGCGAGCATTGTTGTTCGTAACAATCAATGATTGGCCTGCTCTAAGTAATCTTTCAGGACAGTCAAACAAGGGATATAATGCATGCACACCTTTGCTTCGGTGATATTAGAGGTGTATTCTTGAAAAAATGTCGAAAGGTCGTGTACCTTGGCCATCGTCGATTTCTTCCTGCAAATCACCCCGTAAGAAAGAAAGGTAAGCATTTTAAAGGGAAATCAGACCACCTGACCAAGCCTCGCAACCGAACCGGTGAGGATGTACTCGATATGGTCAATGATGTGAAAGTCGTCTTTGGAAAAGGACATGGAAGCCAACCTATTCCGAAAAGACGCTACCGGTCACGCACCCATGTGGAAGAAAAAGTCCATATTTTGGGACCTACCCTATTGGCAAGTCACGGAGGTCCGTAGCTCGATCGACGTGATGCACCGACGAAGAATCTTTGTGTGAACACGCTAGGCTTTATGGGTGTGTATGGAAAGCCTAAGGACACATTTGAAGCACGACAGGACTGCGTTGTTTGAGAGAAAGAGACAACCTACATCCGGAGAAAGCAGATGATGGACGCCATTACTTACGTCCGCTAGCTACACTCTAAGCAAAGAGGAGAAGGAAATCATGTTTGAATGCTTAAACAACATCAAGGTACCATCTGGATTCTCCTCGAATATAAAGGGTATTATAAATGTGCCAGAGAAGAAATTCTGTAACTTAAAGTCCCATGACTGTCACGTTCTCATGACGCAATTACTTCCAGTTGCATTAAGAGGAATTCTACCTCCAAATGTACGTCTAGCCACCGTAAAGCTATGTGCATTCCTCAATGCAATTTCTCAGAAGGCAATTGATCCAACTGATCTAGCTAAACTACAGAATGATGTGGTTCAATGTCTCGTCAGCTTTGAGTTAGTGTTCCTCCTTCCTTCTTTGATATTATGACACACCTCCTAGTTCACCTAGTCAAGGAGATTTTCACTCTCGGTCCTGTGTTCCTACACAACATGTTCCCCTTAGAGAGATTCATGGGAGTCCTAAAGAAATATGTTCACAACCGTGCTCGCCCAGAAGGAAGCATCGCCAAGGGCTATGGAACAGAAGAGGTCATTGAGTTCTGTGTTGACTTTATTCCCGACCTTGACTCGATTGGTTTCCTGAATCGAGACATGAGGGGAGACTAAGCGGAAAGGGACACTAGGGAGGAAAACATATATTGGTACGGATGATGATTATTTCAATAAAGCGCACACACAGTTCTCTGAGAACTCCTCTTTGGTAGATCCGTATATTGAGACACACAAGGATCTCTTACGATCCGAAGTTTCTGGGAAGATGAAGCTTGGATTACGCATAAGCACATGGAAACTTTCGGCGGTTGGTTGCGAAAAAAATGTCAAGGTGATGAGAGCATCCATGAGCAATCAGTATTTATTGGCTATGCAACCATCATGGCATATCGTCACATACAAAGGGTGCGAGATAAATGGGAACATATTCTACACAAAGAGCCCAAGATAAAAGGAGTACCAACCAAAAGCAGTGGTGTCCGATAGATGCCACAGAGACCGAATGGGAATAAGCGGACATATTATGGACGATAGATGAAATATGGGAACTAGAATATGCACCTACTTTGAAGATCCCATTGTTCAAGTGCCAATGGGTCAAGGTGACCGGAGGCGGAGTGTGATGAGACAACGAGTATGGAATGACAACAAGAGACCTTAGTAATATTGGGTACAAAGACGAACCATTCGTCCTTGCCAAGGATGTGAATCGGTGTTCTATGTCAATGATATGTCTACCAAACCAAAAAGAGGGAAAAATGATAATGACTCAACCAAAGAGCCAAAGCGCCACATAGTTCTTTTCGGGGAAAAGAGTCATCGTGGGAATTGAGGACAAGTCGGACATGTGGGAAGAATATGAAAAGGATGACCGAATTCCGCCCTTCAAAGTGAACAAAGACCCTAGCATCTTGGTAAATGATGAGGACACTCCATGGTTACTGAAGCGATCATAACCAAGGGACATACATAAAGAAGAAGTTCAACTTTGTGCCCACTTGATGATATAGTGATTTAATATAGTGTGTGTTTGAGATATTATGTAATAATTGTGAATTCAGATGTTTATTATGTCATGTTTTAAATTAAATCAATGTTTGATTTGGTGGGATTTCTCTCTCAAAAGGTAAATTATTAGGATCTTGAGTGATGAAAAATTAAAATATTAACGTTAAAATGATATGAAAACAAATTTCTGTCCAAAACCAATAATTTTAATAATTTTAATTAAACACTACATTTTTGCATTAACGAAATAATAAATATTAGTTCCATTATGTTTTATAATTCTAACAAAAAAAAAAAAAGTTAGGTTATCGATTTTTCCTATGTGCAATAAACAAAAATAAAATTCATATTTTTAACAAAATAATTTTATGCCTTTTATTTAATTTACTATGTATTTAATAAAAACTATTGCATTTCTATTGTATGTAACAAGACTATTGCTTAAAAGCAAAGTGGAAACGAAGCTATGCAGGCCACCTTTACTCCCGGGTGGGAAGCCCACCGGGAGTAAAGGTGGGCTCATTCATGCCCGCCACTCAAAAAAAATCTTTACTCTCGGTCGTGTTACCAACGGGAGTAAAAGATCTGCTACTCCCGGTTGGTAACACGCACCGCAGGAGTAAGGTACCACTACTCGGTTGGTAATAACCACCGGGAGTAAAGGGTTTTACTCCCGGTTGGTGGATGGCACCGGAGTAATTCTCCTCTGCTATATAACCTCCAGGCGCTGGCAGATCGATCCGCTCGTCTTCTTCCTCGTCGAACACCTGGCGCCCTCTTCTTCCTCGCGCGCGCGTCTGTTCGCCTTCCGTGACACCGGCGTGCCGTCTTCTTCTTCCTCAGGCGGCCTCCCCACATGCGCCTTGTGCCTCTCCTCCGCGCTTGCCCGTGGCCTCCACCGCGCCCTCCTCCGCGCCCGACACGCCCTCCACGCGCGTTGCCCGTGGCCTCCACCGTGCCCCTCCTCCGCTTGCCTGTGGTGCCCTCCACCGCGCTCCTCCTCCGCGCCCGACACGCCTCCACCGCGCGTTGCCCCACCGCGCCCGCCCGAGGCCCTCCAAGTGGGTACATTACTTGCCGATATTTGGAACTCTAAATGATTTTAAATAAAAACATATCTTAAGGCAAGTTTTGAATATTTGGAACTCTAAATGACAAGTATAATTAAGGATCACCAATAAAATTACTTTAGAAATTAATTGGATCGATATAAATCCATGGCTTGTATAATAAACACGCTATATATTATTAGGAAACAACGCTACTGAACCATCCGCTTCTTTGTTAAGATATGTTTGTTAATAAACACGCTATATATTATTCGGAAACAACGCTACATTAATAGAAGAATTTTTTCTATCTTCATAGATCAATGTTTGTTAACGAAATTTTATCCAAATATATTCATGTAGGGTCTTTTTTTTTGAAGGATTTGTTGTAGGATATATAATGGTCAAATAGGAACTCAATTTTGATACCCAGTTTGTAAACTAAAGCGTTTTTTAGTTTATCAAAATATCACATGTTTCTTCATTTGTGAACTTTGAATATCTGAGATATAATATATTAATGTTGCTAAAGTAATATGAGCATTACATATTTTTTCCGGAAGACTATCTTCAAACTTTATATCATAGCATCGGAGATCGCTTTGAAAAGAAGAAAATAAATTCTTATCATTTAGGAAATAGTAATGGTTATATGAGCAATAAGACACATATACTTACATTTCATAATGACTTATACTTATATTATTAACATAGAATTTTCTCATATGATGAATGACTACATGGTTGATCACATGGTACATAGGATCACAACATCACGCACCGACACCGCCCGCCCGCCTCACGTCGTAAATCGTAAATGTTAAATCGACGACGCCGCCCGCCTCACGTCATCCGTCGTCAAACACACCGCCACCGCTACCGACACGATATATATCGTCATTTGTATTCATATGCATTTCGTCCATGCGTTTCTATGTATACTGGTGAGCACCGCCGCCTCGTTCACCCATGTGTACAGACATATATATCTGGCGGAGTGGAGCACCGCCACTCTTGTCACACCGCCTTTCTCGTGCCCTAATTCGCCCTAGTACCGGCGTAGTTCGTCCTAGTGTGGTAAGTGCGTCCGTGATCGAGGGCAAGATTTAATAATGCATATTGTTTGTAGATTTTACGCATGTAATAAGCAAAGATTTGACGACTATATATTGGTTTTGTTTTTGAAGCTAGATGGCCAACCGAGAAATATGGATGAGGAGGAGTTGATGATGAATTTGATCAACACTTGGCACTCAAGTTGCTTGGCGATGATGGTGCTAAAAATAACATGCAAGAGGATGTAGATGACGGGAGTCGAGATTTAGCTCTTGAACAAAATGAGCAACAACATATTGGCCAAGTATATATTTTTATTATTAGCTATATATATATATTATCATATGTCCTATGTGTGCTCATGACATTAAAAATAATGTTTATGTTTTGTAGCCCTCGGATCGACATCAACAACTACAACGAAGAGTAAAATGTTCGAGGTCCCAAAAAGCCATTGGAGGGTCGCTTCATCATCTCAGAGTTCAATGTGGATACAGGGAGAACGGGGGGCGAATAAAATGAAATTTGTGCACCACTGTGGTTACCTTGTACGGGACCGACTCGATTAGTACCCGTGAATGGAAGAAGAAGACCAATGCTCCTCATATCGGTTTTGTCTCCGATCGTGACAAGGCGTTAATTTGGAATGATGTCTTGGTACATTTCACGCTCCAAACAGATGATTATGATGATATAATAGATGGTGATGAATTGAAGGAGCGAGTTAGGGATTGGGCAATGAAGAAGATGGCCACCCAGGCCAGGACTTGGAAGAAACACCTATACGACGACGTATGTCAAGAAGAACATAGCACCAGATTTTACCGTCCCAGGCCCGATCTCAAAGCGGAGGCCCTATTGGGATGAGTTTGTACAATTACAAGACTTGGAAGAGGGTGTGAGTCGGGTGATAAAGAACCAACATAATGCCCAATGGAAGACATACCACCATACCTTGGGATCAGGTGGCTACCCGACTGCCATTAAGAAGTGGAACAAAATGGAAGCAGACCTTCTTGCCAAGGGTATCAGACCAGAATCACTCGAGTGGGGAGAACGTGCAAAGAATTGGTTTTTCGCTCATGGGGGAACACTAGACCAGGAGACAGGGAAGTGCGTTTATGGCGCAAGACTGCAAGAAGCAGCAGAAAGATTGCTTTATGCTCAGAGAGCTACTGCTAGTGGTGCGGTCAAGGCCCAACAGAGAGAAGGATGAGCTGACATACGCCATCGGGACTATTGAACATGGTGGCCGAACTAGAGGCAAAGGAAGTGTCTCGTGGGAGCATGGATTCCCTCAGGACAGACCTTCCTACAGAAGTCGCCAGAGAAAGAAGGAAGAAGAGGCACACCGGCTCCAGAGGTTGGAGGAAGCGGTGCGTGAAGCACAGGAGCGGGAAAAAAACCTTGAAGCGAGAATGCAGGAGGAAATCAAAAGGCAAGTGCAAATAGCAAAGAGTGCAAGCAAGCAGGCATCAGAGCCAGGAATCAACATTAGCCAATCTGTTCAGTTGAAAAGCAGCAGCGCTTCCACGGAGATACCAAATCAAGGGGACACAGGACTGCGCTTCCCTGTGGATGACGTCACTGAACCTTGTACAACGTGTGAGCTACACATTCGAAGGAGAATTCCACAATCAAGGTGGCTATCGGTCTTGTTAATCCTATCGACCGAACCAAGACACCAAGGATTCATGGGAATATAATCCAAGAAGGATATGCCACCATCTCGGTAGATAAAGCTGAAAAAGGTTTTAGTGATTTGCCTCTTGACATTCCACGGAGGTGATGGCGAGAAGACTCTAGGAGAAGCGGAGAAGACATTCATTCTATGGCGCAAGCGCTACATCATCATTCCGTGGATGTCGGCTCCACCTCCTCTGAACTACCTCACCATAGGTATGTGCGGATGAAAACACTACATCATTAATTTGTATTGGCTTAAATAATTAACAATCGCTCATAATAATATGTCATTCCTTTTTTTGTAGCAGATCCTCCCCAATCTAAATCCAATTGTTCAATCGCTTGAGATCATCATAGTGCTCTTTCTGACGATGACATTGTGTTGGAAGACGCAGGCTGCATCCACACCCTCTCCAAGGAGGTCTCCAACGCCCAGCACCGCCACCTCCAAGGAGGTCTCCAACGCCACCGCCTAACACCTCCAAGGAGGTCTCCAACGCCACGCCAACACCTCCAAGGAGGTCTCCAACGCCCCCCGCCCCGCCTACCAAGAAGCCTAGCAAGAGGTGACCCCTCAAGCGAAGAACCAGTCCCCTTTGCAAAGAAAGCCACCGTGAAACCAAGGGTTATTCCCAAAATAATATCTCAAGAGAAGGAAGAAGGAGGCGATGCATATAAAAAAGACATGTCTAGATTCTATGACAAACTTAAAATGAATCAAGAAGCAAGGAGAAACCTAGAGAAACCGTACTTCTTCAGTAGCTCTCGGATATTTTAAGAAAAAGGTGATTTCTTACCGGCATCAACAATGGGAATCTCGTAAGCCGTCCAAATCAACGTTATCGAGACTATGACCGCACTCTCACCAAGTCAATTGAGGCGCATGAGAAAAAGAAGCGGGCAGGGGAAAGGAGTTGCCCAACTCGGGACAACAAGCGCACCAATCAATCCCCCGCTAGTTGTTGGTAATGAATATGGTTCGAATTTAGGATTAATGCATCAGCAAACATACCTCCGGATGTCGATTTGGATCACCTTGGTGAATTTCTTGATGAGACCTGGTCTCGACCTTTACCAGATGTTTGGTGATGGAAACATTGAGTCTGCGGCGGAGGTTGATATTTGGAAGAAAAAATTTGTACTAGGCGAGTCTATACAACCTCAAGCCTTATCTCGATCCGGGGACGCAAATGTACCGCTAAACAAGTGGTACATGCAAAGCGTCTACCGATGGAGACTTCTGCGTTGGTGTCGAATTAGAGACGAACATTGGTTCCGTATGGCGATGATGTTATGTATGTTGACTTTGCGTAATTTCATCAACTATGCCACCGACCTCTCCGGACAAAGTTATCATTATTGCTATTGCACCGTAAGTAATAATTCTTTCGATCTATTATTAAACTCATCATATGTGTGTATATGCATATAAATTATCCTAACAAGTACTATATATATGCTTGATTTACAATGACAGAGCTCGAAAGGAAGGCGCAATGAAATTGGTTTTGTTGATCCCCATATAGTATTCAAAGACCCAATTACTCCAATGACTAATTGGAAGTCCGAGTCGAGAGTAACCTCATGAACTTCTTAGTGAACCAACATACAAGAAGGATATACTCTTTCCCTATAACTTCAAGTGAGTGTTAATCATGTCGATCATAGCCTTAATGGCTCATATGTTGATTCTAGTTAATTAATGAGTGTTATGCGTTATATCCTATAAACACATGCAAAGCAATCTTTGGATATTGATGGACATCGATCCGGTGAAAAGTCACTTGATAATCTATGACTCGATGAGAAAACCACAACAAGACTACCAAGATATGATAGATATTATCCGGAGGTAATTTGAGATCTCTAGCAACTATATATACACACAAACATGATGATTAACTATATCGATGACGTGGCAAATTTTTTTATTGGGCGGTGTTTGGAAAACCTTTATTGAGAAGCAACACATGGAAAAATGCAAAAAGCGCCACCGAATGTAATCCCTTTGAAAGTAAGTCCCCGAATCGCATCATCTTTATTAATTCAACATATAGCTTTCACCGGATCACCAGATTGGATGACAAATCTTTTCTCGTAAAGTGGTGTCTAAAGCGAGAACAGGGGAACAACTCATCGTGGTTACTATGTTTGCAAGTTTATCAAGGTGCTCTCCCAAAGAACTCCTCTGAGAGAGACTCAAAGCACGTTAAAATACACTATATATTCATTTAATTATTATTATTGATTGTGTTACTATGTCTTTATATATATATATATGTACATATATTAATTTATTTTCCTTTAATTCAAACCTGTAGACTCGATGGTTGGAGGAAAAGGTCATACGGCAAGACCAAATCAAAGCAATTCAAGAGTCTATAGCGGATTTTTTAATGAGCAGGTCATCGATTCCAAGAAGAGTTCTACTTCGACCCAACACCGCCATTGAAGCCAAGCTAGAGGATGAGAAGAAACTTGTTATGTCACAACAACTATAATGCAATCTTTTGTAATATATGCACATGAAATAATATAATGTAAAATACACATATGCATGCATGCATGTAAATATATATATGATGCATGCATATATATATATATATATATATATATATATATATATTTCTATGATTGAATTGTGTGATTTAATACGTTCATTGTGCTTGACCGAAACATACTATATTGGCGTATAAATGTATAATTAGCAGCGCATAATACGACTTCGAAAACCTATTTTGAAAAGAAAACAAAAAATGAAAAGAAAAGAAAAAGAAAAAACCTTTAGTCCGGTTCGTATTACCTAACCGGGACTAAAGGTGCCGCCATCGTGGCATGTCGGGAGGCACCTTTAGTCCCGGTTGGTGTTACCCACCGGGACTAAAAATCCTCCTTAGTCCCGGTTCGACCGGGACTAAAGGACTTCTTTAGTCCCGGATGCTTGCTCCCGGGTGGGGAACCGGGACTAGAGGGGGTTCCCCACCGGGAGTAAAGCTCGGTTCTGTACTAGTGCGACCGATCGATATCATCACATAGTTGTCCATAGAGGGATGATAATGAAATAAAGGCGCTATGTAAAGAAAGGATTGTTTATTTCGTGGCTATAATAAGGTTCGAACGCGTAGGGATGTGACGAAATTAGAAACATCATTCACCGGCCGAGGCCTATTTTTCGAGGTGTTGATAGCATATTCAAAGAAAATAAAATAAAATAGCAACCGTTTTAACCGTTTATATATACCGGTAAAAATAGTAATGGGAAACTCTAAACGTAGATGGCTCAAGCCTGACATCGGCAGACCTTCACTTCAGAACCCTAGCTCTAGTATATATGATAATTTGGTCATACATCGGCAAGTGTACGATTTCATGGGCCGCACATGGCTTAGATACATAGCAAAGGTAGATCTAAACGGCAAGGCCAATTCAGCACCAGTTCTTCGTCAAAACAACCACGAACATCTCCCGGAAAAACCCATCGGAGAGACGTACTTCAGGGTGTCTTAGGATCAGCAAAACCCATCTAGGCTGGTCTTCCATGAAATTGCACGTTTTGCACAAATTTAATTCTCTTTTATTTGATTTTACCATCCATCTTTTAACTCCCTCGTCATATTTTTGCTGTCAAAAGTTGCGTCCTCTCCCGTGTCATCCTAGCTAGTACTAGCGTGTAACCAACATTGACATGATTGTTTCGGTTCTGAAACTGTCATGAAAATATTTTCTTGGAGATCGATATAGATTTTGTTTCCAAAAATGAATATAAAAATAACGGAAATAATTAATAATTGATTTAAAGCCTCTGCGCGGACGTGTCCGTCCTCCGGCCGGTCCTTTCAACCAGCACGTGTAGTGCAGCAAATAAACAAATCAGTGTTATAATTGGCATTCATACGTTTTTTTCTATTTTTTTTATCTAAGATATTTGGCATTCATTGACTTGTGCCATGCATTTCGAAAACAAGTGTATGTATACGGGCTACTTTGATTAATTGGTTCATTCAATAATCTCATCATATATAGGAAAGTAGATCGGTACGAACTGGTGATGAACTGTACTGTTCACGAGACTAATTGAAGAGCTCTTATCGACGACTATATCTCCTTATCCTAGCTAGTACCTAAATTGATGAGGCATATGCATGCATGTATACAGTTCAACCATGAACATTACTCATGTGGTACATATTACGTAGTTTTAGTTTAGACGAATTTGAGCACGCCTAAATATATTTTATTGGTCAATGTATGTAGGAGTAGCTTGCAGGAGGTGTCCGGGCCAGGCAGCATTGCCAAGCGTCTGATTTGTAGTTAGGATCGTCTCCCTAGGACATGATCCAAACATGTCCTCATATCTAAGTGAAGATTAAACATCATGTATGTACTCACATCTTACTTTTTTGAAGAGTTAAACTTAAAAAATTTGACTAAATATATACAAAAAAATACTCCTAATATCTAATAAATTAAATACCATTAAATTAATAATGAAATTTATGTTCATATATTAGAGACACAAATGTTAATAATATTTTTTACAAATTTAATAAATTGTAAAAAAACAGGTTTTGACTCTAAAAAATGAGATAGCAGGTTATTTTAGGATATGTGCGCGCGTGAGCTAAATCCGGTTGGATCGAATTTGGGGGACGAATAAAAAAACTACTACAGAAAACTTTACTGAGGCAGGCAAAAGCGTTTAACCGAGACGGACAAGCCAACCGTCTCTATCCAAAAATCACGGTTAATCGTGGCCTTAACCAAGGTGGTTGCCCAATCGCCTCGATTAATCAATTAACCGAGGCAGTCGTCATAAGACAATCGCCTCGATTAACGCTATTAACGAAGGCGGTTGAGTTAAGTAGCCCGCCCCTGTTAATAATTTCACGAAATAAAAAAAAAGTTCACCGAGCCCGGTACCACGCGCCTCTGTTGCCCGTGGTAGGATCTACGCCGTCGCAGCCGCCAGTGGCCGGATCCGTTCGGTGGTGGCCGGATCCGCGCCCCACCACTTTTGGTGACTTGATTTGCGCCCCTGCCACCTCCGGTGGTCGGATCCGCCGCCGGTGGACCATTGGAGGCCAGATCTGGTGGCCGACACACGAGGGACAGGGATGGGGTGTCATGCTCGGAGGAGAGGGAGGGGTCGCCGTGCCGTGCTCGGAGGAGAGGGAGGGCCATCGTCGCCGGTGCGGGCCTCCCCGCGCGCCACTGCTACGTGTGGTGGCCGCTGCCGCCGGAGGGGGCTAGCCCGTGCGCCTCCTTCTCCCCGCCAGCCGCCTTCGCTGCCTCCACGCGGGAGAGGAAGGTGTGCGTGGAGGGATGGACCGGAGGGAGAGACCGACGAGAGAGGGACCGAAGAGAAACGAGAGAGAGAAGGACGGACGGGAGAGAGGTACGGACGAGGGAGAGTTATTTCCGCTCCACTGCACGTGTGGCGAGCCACGAGTGGCCACCAGCCCCGCTTCCGGATCGCTGACGTGGAGTAGCACACGAATCATCCCAGCGCGCAGCACATTTGTGCTTTCTCATTGCGATCGACACGCGGGCCCCACTCCCACTCCGGTTCCTGTGCACCCACGCCTCGAGATTTGAACGCAGTGCTGAATAACCAAGGCGGTTAATTAACCGAGCCGGTTACGTTATAATGCCCGTCTCGGTTAATAGGTTTTAACCGAGGCGGTTGCGTTAGGTGGTTATATTACATTGCCCGCCTCGGTTAAGCATTAACCGAGATGGTTGCTGGGCTAGCTGCCCTGTCATGAAAAAAGATTTTGGGCGTGTTCGCTGGTCTGAAGAAATCAGACCAGCCGGCTGGTTGCTCACTCACTTCACTGTTTATCAAAACCAGCCAAACAGTATTTTCTTTTATAAAACCAGCCGGTTTCAGCCAAGTTTTAGACCAGCGAACGGGCCTTTGTGTAGCAGTGAAAGGCTTAGATTTCTTGGTTGCTTTACTGCGAGGGAGGGATACGGATATGGATATGGAGTACTATGGCTGTGTTTAGCTGTAGGAAGTTGAAAGTTGGGGTTACTGTAGCACGTTCGTTTTTATTTGGCAAATAGTGTTCAAACATGGATTAATTAGGCTCAAAACGTTCGTCTCGTAATTTCCCACCAAACTGTGCAATTAGTTTTTTTTTCGTCTACATTTAATGCTCCATGCATGGACCGCAAACATTCGATGTGACAGGTACTGTAGCACTTTTTGGGATTTTAGCTTCAAACTAAACACGCGCTATATCGATGGATGATCCTTGAGAAAAAAGAAAAAGGTTTAAAGTTTGCGTGTGCATGCAGTGATGCAGTGCAGAGAAGAGAATCGATGATGGATGGAAAGGAAGCATGCATCCGCGAGGCAAAACCCAGCAACCCGATTAAAGAAACATTAATTACTGCAGGCAGGCTCTAACATTGGCCGAGTGCGAGTGCTTCGAAACAAAGACCACATGTTATTTGACTACAACTAGCTAACCAAAACACACACACGGAGAGAGAGAGAGAGAGAGAGAGAGAGAGAGAGAGAGAGAGAGAGAGAGAGAGAGAGAGAGAGAGAGAGAGAGAGATTGGCCATTTAAACACAACCGTCTCCACTGTACGTGTGTGTGTGTGTGTGGATACGACCAAGCCACGAAGGCGGCCATATTTGACTGAACTCGGACCCATTCATGTGAAGTTGAGAGCACGGTGACGATGGTGCTTGAAACTTGAAAGGTAGGGTGAGGTGAGGTTACTGAGGCCGGCCTACTGCGTGTGTTTGTGTGGACGCCAAGGCAGGAAGCAAGGAAAACATGAACCTGTCGACAGCAAAACAAAGACAAGCAAGCTGACAGCGGACACGAAAGACCACCAGACAGCTCAGCTGCGGCCCACGGCCCACGGGAATTCAATCGTCCAACAATCAAATCAATAGCGGGTTCGTTCGTTCGTTCGTACTAGGAGTACGCCCGAAACCCGCAAAGTTGCTAGTAGTTTCAATTTCCCGATCGGGTAAGGTAAACCTGGGATGGATGGGAGGGAGATCGGGTGCCGGATCCTCGTATACGGGACCTTCCGAGTCACCTTTGACCGGCTGCAGCCGGTGCCGGTGGGCGAGGCTGCTAGCAGCTAGTGCTCGCTCCAGAGTCCAGACAGCGACGCCACTGCGGGGTAGGGCCCACCGTACTTGTGATTTTTTTAATGATTTCCCTCTCATAGTAGTCTCATCCCATCCCGTCCGTCTCATCGTCGCCGGTGTGGTGCGTGTGTGTGTGTGGACGGGACTGTTGCGTGCTTGTTCCTTCCTTCTCCCCTCCTCTTCTCTCCTCCTCAAGTCGTCGGCACTGTGTAGCCACATCCTCCCTCTGTTTATTTCTTTTCACAAATTAGCTGCTTGAGAAACTATTCCAGTAAAAAGCTATATGTATCAACGACTTATTACAACTTAGAGTACAACTTAAGCATCAGACACTTGGACCAGAACTCAACCCTGCTTACTTGCGTCTGGTTCCGCACATATGTACTGCCACCCCCATCTAAAAAAGAATGTAACCCTTGATTTCTGATAAGATAAATTATTTTGTAATTGACCAATTTTATATATATAAAAAAAGAACTACCAGTAGCTATCATTAGGATAATCACATTTCGAAGTTGATTTCTGATAAGATAAATTATTTTGTAATTGACCAATTTTATAATGGTATTAGACAAATTTCGAAGTTGATGATGTGTATCGACGTATTACACGATTGAATGACATCTTGTGAGCAAATTTTGCCTAAAAAAGGGTCTGAAGTAGGCCTTACGTACGTACTCCCTCTGTCCCACAAAGAGTGTCATTCCCACTTCCTTAAAATAAAACATTTGCAACTTTAACCAAATATATACAATAAAATATTAATATTTGCGGTGCACAAATAATATTAGTAGATGAATCATTCAATATATTTTATGATAAACTTAGTTGGAGGTACAAATGTTACTAATATATTTTCCATAAATTTGACCAGCACAAAACTTCATAACAACACTTATTTTAGGACGGAGAGATGATTACATGCTCCATCCATCCCAAAATAAATGCAAATCTTGGTTCATGAGAAGTCAAGTCTTTTAAAATTTGACCAAGTATATATAAAAACATACTAATATTTAGTATGTATAATAAATATCATTAGATTAAGCATGTAATGTATTTTCATAGTAAATTTATTTAGAGGCATAAATATTGATAATATTTTTCTGTATTTTTAGTTAAAAACTTTTAAAAAAGTGAACTCTTGAAAAACGAGAGGTTCGTTTATTTTGCTTGCTGGCGGTGGCTGCAAATTGGCTGCCGCCAGCCGCAACGGCATGTGCGGTGTGCATCTCTGGTGTGGGGTACAACGTACAAGGATCGCGCGCCGCGTGGACCAATCTTCTAGGAAACCGAGGATATTTTTTGCCGCCAAGTTGCACGGACAAGTTGCGGATAAACAAACACTGTGCCAGTATATATTATGCTACTGCGGCAGAAAGACAGGCAGATCGGAGCCGTCGTGGCATGCACAACTGATATTCACCATGATCATTATGCTGAAATTTAGCTTATAAGATGAGCACTTTTAAGATACAAGTGTATTTATGCTTACAAAACAAAACCATGGTAATTCGTAAAAAACATAAAAATAAAAATCATGGCCATAACCTTGTATAATTTTTTATTTGATGCAACATATCTCCATTGTGCAGGCAAACAAATAACATTGTTCACAGCTAGAACAATAAGATACAGCAATATACCTTGTCTGGCTCAAAGTGACACTAGAACATGCAAACAACCAATCACACCCTTATCTGTGGTGGGTGGCATGAGAAGCAACCAAGTAGCAACCACATCTCGGAAAACCTAGGAGCGCCCACTAGTTACGTAGACTACCGGTTGTAAAAAGAATAAGAGGAGGAATGGAAGAAGAGGACTCGAGTCGATAGGAGAGCGTGCCGCGTGCAGATGCGCCGCCCTGCCCTTGGGGTGAGCCAGGAGGCAGGCACGGGCCAGCGGTGAGGGCCCGGCCAAACTGTCACGCGCGTGGTCCACCGCCAGTGACAGGCATCACTACATGCGTGTAGTAATCGCGTCGATCGCAGTCTGTAGAGTGTAGACGACGCAAGTGCAGGGCAACACGGGGCCGCCAGCGTACAGCAGTACTAGTAGTACCTTTTTTTTACTTCCCTCCCTGAATGGTTCCCCGTCTTGTCCACCCACCGATCATCCAGTCACGATCACGATCGAGACGACGTTGCCGCCATGGATCGGAGCGTTACCTGCAGTCGTCGATTGCGGCGGTCTACCTAGGCCGGCAGGCCAGCAAGAAGTACGAGAGAAGAAGAAAAAGAGCACAGCAAAACTTGACGGGAAAGCGTGACTTTTAGATACAGGTAGAGTGGCTAGTAACAGACAAGACACGCGAGGGGGCGAGGGATCTGCAGCCTGTTTGGTTAGCTAGTTCGTTTTATCGTTGGTTTATAAAGAAATACTGTTGATTGGTTTGTGTGAGAGAAAAATACTGTTTCAGCTAAAAATTTATGATTGTTTACGACAAGTCATAGCCAAATAAACAGGCTGAGTCGAGGCAGGCAGGCAGTGATATGGCTTTAAATTCAGGGTTAAAGTTAGAGATGTCGCGTGAGATATTACATAAGGTATTGCACGTGGTGTTCGGATACTAATAAAAAAATAAATTATAAAATCTGTCAGTAAACCAAGAGACGAATTTATTAAGCCTAATTAATTCGTCATTAGCACATTATCAAATCATGAACTAATTACACTTAAAAGATTTATCTCGCAAATTAGTCGTAAACTACGTAATTAATTATTTTTTATTTATATTTAATACTCTATGTTTATGTCAAATATTTGATGGGATAACTTTAGAAACGGAAGTAAACACGGCCATAATATAATGATTTCGGGGAGCTAGCGTCTGCTTTCGTGGACGCGGTCACTGGCCAGCCCGGAAGGAAGGAAGGCTAGTGCCGACACAGTAGGATTGCAGAGACAAAGCGCAAGTGGCCGGGCAACGCTAGGCAACCAACCACTACTAATAACTAGTACTAGCGGTGCCTAACCCAGCCATACTATGCTTGGAAGTGATGGACATAGGCCTTGTTTAATTCCTTCTATAAAATATACTTTCTATCTCATCAAATATTTAGATACACATACGAAGTATTAAATATATACTATAAAAATAACTAATTATACAGTTTATGATTAATTTACGAGACGAATCTTTTAAGCCTAATTAGTTCATGATTTGATAATATGGTGCTGCAGTACACATGCACTAATGACAGCTTAATTAGACTTAGTAAATTCGTCTCGCGGATTACTGACGAATTCTGTAATTTATTTTTTTATTAGTATCCGAATACCATATGCGACACCCTCGTATGACACCTTATGTTACATCCAAAACTTTACACAGTGAATTTAAACAAAGCCTCTGTCTCTGCTCCGTGCTACTGCGATTGAACGTGCATGGTTGTGAATGTGAATCTACAGGTGGTGCAGCCTTTTGTTAACTTAGGCCTTGGTTTCTTTTCCTAAAGTTTACTCTCTATCCTATCGAATGTTTGACACATATATAAAGTATTAAATATAAACTAAAAAATAACTAATAGCACAGTTTACGACCAATTTAAGAGACGAATCTTTTACGCCTAATTAGTCCATAATTTGATAATGTGGTGCTACATTAACACATGTGCTAATGATAGATTAATTAGGCTTAATAAATTCGTCTCGCGGATAACTGATGGATTCTGTAAAAAAATTTTGAGTTAAATGCACCGTAGATCCATTACTTTTGGGGGTGTGTCATCTAGGTCCATCAACTTTTAAATTGTATTTTTGGGTCCATTAACTTTTGGTAGTGTGTCATCTAGGTCCATCAACTTTTAAACTGTATTTTTGGGTCCATTAACTTTTAGTGGTGTGTCATCTAGGTCCATCAACTTTCAAATTATATTTTTTGGTCCCTAAACTTTTTAACTAGTTCACCGTAGGTCCATACCCCTTCGTTTAGCGAATAGATCTGATATAGCACGCCAAAATAAACAGTCACCGTGGAGTAGTTGATGAGTCCATAGCTCCTCAAACTGTTCATGGAGACTTATCTAGCAATAATTCAAATGTACCGGCTGGTAATTCGTTAATATCCTCTGGTTTTCAACTTGATACTATTATTTTTAAGGATAAATATATTGTGGATATGGAGAAATTTATAACTGCTGGACTGTCATCAAATATATTTTATAGAGGTGCCTTATTATTGCGAGGAAAGGAGAAGAAAATGAAGCCAACAAAATACATCAGTACTAATTCTAAAGAGGTGGAGATTATCGGTGTTTCGAACAACACCAACTAGTAAATTTATATTTGTTGCGCGTTAGACTCGGATGGTGTACTAAAGGACACAACGTTTATACTAGTTCGGGCAGAATATCCCCACGTCCAGTTTGCTGCTTCTCGTGTTATTAGTACTGAAAAAGGTTCGTAGTAGGTGGTACAAACGGTCGAGAGAGGGACAAGTCCCAAGTTTCTGATGAAAAGGTCGGAAGGATGTCAAGAACTCGGTTGCTGCTTGGCTGTGTGTTGGGTGTGGAATCGATCCGTCCCTTTAGTGGGATGCCCTGCCCTCCCTTTTATAGACCAAGGAGGAGCAGAGATTACAGATGGAAGAAAGAGGAAAAAATCAGAGGTAGAGAAGGTTCTTCGAAGGAGCCGGGTCTTCCTTTTCCCTTGAGCCTGCCCTGCTGACATGGCAGACCGTGTAAGGGATATCATGTTCCTTGATCCTTATAGGGCCGTGCCCTGGCCTCGTTCAGCGAGTGGCTATGTCCCATCCTACACCGGGGGACTGTGCGGCGTGCTAGGGTGCCGAGCTGTGACCCTACGGGGAGTAGACGGGGAAGTGACCATACATCCATCACTGTAGATGATGTGAGTTCCCTTTTGGATTGTAGCGGTTGTCGTATGCTTATGTTAGGGCCCGCGTCCAAGGGTTGATGGTGGCGTCCACAACACTGTAAGAAAAAGTCGGCGCCTACAACACTGTTTGGGCTCTGTCAGGCCGGGAAGGGCTTAAAGCGCTCGTCCCGTTGTATCCTGACGATACTTTCCTACAGTCGTGCAGGGCATGGTCCTCGGTACTGCGGTTGACCTGAATGTCCTGTCGTACCCTGTGCTCGTCATTATGAAGGAGTAGGGTGCAGTCGTCGGGTGAGGCGGAGCCAGCCCCGGGACGTCGAGCGAGGCGGAGCTAACCCTCAGTCATCGGGCGAGGCGGAGTCCAACACTCGGGGGTCGGGCGAGGCAGAGGCAGCCCTCGGGGGTCGGGCGAGGCGGAGCCAGCCCGGAACATCGGGCGAAGCGGAGCCCTGCCCTCGAACGTCGGGCGAGGCGGAGCTTGCCCCCAGACGTCGGGCGAGGCGGAGCCTGCCCTCGGACGTCGGGCGAGAAGTGTAGCTGCGTTATTGTCTGTTTGAAAGCATCAGCATTTGATGGTTATTAGTGCCACCTCATTGGGTACCCTAGTATTAGGCCCCGACAGAGATCATCAATGGAATTTTCTCAACGTGATTAGCATCCTTGCCGTAGTATTTTATTATTTCCATGCATTAGTTTCCTATCCAGTTGTGACACACGATCTTTTATCTAGCATGTAGCTTTTACTGCCTGCATGCACCTGTGTACGTGAATCAAATTGGATTCAGGCTTCCTCGATCTCCCGATCGACCTCCACGTATTCCCGCACAAGCTGGATTCAGGCTTCCTCGATCTCCCGCTTTTGGGCTTTTAGTTGCCCACCCCACGCGAGTGGGGGCCATTGTCTCCCCTTCGGTTCCATCGTCGAGGTTGCTCACGGGTAGCCTCCTCCGTGGAGATGCTTTCGATGTGTCCCTTAGGGGTACCCGCCATGAAATATTCCTGGGAGGGGTGATGGCCCCCACCTACTGGAGTCAGAGCCAGAGTCCGGCCCTAGCTCCTCCGCGAGGAGGCCGTGGAGGGATTCCATGATGCTTTCGATCATCCCCACGAACTCGTTGTTCGCGGGGGGACAGATCGTCTTGGCCGCGCCACAAAGTGGCTAACGGTCACCATGGCGCGTTGCGAAGACCGAACGGAAGCACCGTTGGGGAGCTCCGTGCGGAGTGTTCTAGAGAGAGGGTGAGGCAGCGTGGGTCCTCCCTGGACGGCTAGGGTCCAAGGGAGACGTCGGGCTGGCACTCAAGCCTCCCGTAGTTGAAGCCAATGGAGGGGAGAGATTTGATGGCGGCGTGAGCCAACGCCAACTCTCCTCCCACCGTGATGATGAAGTCTAGGTCACCGAACACACGCAGCGCGCTGGGACCCGGTGATTGCGTGGTTAGCCATCCGAGGCCTGATATGCAATGCGCAAAGGTCCCCTACCTAGTGCGCCAACTGTCGGTGTTTCGAACAAACACCAACTAGTAAATTTATATTTGTTGTGCGTTAGGATCGGATGGTGTACTAAAGGACACAAAGTTTATCTTTGGTTCGGGCAGAATGTCCCTACGTTCGGTTCTTCTTTGCGCCGTGTTATTAGTACCAAAAAGGTTTGTAGTAGGGGGTACAAACGGTCCGAGAGGGATAGGTCCCAAGTCTCGATGGAAAGGTCGGAAGGATGCTAAGAGCTCGGGCTTTGCTTTGGGTGTGTGTTGGGTGTGGAATCGATCCATCCCCTTAGTGGGGTGCCCTGCCCTCCCGAAAGGCGAGGATTACTGAGATGGAAGAAAGAGGAAAAACCGGAGGTAGAGAAGGTCCTTCAAGGAGCCAGGTCTTCCTTTCCCTTGAGCCCGCCTCACGACATGGCGCATCGTGTAAGGGATAGCATGTTCATTTGATCCTTATAGGGCCATGCCCCGCCTCGTTCAACAGTGGCTACGTCTCATCCTACACTAGCGGATGTGCGTGTGCGGCGTGCTAGGGTGCCGAGAAATGTGACCCTACGGGGAGTAGACCGGGAAGTGACCATACGTCCATCACTATAGATGATGTGAGTTCCCTTCTGGATTGTAGCGTTGTCGTATGCTTATGTTAGGATCCACGTCCGAGGGTTGATGGTGGCGCCCACAACACTGTAAGACGAAAGTTGGCGCCTACAACACTTTTTTGGGCTCACAGGGCCGGAAGGGCTTAAAGCGCTGTCCGTCGTCAGATCTCGACGGTACTTTCCTCTCTGATCGTCTGCAGGCATGGTCCTCGGTACTGCGGTTGACTCGAATGTCCTGTTGTACCCTGTGCTCGTCATTATGAAGGAGTAGGGTGCAGTCGTCGGGCGAGGCGGAGCTAGCCTCGGGACGTTGGGCGAGGCGGAGCCAACCCTCAGTCGTCGGGCGAGGCGGAGTCCAACACTCGGGGGTCGGGCGAGGCGGAGCCCTGCCCTCGAACGTCGGGCGAGGCGGAGCTTGCCCCCAGACGTCGGGCGAGACGGAGCCTGCCCTCGAACGTCGGGCGAGGCAGAGCCAGTGCGGGACGTCGGGCAAGGCGGAGCCAATCTTCAGTCCTTCGAGCAAGAAGTGTAGCTGCGTTCTTGTCTGTTTGGAAGCATCAACGTTTGATGGTTATTAGTTCCGCCTCATTGGGTACCCCAGTATTAGGCCCCCGACAGAGATCATCAATGGAATTTCCCCAACGTGATTAGCATCCTTGCGTAGTATTTTATTATTTCCATGCATTAGTTTCCTATCCAGTTGTGACACACGATCTTTTATCTAGCAGCTAGCTTTTAGTGCCTGCGTGCACCTATGTACGTGAATCAAATTGGTGGCTGCGTTTGGACGTGCCGTGCATGTTAGCCGAATCAGGGACTCGGGGTCAATCGATCCTAGTTGGGCTGGTAGAGTCCGAGTTTTGTTTGGGTCAGGTGGCCTACGTGCCTATACCTGTGGCCTTCGACCTTATACTGGGTAGATTAGACTGGATTTTATTGTGGAGTTTATTCTCCGTCGAGCCGCCGCTCGAGAAAACCTAGATGGTGATCCCATCAGGTTCTTCGTATTGAAGATTATCTTCGGATGGTGATCTCGTCCTGTACTCCACGGTGGCTGCTTTTTTGGTGTGTCATATCAGATCTATTCGCTAAACGAAGGAGTATGGATCTATGGTGAACCAGTTAAAAAGTTTAGGACCTAAAAATGTAATTTAAAAGTTGATGGACCTGGATGACACACCACCAAAAGTTAATGGACCTAAAAATACAGTTTGAAAGTTGATGGACCTGAATGACACACCACCAAAAGTTAATGGACCCAAAAATACAGTTTGAAAGTTGATGGACTTAAATGACACAACACCAAAAGTTAATGGACCTACGGTGCATTTAACTCTTGTTTTTTTATTAGTATCCGAACACCCCATGTGACACTCGATATGACACCCCCAAAACTTTATACCCTAAATTTAAATAAGCCCTAGAGACAATCACCGGCAACATCCACCACTGGTTGTGCAACATGCGTAGGCAATCACACACACGGCATTGTATTGCACTCATGGGGCTCGCCGTAACTTGCTTACCGGGTTGCTTTGCTTTTTAGGATGTACTCCCTCCGTTCAGGAGATAATGTAATTTTAGCATAATGTCACATTTTAGAATCTTAAGTTTGACTAATTATAGATAAAAAAAGTATTAATATTTATGATATCAAATAAATACCATTAGAATAATTATAAAATGTATTTTCATAATAAATTAATTTTGAGTCATAAATGTGAATAATATTTACTAAAATAGTGGTCAAATGTGGACTACTTTTGCCAACACATAACCTATAATTGCGTTCTTTCATGGACTGATGAGGGAGTACTAGCGAGGGGTGTGTGGCGTGAGCAACGCCTGAGCCGCCTGGAGGTCTGGAGCTATCGTGGTTGGGGCCGCACGGACCACGGATAAAGGCAAGGGAAGCAGAATGGGAGATGCAATCGATGAATCATTTCATGGGAGATGGAGAGGAGAGTGTACTTGTTGTAACACGTGCTCTCGTGGAAAAAGGAGTTTACCTACGGATGTGGATGGTCCTACTCCTATTCTAGCTAGGCTCCTCCCGTTCCTTGACGACCATCCAAGGATTGGTTCACGTTTCGCTCTCAGCACGCATGTCTACTCCGGCTAGGCACTCTCGGATGGTCTCCATACAAACCTTGAACCCAAAGAACTTATAGATAGCCAATCCCAGCCTGCCAAACTACCAGACGCGACGCCCATGTTTGACCCCTTCCTAGGTTAGAAACCTGGTAACACCTTTTTTTTCAACGGAAGACGACCCAACCAACCGAAGTTAAAGATAAGGGGAGCAGGAAACGGGGGTTCGTCCCCCAAACGTCTCCACCGCCCAACAGCTCCGATGTAAGTTGCAGATTCCTCTGTTTTTCTCCGTTTTTCATAGTGACTCATGCCTTTTGTTTCTTCTACAGCGTCGGGAGACTGGTCAGACAGGGTACTTCCGTGGCGCTGGCGCCCAAGAAGACCCTCGCCCTTCAGGCAAGGCGGGGGCCGCCACCTGACGCTGCTCCCGTTTCGGGCGAGAGCGGACCCGGCGTCACAGCCTCGTTGGCCGGTCTGGCGCCGCCCGCGGTGGTGCCCGTGTCCTCGGCGGGTCAAGCTGTCGACGAGGCTGAGGAGGCGCCGTCGGAGGTCGCCGCTCAACAGGCAACGGAAGTGGTGCCGCCGCCGACATCCGGGAGGGCGGAGCTGGCGGCCGCATCCGTTGCGTCAACCACGGTGGGCGCGGCGCAGCCGGACGAGGTCCCGCCAGCGGTGGCGAAGGTGATGGTGGCTACGACGGATGGGTCGCGGCCAGGAGCGGTGGTGGCGGCGCCCGAGGCAGCGGCACGTCCCATGCTACCAGCGGCCCCAGAGATGACGCCCGTCGTGGGCAAGACCGTGGAGGTCATGGCCCAGGGATCCTCGGGCACCACGGCGGTTGCCGAGGAGACTGGCAGGGAGTTGTCCTTGGCCCTACCGTCAGAGGGCCACCACCCACCCACGCGGGATGAGCCCCTGTTCCGGTGGATGAGTCCGTGGGACCCGTCGTCAGAACTCTTCACCCTCGACGATGTCGCCGAGGGCATGGAGCGGGAGAAGCTCCGCGAGGGGTTCACGGTCGCGCTGGAGGCTCTGAACCAGGCTAGCGGTGTCCTTCGAGACGTCAGCGTTCCCATCAGCTAGGTATTCACTTGGTCGTGCCTCCCGATTTCTTTTTTCTTCATCTATTTTTGTTTTCTGACCGCCGCCTTTTTCCAGTCTCTTATTGCTCGCAGCCAGGAGAAATTTTGGTTCCTTTGCGAACACAAGGAGGATTGGGACCGCCTCGTCGATGAGGCACGGCTGCACCAGGATGTGACCGCCCAGCTCCGACAGATGGTGGTTGAATTAACTCCCCTTGCCGCGGAGGCAGACGATCTTCGACGGCGGGAGGCCGAGGCCCGCCATGATGCGGAGCTCGTCGAGAAGTCTTTTGATGAGCTATCGGAGTGGGCGCGGCGGGATCAGGAGGAGGCCGCCAGAGTGCAGAAGGAGCGGGATGCCGAGACTCGTCAGGGGATCAACGACCTCCTGGCCGAGGCCGAGAAGGTGCGGGATCTTAGGCTGGTAGCGGAGGAGAGGTCCGCGGCCCTGGAGGAGAGGGCAAAACTGGACGCCGAGACGGTCGCCCGGTTGCGCGCGGAGCGAGACGAGCTACGCCATACTGCGGAGATGCTCCGTTCGGAGCGCGACCAGGCCATCCAAGAGCGCGACGAGGCGCAACGGAGGATCAAATCCCTCCAGGCCGAGCTGGAGACCGTGAAAGCCCAGAAGCTGGAGGCCGAGGGTACCATCGCCGGACTAGCCACGGATCTCGCCGAGGCGAGGAGTCTTCTTCAGGCGAAGAGCGACGAGCTCGATCTCCTAAAGGTTGCCCTTGGCATAGTCTGCGACGACCTACAGGTGGCGTAGGCGGAGGGGACCAGCTCGCTCGCGGCCCGTGTCATAGATATCATAGCGCGGGTGCACTAGCTGGAGAAGGAAGCTCTTCACACAGGGATCACCCAAACCTTCACCGTCGCCCGCTTGCACTACGATGACAACATCAATTTCGGGGCGATGAGCCATGGCTTCACACCTGGTTATGAAAACTTTGAGCTGGATGCCATAGAAGCGACGGTGACTCCTTTTGCGGAAACCCTAGCGAGCAGAATTGAAGACATGGTTCTCCCTGATAGGGGGTAGTTAGTTGAATGAGTATGATAAACATTTATCTGTAATCTATTGGACAAGTGTTGGTTCTTTTGAAAACAGATTCGCAACTTTGTCTCGTTAAGCAAATTCGCAATTTCGTTTTGTTTTATTGAACTTGCTTTCTTCCCTTTTTGTATTCAAAAAAGGGGGCTTATGCAATCTGACCCTTCCGTTCGTTAAGACCGTAGGGCCCGAGGTGTATAAGAGGGAAATTTCGATTGTGCTGGTGAGCAAAGTTACCATAGCCGTCGACGCGTGGGTTTTTTACAGTCTTACCAGGCATGCTCATTTATCTGTTCCCACAAACCATGCCGCTGACCTTAACGTGAGGAATAGGTCTGACGCAATGATTGTTTCAAAAAAAAGGAGGTATTTATACCTTTATCAAGCCCCGAGTGAGATCCGACCCCGTGCGGTCGCTGGGGCCAGATGTTATTGGAGACCGAAGCGAGTGTAGTGAACTTACTCTTGTATTCACACGTACCCCTTACTTAGGATTTTAACGATCGTTCTGCGACCGTGCGTTCGGTCTCATTGCAAGTCTGGCCTTCCCCGAGCCCCCGTGCGTGGCGAGGATTCGGTCAAGGGTCGGCTCGTTTTCGTGAATGTCGCCCCGTCCGCGGTTTTCACAACTGGAGGGGTTGAGGCGACGTCACTTGCCTCGATGGCTTGAGTGACGCGCTTGATGAGCTCGCTAACGGGGATGTTCGAACGGAATTCGGTCCCGTCGCTCGTGACAGGGTCGGCAAAGCCCTCGGGTGGCATTCCATTTCTCCATGACCCGCCTTCCAATAGATTCCCCCTCAATGGGGATTCTATGGGCTCGACTAGAGGCTGGATTGAACTAGAAGGTTGAGATGACCCTATCCGCCTCTATGCGGGTTGGGCAAAGGCCGCTGAGGCTCATCTGCGTTTTCTCCCCTGGCTCTTGTTCGACGCGAGGCGGCCTTGGGCCCTTCACGGGCCAGCCTTTGAACCTCGGTCTCTCGATCTAGGATCGAGCGGCTCGAGCCCTCGAGCCCCTTGGGGTCTCATAGGGGTCGGTCGTGTTTTACGCGTCACCCCATCCTCGGTTTCCGCTACCGGAGGGGCTGAGTTAACGACACTTGCCTTGACGGCTCGAGTGTTGCGCTCAATGAGCTCGCTAACGGGCGTGTTCATGTGGAATCCGGGTCCGTCATTCGCTGACGGGGTCAACAGAGCCCTCATGTGGCATTCCACTACTTCTTAACCCACCTCCCGGTAGATGCCTGAGCCGTTTGATAGGCTTAGGTGGCCCGTTGGCCTCTCCTCGATGGAGATTCTGTGGGTTTGGCTCGAGATTAGAATCGAACGAGAAAGGTCAAGATGTCCCTATCCGCTTTTGAGCAGGTCGGGCAAGGCCGCAGGGACTCATCTCGGTTTTTCTCCCCTGGCTCTGTTTGACGCGAGGCAGCCTCGAGCCCTTCGCGGGCCGGCCTTCGAACCTCGGTCAGTTGCCGCTCATATCGAATGAGGCGACTACCGCTTCATGAGGCGACACGAAGCGTTGAGATGCAGCTATTGCATACGCCATGTTTGGATGTATGGGATTAATGTATGATTTAATTGAAATGAAAGCGGTGGTCGGTAATGTTACCTTGGTGGCATGAGCGATGAGAAGCTCTTACGGGACATGTCCATGCGAGGTTTGAGTCCGACGTTTGCGACGGGGCCGGCGTGACCTGCACGAGCATCGCAATTTTTTGTTTCTGTCTCTCGGCGGCGATCCGAGCCATTCGATTGTCTTAGGTGACCTGACAGCTTCTCCTTGAAGGAGATTCTGCAGGCGGACCCCTCCAAACCCTTCTCGAGAAGGCGGATGCTAAAGCTTGGGGTGCAGGGAACTATGAATTCGATTATGCTGATGAACAAAAACACCATAGCCGCCGGGGCGTAGGGTCTAGCGGTTCGTCTAGTTTTACTCAAAGTTTCACACCCGCACACCGTGCCTCTGGTTTTAAACATAAGGAGGGGTCAAGTGAAGAGGATGTCTAAACAAGTAGACACTCTCGGCAGCCCCCGAGTGATGTCCGTGCCCCTACCGTTTGCTGGGGTTGGAGGCTCGGTAGTGAAATTAACACGCAAACTAAGTAAACAAATGTGCTTATCTTTCGGCGGCCGTTCGTTTGGCATTTTACCTAGGCCGTCCAATCGACCCAGGAGGCCCGTTGGGCTCCCCTTGATGGGGGGTCCATCGTCGGGTCCTTCTAGGTCCTGCCTGGGGAAGCAGAGAGTCGCCTACATGTGGGTGCGCCTTGTTTCTCGCGCCTAGCGTGCGGTAGTGGTGGGCCATGCCCAGGCCACACCCTGTTTGACCAGGCGCTGTTTCGTTGAGCAGAGTACGTCCTGTCGGTCCAGACGCGTCCCCTCGAATTCCCGTCAGCGTCGATTTCCCATCTGCATTGAATAGGGGAAAGGAGAGGGTTTTTTGTCCCAACCTTTCGCCTTTCTTTAGCTACTACGTCTCCTCTTTAAATAGGGGGAGGGAAGGGGTTCTTGTCCCCATTCCTTCGCCTATTCTTGAGTTGCTACCTCCTCTCCTTCCTTTTCACCAAATGTGTTTGTGCGTCGCAGCGGTTCCTAAGTAAGAGAGGGTAATGCTAGGGAGAGAGAAACTCATAGATCCACCCGTGAATCCAGAGCGCGATGTCGAGCTAGAGGTCATCCAACGTAGATGAGATGGGGTCGGTCGCCTTCACCGAGAAGGGGCCGCTTCCGCTGAAGGAGGAGGCGCACTGGAGGGTGCTGAGCGTCGTCGACTTTGTCATCGTCTCGGAGGCCTTCGTTGGGATGGATCCGTACAGAGGCCTCCTCTGGTGAATCTTCTCTGGACGAGCCTTGTTGGTGGGAAAGCCGCGCAGGACTGCATTGATGGGGGGTTTCGCCCTTGCAGCCGCTCAGATCGGCCAGTTCATGAAGCTTGATGAGATGTCAGAGACATCCATCAGCCATGACGGCCTTTCTTGGGCGGGGAGCGCCCCCCGTCCAGGTGTCGTTGTCAGGGTTGTGGCTAATCACGATAGCGTAGTCCCTGGATGCCTCGACGAAGGAGCCACGGTCACCAGCGTGGTGCTCGATGTTGCAAACGACGGCACCCTTAGGGATCCTACGGAGCGGTAGGACGTTGCCGATGGAGAGCGTGGCGCGTCAACCGTAGTAGTACTTAGAGTAGATCTGGTCAGAAAGTGTAATCATTTAAGTTGTGGGGGGAGCCCCCGTGGGAACAGTCTTTTGTATTCATGAATACATTAGTCCCTTTTTGTGATGAAATCACTTTGTAAGCGATGAATTTGTGCAAAAAATGAACAAGTTCTTAAATTTCGTCACGGCAAACAATTTTTCAGCTCTTCTCCCTCTTTTTGTAAAAGAGGTTCAGTGCCTTCCGACCCTTCCCGTAGTTAAGGTCGCAAAAAATTCAGAGTGCGGGCGAGCCAATTCTGATCACGCTGGTGAGCAAGGAGACCGTAGCCGCTGGGGCGTGGGTTTCTCGCAGTCCTACCAGTTATACTAAGATTTGGTCCCCGAAATCCTAGCCCTTAGGACTTACCATGAGAAAAGAGGAAAGACACAGAGAATGTTTGCAAGATAACACAGAGAGTGTTTGTAAGATGAACGTACTTATATCAGCCCCCGAGTAAGGTCCGACCCCTCGCATTTGCAGGGGTCGGATGTCACAAAAGATCGAGGATTTTGATGAAAAACCTTATAAGAGAAAGTATGCGTTTATTTAGGGATAAAAATGACACAGCTGCTCAATGTTCCAGGCATTGGTGAAGACCTCGCCGTCGATGGTTTTCAACTTGTAGGCCCCTGGCCGGAGTACTTCCGCGACGACGTACGGCCCCTCCTAGGGCGGGGAGAGCTTGTGGTGGTCCTTGTTGCTCTGCACGAGGCGGAGAACCAGATCCCCGATGCTGAAGGCTCGGTCCCACACCCGTCGGCTGTGGTACCGTCGCAGCGCCTGCTGGTACTTGGCCAAATGGAGGAGGGTGATGTCGCAAGCTTCATCTAGCTGGTCCATGGCGTCTTCGTGGGATGCCTCGGCTCCCTGTTCGTCGTATGCTCTGATCCTTGGTGCTCCATAGTCGAGGTCAGTTGGGAGGACGGCCTTGGAACCGTAGACCATGAAGAAAGGCATGTAGCTGGTGGCTCAGCTAGGAGTTGTCCTTAGGCTTTAGAGCACCGCAGGGAGCTCGGTGACCCAGCGTGCGCTGAACTTGTTCAACCGGTTGAAGATCCTGGGCTTGAGTCCCTGTAGGAGCATGCCGTTTGCGTGCTCGACCTGCCCGTTCGTTCGGGGGTGCGCGACGGCGGCCCAATCGACCCGGATGTGATGTTCATCGCAGAATCGAAGGAATTTTTTTGCCGGTGAACTGTGTGCCATTGTTCGTGATGATAGAGTTCAGTACTCCAAAGCAATGGATGATGTCGAGGAAGAACAACACATCTTGCTCGGACTTGATCATGGAGATCGACCGAGCTTCGATCCATTTTGTTAACTTGTCTATGGTGACAAGCAAGTGGGTGTAGCCCCCGAGCGCCTTCTTGAGAGGCCCAACTAGATCGAGCCCCCAGACCGCGAAGGGCCACGTGATAGAGATCATCTGGAGTGCCTGGGCCAGGAGGTGAGTTTGTCGAGCGTAGTACTGACACCCTTCGCAGGTGCGTACGATCTGCTCGGCGTCGGCTACTACAGTGGGCCAGTAGAAGCCCTACCGGAATGCGTTCCCAACCAAGGTTCTAGGCATGGCGTGGTGACCGTAGACCCTACCGTGGATATTGCTCAGCAAAAGCTTCCCCTATTCAATGGGGATATAGAGCTGTAGGATCCCGGTGTGGCTTCATTTGTAGAGTTCGCCCTCTACAAGAACGAAGGACTTGACGCGACGTGTGAGCCGTCGAGCTTCCGTCTTGTCTGTCGGCAGCGTGTCACGGAGGAAGTAGTTGAGGTAGAGTGTTCTCTAGTCATCCAGAGTGTCAGGCTCTATCATTGGATCCTCTTCAAGCTCCATGACCTCAGGGCTGGACGGAGTCGTCGGTTGGTTAGCCCCTGAGGCTAGATCGGACGGACCGTCGTCGGCCCGTTCCGACCCTTCATAGCGTACCGAGGGCTTGTGTTGATCGCTAGCGAAGACACTCGTTGGCACCGGTTCTCGACCAGACGCCGCTTTCGCAAGCGCGTCGGCCGCCTCGTTGAGGCGCCTTGGGATGTGATTGAGTTCGAGGCCATCGAATTTGTCCTCCAGCCATCGGACTTCTTGGCAGTACGCAGCCATCTTGGCATCGTGACAGCTCGACTCTTTCATGACTTGGTTGACGACCAGCTGGGAGTCACCTCGGATGTCGAGGCGTTGGATGCCCAACTCGATGGCGATGCGTAGGCCATTGATGAGCGCTTCATACTTAGCCACATTATTGGATGAGGGGAAATGGAGACGAACCATGTACCTCATGTGAACCCCGAGGGGTGATACGAAGACCAGCCCCATGCCGGTGCCCTTCTTCATCAGTGATCCGTCGAAGTACATCATCCAGTACTCTTGATTGACAACCGTCGGTGGTGTTTGAACCTCGGTCCATTCCGCGATGAAGTCAGCCAACACCTGGGACTTGATCGTCGTTCGGGAGGCATACGTGATGCCTTGATTCATCAACTCGAGCGCCCACTTTGCGGTTCTTCCCGTGGCATCCTGGCTCTGGACGACCTCGCCGAGGGGGAATGACGTTACAATCGTCACAGTGTGTGATTCAAAGTAGTGGCGTAGCTTCCTCTTGGTGATGAGGATGGTGTACAGGAGCTTCTGGATTTGAGAGTAGCGGGTCTTGGAGTCGGATAGTACCTTGTTGATGAAGTACACAGGGCGCTGCACCTTGAGGGCGTGCCCCTCTTCTTCCCACTCCACTACCAGGGCAGCGCTGACCACTTGCGTGGTGGCTGCTATGTATAGCAAAAGGGATTCTCCATCGGTCGGAGGAACCAAGATCGGGGCCCTTGTCAGAAGTAGTTTGACCAAGTCAAGTGCCTCCTGGGCCTTGGATGTCCACTCGAAGCGGTCGGCCTTCTTCAGGAGTCGATAAAGGGGGAGACTTCGTTCGCCGAGCAGTGAGATGAATCAGCTGAGTGTGGTGAGGCACCCTGTGATTCGCTGAACCCCCTTTATGTTCTGAATCGGGCCCATCCTTGTGATGGCTGAGATTTTCTCCGGATTGGCTTCGATGCCACGCTCGGAGACGATGAAGTCGAGCAGTATGCCCCTCAGGACCCCTAAAACACATTTCTCGGGATTGAGTTTGATGCCATTCGCTCAGAGTTTTGCAAAGGTTTGCTCAAGATTGGCAACGAGGTGGTTAGCCCGTTTGGACTTAACCACGATGTCGTCAACGTAGGCCTCAACGGTCCGCCCGATGAGGTCCCCGAAGCATTTGAACATACAGTGCTGGTACGTAGCCCCAACGTTCTTTAGATCGAACGACATTGAGACGTAGTAGAACGATCCGAAGGGGGTGATGAAAGATGTCGTGAGCTAGTCGAACTCTTTTATCGCGATTTGATGGTAGTCGGAGTACGCATCAAGGAAGCAGAGGGTTTCGCACCTCGAGGTAGAGTCGACTATTTGGTCTATGCGCGGCAAAGGAAACGGATCCTTTGGGCATGCCTTATTGAGACCCGTATAGTCAACACACATCCTCCATTTCCCACTCTTCTTTTGTACAAGAACGAGATTGGCTAACCACTCTAGATGGTATACTTCCGTGATGAACCCGGCAGCCGATAGTTTTGCTATCTCTTCACCGATGGCCCTGCGTTTCTCCTCATCGAAGCGGCGCAGGCGTTGCTTCACCGGCTTGGAGTCTGGGTGGATTTTCAGGGTATGCTCGGCGACCTCCCTCGGAATGCCTAGCATATCCAAGGGTTTCCACGTAAAAATGTCTTTGTTGCCGCGGAGGAAATCGACGAGCTCGCTTTCCTATTTAGAGGAAAGCGCGCTACCAATGTGTACCGTTTTGCCCTCAGAGCTGCTAGGATCTATGAGGACTTCTTTAGAGACCTCGGTCGACTCGAATGACCCGGTCAACTTCTTGGCATCGAGCGCCTCTTTGGTGACCTCCTCCCTGAGGGCGGCGAGTTCCCCGAAGGCGATGATTGCTACGGCGTGGCCACAGCACTCGACCTCGCACTCATAGGCCCGCTGGAAGGAGGTGCCGACGGTGATGACCCCATGGGGGCCCGGTATCTTTAGTTTGAGATATGTATAGTTGGGGATGGCCATGAACTTTGCGTAGCATGGACGTCCCAGGATGGCATGGAAAGTTCTGGGGAACCCAACCACCTTGAAGGTGAGGGTCTCAGTCCTATAATTAAACTGATCCTCGAAGGTGACGGGCAGATCGATCTGCCCGAGTGGCATGGCCTACTTCCTGGGCATGATGCCGTGGAAAGGTGCTTGGGTTGGGCGGAGGCGTGTCCGGTCGACGCCCATCTCGTCGAGCGTCTTTGTGTACATGATGTTAAGGCCTCTGCCCCCATCCATCAGTACTTTGGTGAGTCGCTTTGGACCGATGATCGGGTCGACCATGAGCGGATATCTCCCTGGGTGCAGGACGCTATCCGGATGGTCGGCTCGATCGAAGGTTATGGCAGACTCTGACCACCGAAGGAAGGTAGGCGTGGCCGGTTCGGTCGTATAGACCTCGCGGCATGCGACCTTCTGACGTCGTTTGGAGTCATAGGCTGCTGATCCTTCGAAGATCATAAGGCAGCCGTCCGGCATCGGAAAGCTATCATCCTTCTCCTCTGCATCGTTCGCAGTGGGGGTAGGGTCCTTTTCCTGCTCCCCTTTGTTGGAGCCTAAGGACAAGAACCACCGCATGAGGCTGCAGTCCTTGAGTAGATGCTTAACTGGGAAGGCCTGGTTCAGGCACAGCCCCTCGAGTAGTTTCTCAAAGTGGTTCGGAGTGCCCTCTATGGGCTTTCGACCACCCTTGCAGTCAGCAGCAGCCACGAGCGAGTTCTCGCGTCGTTGCTTCTTGTTCTTCCTTTTGGCGGAACGATTAGAGGTGCCTTTGCCGGCACCCTCATCTCACCTTGCCTTGCCCTCGAGGCGATCGAAGATCGCTCCGAGCGCCTCTTCTCCTAAGGCATGGCTGGTGGCGATGTCCAGGAGTTCCTTAGTGGTTCGCGGGCCCTTGCATCCTAGCTTATGAACCAAAGACTCATAGGTCATCCCGGACAGGAAGGCTCCTATCACGTCGGCGTCGGTGACGTTAGGGAGCTCGTTGCACTGTCAGGAGAAGCGCCGGATGTACCCATGGAGGGTCTCATCGGCCTTCTGATGGCAGTTCTTGAGGTCCCATGGGTTCTTAGGACGCTTGTATGTGCCCTAGAAGTTTCCCACAAAGATCTCCTTCAGGTCCGCCCAACTCTGGATTGTGTTGGACGACAGGTGTTCCAACCACGCTCGTGCCGAATCGGCTAAGAACAGTGGAAGGTTGTGGATAATGAAGCCATCATTATCCGCACCACTGGCTTGACAGGCAGGCCGATAGTCTTTGAGCCAAAGTCTGGGGTTTGTCTTCCCAGAGTACTTAGGGATATTGGTAGGTGGTCGGTACCTTGGCGAGAAAGCAGTGTTGAGGATGTGCCGGTCAAAGGCCTGAGGGCCTAGCAGGCCGGGGCTCGAGCTCCGGTCCTCACCGTTGTCGTAGCGTCCGTCGCGACGAGGATGATAGCCGTGGCGGGCCCCTTCTCTTGGGTCATTGTAGGTGCGTCTATGGGCGTCGAGAGTGCTGCGTGTGTCACGGTTGCGGTCGAGACGTTGATGTATCAGGATCGCGGCGTGCTGCCTGCCGCCTTGTGGTGCCTGGTGGACTGACGTGTCCCTGGCGAGGCACGCCGAGGGCGTGCACTGGCTGGTGTCGAGCTCGCGTCACCGAGACAACGAGCTTTTCGCCTGCTGCGTAGCCGCACGCTCGAGCAGCGTGCGAATCTCATGGTAGGCCTGACGATCTTCGGGCGTCGTGGCCTCTAGAAGGCCACGGAGCAAGGATGTCGCGGCAGCGATGTTCTGGCTTGCCCGGGCGAAGTGAAGAAGGGCTTCATCGTCGGCGATGATCCTTCGGTTCACATCACGGGCCCTGGTGCGTGTGCGCCCACCGTCTCGTGGCGCTCGATCTCCCGATCGACCTCCACGTATTCCCGCACAAGCTGGATTCAGGCTTCCTCGATCTCCCGCTTTTGGGCTTTTAGCTGCTCCACCCCTACGCGAGGTGGGGCCGCTGTCTCCCCTTCGGTTCCATCGTCGAGGTTGCCTGCCGGGGTAGCCTCCTCCGTGGAGATGCTTTCGATGTGTCCCTTAGGGGTACCCGCCATGAAATATTCCTGGGAGGGGTGATGGCCCCCACCTACTGGAGTCAGAGCCAGAGTCCGGCCCTAGCTCCTCCGCGAGGAGGCCGTGGAGGGATTCCATGATGCTTTCGATCATCCCCACGAACTCGTTGTTCGCGGGGGACAGGATCGTGCGCTGCGCCACAAAGTGGCTAACGGTCACCGCGGCGTTGCGAAGACCGAACGGAAGCACCGTTGGGGAGCTCCGTGCGGAGTGTTCTAGAGAGAGGGTGAGGCAGCGTGGGTCCTCCCTGGACGGCTAGGGTCCAAGGGAGACGTCGGGCTGGCACTCAAGCCTCCCGTAGTTGAAGCCAATGGAGGGGAGAGATTTGATGGCGGCGTGAGCCAACGCCAACTCTCCTCCCACCGTGATGATGAAGTCTAGGTCACCGAAACACACGTGTGCGCCTGGGACCCAGCTGATTGCGTGGTTAGCCATCCGAGGCCTGATATGCAATGCGCAAAGGTCCCCTACCTGGTGCGCCAACTGTCGGTGTTTCGAACAAACACCAACTAGTAAATTTATATTTGTTGCGCGTTAGGATCAGATGGTGTACTAAAGGACACAAAGTTTATACTGGTTCGGGCAGAATGTCCCTACGTTCAGTTTGCTGCTGCTCGTGTTATTAGTACCAAAAAAGGTTTGTAGTAGGGGGTACAAACGGTCCAGAGAGGGATAGGTCCCAAGTCTCTGATGGAAAGGTCAGAAGGATGCTAAGAGCTCGGTTGCTGCTTTGGCTGTGTGTTGGGTGTGGAATCGATCCATCCCCTTAGTGGGGTGCCCTGCCCTCCGAGCAGGGATTACAGATGGAAGAAAGAGGAAAAAACCAGAGGTAGAGAAGGTCCTTCGAAGGAGCCAGGTCTTCCTTTCCCCTTGAGCCTGCCCTGCTGACATGGCAGACCGTGTAAGGGATAGCATGTTCGCTGATCCTTATAGGGCCATGCCCTGGCCTCGTTCAACGAGTGGCTACGTCTCATCCTACACTAGCGGACTGTGCGGCGTGCTAGGGTGCCGAGCTGTGACCCTACGGGGAGTAGACGGGGAAGTGACCATACGTCCATCACTATAGATGATGTGAGTTCCCTTCTGGATTGTAGCGGTTGTCGTATGCTTATGTTAGCATCCACGTCCGAGGGTTGATGGTGGCGCCCACAACACTGTAAGACGAAAGTTGGCGCCTACAACACTGTTTGGGCTCTGTCAGGCCGGGAAGGGCTTAAAGCGCCTGTCCCGTCGTATCCTGACGGTACTTTCCTACAGTCGTGCAGGGCATGGTCCTCGGTACTGCGGTTGACTCGAATGTCCTGTTGTACCCTGTGCTCGTCATTATGAAGGAGTAGGGTGGTGCGATCGTCGAGGCGGAGCAAGCTAGCCTCGGGACGTTAGGCGGCAAGGCAGAGCCAACCTCTCTTGTTGTGAGGCGAGGCGGAGTCCAACACTCGCCTCGGATGTGGGCGAGGCGGAGCCCTGCCCTCGAACGTCGGGCGAGGCGGAGCTTGCCCCCAGACGTCGGGCGAGACGGAGCCTGCCCTCGAACGTCGGGCGAGGCAGAGCCAGTGCGGGACGTCGGGCAAGGCGGAGCCAATCTTCAGTCCTTCGAGCAAGAAGTGTAGCTGCGTTCTTGTCTGTTTGGAAGCATCAACGTTTGATGGTTATTAGTTCCGCCTCATTGGGTACCCCAGTATTAGGCCCCCGACAGAGATCATCAATGGAATTTCCCCAACGTGATTAGCATCCTTGCGTAGTATTTTATTATTTCCATGCATTAGTTTCCTATCCAGTTGTGACACACGATCTGTTATCTAGCAGCTAGCTTTTAGTGCCTGCGTGCACCTATGTACGTGAATCAAATTGGTGGCTGCGTTTGGACGTGCCGTGCATGTTAGCCGAATCAGGGACTCGGGGTCAATCGATCCTAGTTGGGCTGGTAGAGTCCGAGTTTTGTTTGGGTCAGGTGGCCTACGTGCCTATACCTGTGGCCTTCGACCTTATACTGGGTAGATTAGACTGGATTTTATTGTGGAGTTTATTCTCCGAGTCAGCCGCTTCGAAAAAACCTAGATGGTGATCCCATCGAGTTCTTCGATTGAAGATTATCTTCGGATGGTGATCTCGTCCCTGTACTCCACGGTGGCTGCTTTTTTGGTGTGTCATATCGGATCTATTCGCTAAACGAAGGAGTATGGATCTATGGTGAACCAGTTAAAAAGTTTAGGACCTAAAAATGTAATTTAAAAGTTGATGGACCTGGATGACACACCACCAAAAGTTAATGGACCTAAAAATACAGTTTGAAAGTTGATGGACCTGAATGACACACCACCAAAAGTTAATGGACCCAAAAATACAGTTTGAAAGTTGATGGACTTAAATGACACAACACCAAAAGTTAATGGACCTACGGTGCATTTAACTCTTGTTTTTTTATTAGTATCCGAACACCCCATGTGACACTCGATATGACACCCCCAAAACTTTATACCCTAAATTTAAATAAGCCCTAGAGACAATCACCGGCAACATCCACCACTGGTTGTGCAACATGCGTAGGCAATCACACACACGGCATTGTATTGCACTCGCCGGGCTCGCCGCAACTTGCAGCCGGGTTGCTTTGCTTTTTAGGATGTACTCCCTCCGTTCAGGAGATAATGTAATTTTAGCATAATGTCACATTTTAGAATCTTAAGTTTGACTAATTATAGATAAAAAAAGTATTAATATTTATGATATCAAATAAATACCATTAGAATAATTATAAAATGTATTTTCATAATAAATTAATTTTGAGTCATAAATGTGAATAATATTTACTAAAATAGTGGTCAAATGTGGACTACTTTTGCCAACACATAACCTATAATTGCGTTCTTTCATGGACTGATGAGGGAGTACTAGCGAGGGGTGTGTGGCGTGAGCAAACGCCCAGGCCGCCTGGAGGCTGGAGCTATCAGGGTTGGGGCCGCACGGACCACGGATAAGGCAAGGGAAGCAGCAGCCGGGAGATGCAACTGATGAATCATTTCATGGGAGATGGAGAGGGAGAGTGTACTTGTTGTAACACGTGCGTACTCTCGTGGAAAAAGGAGTTTACCTACGGATGTGGATGGTCCTACTCCTATTCTAGCTAGGCTCCTCCCCGTTCCTTCAGCGACCATCCAAGGATTGGTTCACGTTTCGCTCTCAGGCACGCATGTCTACTCTGGCTAGGCACTCTCTGGACTGGTCTCCATACAAACCTTGAACCCAGCAACTTATAGATAGCCAATCCCAGCCTGCCAAACTACCAGACGCGACGCCCATGTTTGACCCCTTCCTAGGTTAGAAACCTGGTAACACCTTTTTTTTCAACGGAAGACGACCCAACCGAAGTTAAAGATAACTTTGGTTAGCTGATGACTCGACACTAGCTACTAGCTAGCGCATGCAAATCAACCCGGCCAAGTGGTTCAGGGGGCCCACAGCTAGTTACTAAAATGGGATAAAACTGCGTCATCAGACATAACAGCATGGTCAAATACCAAACTCGATCTACATCCAGCTAGCCCGCCCTAGTGTTAATTTCCAACCAGACGGTGCACAACACGATTGCGAGAATCAGCTGCCCCAGGAACAATTAAAGTCGTCGTTTCCAGACAGAATCCAGTCTTCATACATCTCATGTTTCTTCAGATGCCCCCAGGTAAAACTTCTTATGTCCCCTCACTCAAAATAGCAGTGGCCAAGGCTATTGTTAAAATATCCCTATATGGCCAAATGAGGAAACGCACTAGCACATAATATGGTGAATATTTTCCTGCTTTTTCAGGTCACGTGGGGGAATAAGTTGGTGTTAGGTCTTTGCAGTCGCGATTGCACAGTGTGTGTTATCCTGGTGCTCCCCTTTCGTCCAATCAGGATAAACCACCACTCCCAAAAGTGAGCCTGATCGACAGCGTTCCGTCAAAATCGCACGAAAGGAAGCATTGGGCTTTTAGTTTATATATTTTCTATAATTGCCGAGCGATCAGTAGAGCCCGTAAAGTGATTCTTCCTGTCTACTAACAAGACAGTTCAGTTGCTTCGCCTCAATTGGTTCCCCTAGAACCTAGTTCCGTTTCTTTAACCTCCCAAAAGCAAGCACTGTCCCTTCGGTAAAACACAGCCCCCAGGCTCCAGCATATGCTATGCGTATTAGTGGTGGTGTGATGATGTGTGAAAAAGTTTCCCCCAGTGAGCAGCTTCTTTTCTTTTCAAGGAGGATTGGTCAGGGTGCCTATTCTAGCCAGGAAGGGCCAATAGGCGAGAAGAGCAAGTCCTAGATTGAAGTAAACAAAAGCCTAGAAGGATTCAAAGGATTCTCATATGATTTGGTGATTGCTGGAGATTTTTTAGAAGGAAAAAGGAGCCCACAAGGTGACAACTGTGGGCTGTCGCTCCTGTTCTTTTCTGTGGGTGGAAACGGAAGTGGCGCACACACCATACGAGGTTATCGAGGTATAAAAAATGCTATCGCAAGACGTGGAGGATTGATATCCAGTCTTGGTTCTGTGTATATGATATTGAATGTCTCCAGACCAAATTAAACCCACAGGTCAGACATCATCTCCACTAAAAATGTCATGGTTCTGTGTATATGATATTGAATGTCCAATCAGGGATTCTATAAGATTTTATACATTATCTAATGAGTAATGGATCAGGCAGCAGAGTCATGCATAAGAAAACACGGACAGTTAAATTTTCTGCAAAGCTCATGAGTAAATTTGTTGTACCGTGTATTGATTCTGAGACAGACGAAAACAGCAGATCCCACCGCCAAGAGGTGCAGGTAGGGCAAAACATACACAAGTCAGAGTACATACAAAAGTTAAACTAGTCAAGTCAGTAAAAAACTACTGCTTTGACCTTCTACATGAGTTACACAAAACTGCATCAAGGTGAATTTTCTCTTGTATATGACTGCCGTTTTTCTTCTAACCATTGACATGATCTCATAGTTTACTAGCATTCTTCATACAGCGTTTAGCTTTATCTTATTATGCTCCTATGACAGTTCTTGATTTCCGGCACCTATAGATATTTCCCCTTCCAGAAAACAAAGATCTGCTTCTGAAATCGTTGAGCTAATGGTTGCAGACGTTTTGGTACAGAAGTATTTACCTTGTTACGAAGGACCCATCTAAACAATGTTTCGTAAAGCAGGCCATGTCTGATTTTCTCCCCTGAATGATATCAATTTATCTTGTTCCTGCTAGGTTACCACAAAAGGATACTTGGAAAGAAACATCAACTGAATACCAGCTATTTCAATCTTCCTCGATCCTCAATCATTACACTCGAACAGAACTTATCAAAGAAGGATAGAGACCTGCAAATTGTCAAAATAAATAAGTTTCTTTACAAAGAATTGATCTTTTCAAATTGATTGGACAGTTGCAGGAGGGAAGTTCCACAGAAACATAATGGAAAAGATTGACATACTTTTCGTTTTTTTAATGCAGAGTAAAGTAGACAGCAGCAGGAATACCCTTCCCACTAACTGAACAGAAAAGAAACCATACCACCCACAATAACCAGATTTGACATAAACCAATTTGACCCACGCAGGTGAACCTTATTCCAATACAGCCCATAGTGCAAAATAAAGAACCAGATCATTACTGGAGTTAATCATGTTGGTACCATAATTATACAGCACTGGAATGATACCTAGAGCGGCTACAGGTGACAATTGCAACACAAAAGAACACCTAGGACCAAGATATTTAGGACTGATAACTTCTATGTTATCACTTTTGGATAGGCACGTACAGAGTGGCAACGATTGAATATTACCTTTAACTGTCTGTATAACTGGAAAGATGAGTACTGAAACTCGGAAGGACAAGGTATTCCAGAAAATAAACAGATCAGGAGCTTAGGACCAGTCAATTAACGAGTTCCCTTTTCAAAAATAAAATGAATGAGTTCAAGCAAAACTGTTAAATTATCGTACCTGTGGTATCAGTTTTCTGCAAGCGATAGGAATAAGACATGAACTGACAGTTCACAGATCAAGCCTTGTAATAATTGGTAAAACAAATCTATGGAGTCCTTCCAGACATCCCAACGAATCTCTTATTCTCTGTGGTTAACAAAAGGAAGTGTTAGAATATTTTTAGCCAATAGCCAGTGAAGCTGGCAGTTAGCCAGTTAGTGAACATTTGATGGACCCTTAACCTATATCAATTGTTCATTGAAGGAAGGCAAAGATTTGGAAATGATGTTGACAGAGAAACACTCATTGTGGCTTTCTGGTCCATCTGTGTCACGTAGCAAAAATTTCTATGGACGTGTCCTTTCTCTGGCAAGATGGAAGAGAGAATTCAAAGTTGAATTTGTTCAGGCTTACTTAGAGCAAAACCTTCAGATGTGCATTTCCTTAGTAATTGGCTTAATAGCTCCTCTTGATGTTTCTTTCCTTTTCCCTTTTAATGGGCCTCCAGCCCATGAAACTCCCTTGTACATATTTTCTTTTATTTTATTTAATGGGGGAAAAAAATCCTGTGGGTAACTGACCCCACAGTTTCAGGTCAAAAGTATTTTCATCCCCTTAATAGCCCCAACCAAACAATTGCAAAGCACATAACCCCTTTTATACTCACAGCAATTCGAAAACGCTCTTATATCTTTTACATTGTACACTATGTAGAGAAAACAGGATACAGAAACAAGACTGCTCCTGGACTTTGAGGAGAGTGCACTGAAATTAAATTAAATATATTCACATTGTCCAGTACACAACAAAGAGCATAGGATTACACTTTTTCAGTAGATATAGTAGCATTCAAATGGTTATCGAGCCAGAACATTTTGACCTGGAGAAATATCTGTGTTAGAAGGACAAATAACAAGAAGACTGCAAGCTTAAGCCCATTATCTGCAGAACAAACATAGATTGTACCTTGACAACGAATTGAGGTAATCTCAGGACCTGTCACATCAATGCTTTCATCACTTAGTAATGTAATGCCTGATGATTCAACAACGAATGGAAATGCTACTGCTGGAGACATAGGTGATTTTGCCACCTTGATGAACCTGTGGCCTATGGCAAACGCAATTTATAGTTATTTCATCTGAAATGATAAGATGGATAAATGTGAAATTGCTATTAAGTGACAAAGACTTAACATGATAGCAAACAGGGAGTATTTTAGTAAGCGGAAATGCACATCTTCAGCAACTCGTATAAAGATTTTCCTGTCAGAGCAAGCCTCCTTGATGGAGAAGCGCCTAGGAACCTCGCGTCACACATTTTTGAGCTTGTCATGAGAAAAAACAAAACCGTTGAGCAAGAGATGAGGAACGATGCTTGGATCAGTGCTCTCCGCAACAAGATAACTACCACGGTCCAACTCCAAGAATTTGTTGCTTTATGGATTCGTTTACAAGATGTGAGCTTACAGTCTGAAATGCAAGACACAATCAGCTGGAGGTGGAGCTCGGATGAACAGTACTCCCCACGCTCAGCATATCACATACAATTCAAAGGATCCTACATCAAGTACAATAGCAATCTAATATGGAAGGCACACTCAGAAAATAAGTGCAAACTTTTCACTTGGATACTAATCCAAGACAAGATCCTCACTGTGGACAATTAAAACTTGCGAGGCTGGCCTCAACAGGACGCGCGTGTCTTATGTCATGGACCATTAGAGACACGTTGCCACCTGTGCCTACTCTGCCCCTTTGCCCAAGGGGTTTGGCTACAAGTTGCAGCTTGGGAACATTGCAATGTGGTGCTACCCTCACAATCAAGTGAATGCATAACCATCATTTCTTGGTGGGAGGAAAGAGCGAGAGGATCCCCAAAAGTGCCAGGCGTACCCCCAGCGCCACAGGATGCCGCAACGCCTCAAAAACCATGCCCAAAAGATCAGCAGCGCAAGTTCAACGGTATGGCAATCTATATCATTTGGAACATTTGAAAAGAGCAAAACCAACGCATATTTGAAAACAACTTTCAAACGGCCCAGCAATTGACCAACGTAAGAGGGCTTTTGGATTTGTATTCTAATTAATTTCTAGTTTTCATGTTTGTGTTGGCCCATGGTCTGGTGCAGTGGCGGAACCAGGGATTTTGATTAAGGGGGGCCGGACAAATATGATGACATCTTTAAGTGTGATAAAATATATACAAGTGTATGACTCAATAGCTTTTTAAATATTTTTTCACTATTTATAATCAAAATCACAATATTTTAATAAAAAATTGGTGAATAGTTACTTTGTTATGCTGTAAATTCAAATATTTGTATGGATATTAAACAAATTCTACTGTGCTTAGGGGGGGCAGGGCCCCTGCTGGCCCCTCCCTGGTTCCGCCACTGGTCTGGTGGTGCCAATAGGTTGCTCCCAGAGTGCCTTGAGTGTTTGGGGCTATTTTTTTTTTTTTGAAGGCCACATCCTGTATCGGTATAATTTAGAAGTTCTTTTATATCTTAATTGAAAGGCAAAGCTCCTGCCACTTACGTTCAAAAAAAAAAGAGCAAGACTCCTAAACATAAATGTAATTTTCTTTCATTCTTATTCATATCCTACCATTTTTTACCAAGTGATGTCAAATTTGCCATATTATGATGCAGCACTAAATGTTACTCACTGATTTAGTGCTATGTTGCAAGTAAAAAAATGGGAATGCATTTTTAAAAGTTCCTCGCGCTTAGTTGTGCTTCTGCGCGCTTCAAGCAAACATCAAAACTGAAATCAGATTCTAAGATAAAACTAACATGATGCAATCATAACTAGGCAGCATATCAAACCAGTTGAACTTGAAATATAGAGAAAAAAAAAACACCAAGCATTCATATGATCTTAATAATAGGTACTGATGTGATATGAATTCAAAAATCCAGGTATGAGTGTTGCAAACTTGCGATCCATAAATGGCAGATTAAAAGAGAACATAAGCCCCTTCTGTATTTAGAAAAATATCAGGACAAACCTGAATGAGATTCAAAGACTAGACGGACAGTTACGGCATGAGCCCACTGAATCCCTAGTGCAGCAACAAGATGAGAATCAAACCTTTCAGCACATTTATTACCATCCTTTTTGTCCACTGCAGATGATTTTGACAGATACTTTAGTCAAGTTCGACAAATTGTTTAAAACATAGCTGTTATAGGAAGAAAGTCCAAACCTTCAAAGGAAAAATGGTAACCGTCATCATTACTTTGGCTGCGTACTTGGTTTGTAACCACGACTGGAATTCTTGAGAACTCTGCTATAGACCTACACAAGGAAAAAAGAAAGAGAGGAAATAAAAGGTATGTCAGCAGGATGAATATTGGTAAACTAAAACAATATAGAGAAAGTTCTGTGAGCATTAAGAGACTGGGAGACACACTTAAGAAAAGAAAGAGTCCATCTTAAAGGGTGTTGCCTGAAACCCGCTGTAGCCTTCTCATTCTCCCTGTTACAGACAGGATGTAATAGAGGATTAGTTTTCCATCAACTGATAGCACAACTATTCAGGAACTATAAACTCAGCTTATGTAAAACCTAAAGCCTACACATGTGAAATGCTCCTAAACATAGCCAGCATTGGAGGTGTAGCAAGCAGTGAGATGGCACAGAAACTAGTCAATTACATAGCAGCCATGGCTCTTGTTTTGCTACAAAAATAGCAGTTTGGACATTATGCTATTATATAGTCAAACATACTTCAATCTGAAATTGGATATTTTGATGATCTGGTTGCCAGCAAAAGAAGATACTTATATATGTAGAATAGTGTCTACAAGAATACACTTCAACCTTTTAAAATATACAGCAAGTTATTTGCAAACTAGACTAAGGAATTCCATGTCCATAGCTTACAGAGACATAAGAGCAGCCATGCTATCAACAATGAGTAACTTCACATCATGCTGAAGAAGAGTCACCTTCATCTCTTCCAAACTGTAGAAAGACAGTAAAGAGTGTTAGCATAACATGTCGAGTTTAGTGAGGAGCATAAACCTAAAGCACAAGATCTAAACTATGATGGCATGAGAGTGGGCAGAAGACAAGCATTCTGAATTTTCAACAGCATGGTACTAGAATTTCAAAGATACTTTAAGGAACTTTCGGTCCTCCATGCGCCTAAGAACTAAAATACTCAAAATATCAGTCTATATTTTGCAAATAAAGGAAAGAGCGCTGGTAATGAAGTTTACTGATTTCAAGAACAGCTATACCTCTTGGTAAAATCAGCTAAAGATGTTGGTCGCGTTACTAGGATCCTCCCAGCCATCTGCAAAAATAAACAAAGGATATGAAACAACAGGCAAGACTTCAGGATTGTGAGAACAGTACTACAATAACTGAAAGAAATATTAGCAAGGTTCCCTAGCATTGTTTCTTGGTGAGGTTCCCAAGTATAATCATGTGGAGTATGAGAACCTTTTGTGCCAAGCCTTCTTGTCGAAATATTTGAGGAAAACTTTTCTGACCAATCTCAATCATCCTGCAACATATCAACAGCAACATGAGAAGTTCGACTAAAGAAAAATTATTAAAGTATACTTGGGAGTAGTAAACAGTAGTCATTAACTTCAGCTACCTCCGCGAAGAGAACTTGAATTCCGTGTCAATATACACAACTCGACCATCTAAACCTCCATAATATTCTGGTAAAGCTGCTAACAACGCAAGCTTCAGGCAGAACTGCAGTGTGCAAAACCATAACAACAAAAAAATTAAAAAAAAACATACAAGACAAGCAACACGATGAGATAATGCACAATAAAGTTAGCACAAAATGTTCTGGCTCCATAACCGTTTGGCTCGACAAAATGGCAACTGATCAGTGGACTCAATCAAGATGCCCAGGATCATTGGAATCAGAATCAAAACATGCAGGCGCATGATGCGGCATCCCATGAAGCATATACACAAGGTACATTTCCTTCCGGTTCTGTATTGCATACCAAGCTCATGGAGACGCATAGCATGTAGGTACATATTCACAAACACCTGGCGCCCACACGCGTACAGGTGAATCCGTGCATCCACAGCACCCTACGAGGTGCGCAAATTAAGCGTGAATCTCCGAGATCAGCAGCTCACCTGGGTCTTGCCGATCCCCGAGGGCCCAACGACCTCAGTGAGCTTTCCCATGGGGATTCCTCCGCCCAATGCCTCGTCCAACCCGCAGAGCGTGGTGGCCAGCCGGCCGCCGCCTCCTAACCTGACGCGCTCCTCCAGAAGTGCGAGCGCCTGCGCAGCGCCAGGGCAGGTCAATGCAGTGCAAACCCTAACCCAGAGTCACAGACTACAACCCCAAATCGACCACTGAGTCGAAACCCCACCAAATCCGAGGCAGGGGCGCAAGCGGAGCACAGGTGGGTGAGAGGGTACCGTCTGGCAGGGCGGGCAGGCGGCCTCGCTGACGAGGGCGACGGCCGCGCGTGCGGTTGGGAGGCCGGCGTCGAGGATGACCATGAGCTCCACCTCCGGCAGCGACAGCACGTCCTGGATAGGGACAGAGCGCAGGCCCGAGGCGCGCGCGGTTAGGAGTGGCGGCGGCAGCAATGGAGATGGAATCGAGAGGCTGACCTTGGCGGTGTCGAGGCGGCGCGCGGCGAGGAGGTGGGCGAGGTGGGGAGGAAGCCGCATCTCCGATACCGGCATGTTCGCCATCGCGATCACCGAGAGAGGGGCTCGAGGCGGCGGAACACGACGGCGACGAGGAGGGGTTTTGCCGTTTGGGGGGAATTGGGTTTTGAAATGTTTTGTTTGCGCGCTTCTTGCTATCAGTCTACCACAGTCCACAGCTGCCCAAGCGGATTTTTGCCTTATTTGCAACACAGAAATTTTATAATATACTCTCACCGTTCTAAATTATAAGATGTTTTGTTTTTCTAGATACGTCGCATTTGCTAATAAAATCAATATATGTAGAAAAATCAAAACGTCTTATAATTTGGGACGGATTTAGTACATGAATTGACTTAGGATTTATAGAAAAATAACTTCCATGTTCCAAATAGTTGGTGGCTTGTCTTTTTAAAACTAGGGATGGCAATTCGACTCGTGGGGTACCTACTGCACGCTTCATATCCGAAGGGTCCGGATACAGATATATGGGTTGGATGCCCACTATAAGAGACCAGTAAGGTGCTACTCCATCTATTTTAAATTACAAGATGTTTTTACTTTTCTAAATATATTATTCTTATTATGTATCTAAACATGCTATATATATCTCTCTAAATACATATTAAAACTTATGTATCTAAAAAGCTAAAATACTTTAGAATTTAGAATGGAGGGAGTAGTATTTAAATATACCCACGTGTAACTACTAGGTACCTGAGATACATTGAGGTTGAGTAAGTATGTGAACTATGAAGATGGTTTAAACGGGCTCGAAATGGCATACTTCATGTGTTTTTAAAAATCATGCTCCATATTACGATGTCTAACTAAGAAAAAACATAGAACATGATTTTTTTTAAAAAAAAATATGAAGCTGGTTTCATATTTTTTTAGGTTATAAGAAAAACATAGAGCATGATTTTAGAAAAAAATGGTTTCATATTTTTTGAGTCATAAAACAATTTTCTATGCATTTTCAAATGTTAGTTAGATATTAATATTTGTAAATGTACATTTATTATAGAAAAATATTTGGGTTATTTTAAAAAACATATTTCTATAGTTTTTTTAAAAGTCTGAGTGACCTCCTTAAATTATCGTGAAAGTCCAATTTACCTTTTTCATGGTTTACATGGTGCTACATAGAACAACTGACATAGCACTACATACGCTCAAGGAGATAAATCCGATAGTTTTCAAAGATTTTTTTTAGTGGAATGGTTTTAAAAGATGGAGTTTATAATCCAGTTTTAAGACAAATCGAGCTCACGCAACATAATAATTGAGGAGGTTAGATCTTAGATGGACCTTTTTCTCCTTGGCCCGTGTGTGCGCTAAAAGGCCTGTTTACTGCTGGGCCAGTCTACGCGCGGCATCTAGGCGTTTAGATCTTAGATTTATTTATATTTAACAAGCATAAACCTAAATAAAATATATAACTAAGTTATATATGATCCTATGAGTATGAAATTTTTATTATAGTTTAAGCATACAATAATTAGCCCACCATAAAAATTTCATCACAATTAGACTATAGAAACTGCAGCTATAAATTATTCTATTTAATTACAAAAAAGAATAAATCTAAAATTACAGCAAAAACTTTTTACTAAAACATACCGTATTATATATTCACTGGAGTCCAACAAAATTAAATTTTTTATTTTATAATTTTTCTGTGATTTATTCTGATTTTTAAAGATTTAGCCGAAATAAATAAAAAGAAAAAGACAAAACCGTCTTTAAAACTGCTTATAACAGGATCACGGAGGTAAGATGAACGGTTTTAAAAGTTGAGGAAGGTGTTTTGCCTGATTTTGGAGTTCAGGGAGAAAAAATGGACTTTTGCGAAAGTTAAGAGAGGTAATGTGGACTTTTTCCACGTCGAGATAATAAAAGATAATGGGCCGAGATTGTACGGTGGACTAGACTGCGAAGCCACATAGGAGGCTCGCGTATTAGAAAAAAAAAAAAAAAAAAAAAAGAAAAAAGAAGGAAGCTCGCGTCTTCTCTATCCCCAGTCCAATTCCGCCGGCCGGCTCCCTCCATTTCAAATTCCATACCCGTTCCATTCGATCCCCTTCTCCGGTTCCGGCTCCTCCTCCACGCAACCCGTCGCCGTCTTCTTAGTCTCGCACAACCTCGCCCCACCATTCGCCACGCCCGCCTGCGATGGCGACGCGCGAGGAGTGGAGCATGTCCGACTTCGAGATCGGCAAGTACATCGGCGAGGGCAAGTTCGGCAAGGTGTACCTCGCCCGCGAGAAGCAGGTCGGCCCGATCAACTCGTACTCTCCAATTCTCTCGATTCCCCTAAAATTTCGCCTCCAATGGAAGTTCATCTACGCGTGGCGATGATGATCCAGAGCGGGTACGTGGTGGCGCTGAAGGTGATATTCAAGGTGAAGCTGGAGAAGTACCGCTTCCACGCGCACCTGCGGAGGGAGATCGAGATCCAGCGCGACCTCGACCACCCCAACGTGCTCCGCCTCTTCGCCTGGTTCCACGACGAAGAGAAAGTCGTCCTCGTCCTCGAGTACGCGGCCCGTGGCGAGCTCTACAAGGTCCTTCGCGCCGCTGGCCGCTTCGACGAGCGCACGGCCGCCACAGTAAGAACCCCCCTCCCCGTTTCCCTTTTGGTTCACTGTTATTTCCCGGTTGTGTCTACGGTTGGACTGCCGTTCCTCCTACTATTGTTGACCTAAATTATGTTAACCTGAACCATAATAGTCGAGGCAAAGTCCCTTGTTACTGCAATGGGTGTGATATTTTTTTAGGGGGAAAATACAGTGGGGACTGAGGAGCCCACTACTGTTACTTGATTAAAACAAAACTAGGATGAAAAAAGACAGAGGAGAGAGAGGGAGAGGTAGAGGGAAAGGGAAAGCTAGAGGGAGAGAGAGAATTGTACAAACAAAGTTTCTGAGAACTAGGCTGCTAGCCCGTGAGCCTGAGTAGGTCTATGGTTGGCAATTGTATGATATTATTTGCACTAAGTCATGAATGGTAGCAAGAAAGTCTTGGTAATGGCCCAACTTGATTTTACTTGTATCATATATCATGTATGATTATGACACAATGAGTCATTAATTGATGGTACACTCTGTGGAACGGTTACAAGTTAAAGTTACAGCTCATTAAAAGGTGTCTGACGTTGAAAATAATTTGATATTTGAAAATTTTAGTGCCATTTTATAAGCTTCCAAAATGATATTTGGATTTTACGGATCTTTGCATTATCTGATTGCAGTATTAAGTATTCTTTAGAAACTCTAATGCATTTCCAAGAAATGCAAGGCAAAGGATCAATCCAATTTTACAAGTTAAGCTGAACCAATTTTTTATATGAACTGCTATCCATGTGTTGCACATGCAGTGCACTCTACAGTTTATGACTTTATTCCCCTGAACCCAGACATTTATACACAAAACAATGTGAGAAATTCATGGCATCTCTTTTAGCATGACACTGTCTCAGGCTCTCAGCCTCAACTTGTCATGATGCCATTAATGGCCAAGAACTTGTGCTGGCATTGACATACCACGCTCTAGAGCATAATATACATATGCAGCTTTCCTTCTGATTTGCCATTCTTTTGTTAAATTGTGACACCAATTAATCTTATGTGTTTTAGTATGTCGCGAGCCTTGCTGGTGCACTGGCATACTGCCACAAGAAGGGAATCATACATAGGGACATCAAGCCTGAGAATTTGCTGCTCGATCTCGAGGTTGGTTCTTCTTCTTTTATGAAGCTGTTGCGGCTGTTATTATTTCTAGCACCATATGTGATTTATGCGTTTATTCTGGTATTATTTATCGTTGGCTGTTGCAAGCAAATTTATCTGTGCCTGTCTTTGTAGTTTTACTGTTTTCGTGTTGTTGTAATTTTGCTTACCAGATGGTCTTATTCTACACAAAACAGATTCTAACATGATCATTACTGTAATACTTTGCTCAAGGGTAGGGCCCGTAGTGTTTGCTCCATTTCGTTATAATTTTAATAGGCTGATGGTCTTGTTTCTGCATATAATAGGATCTAATAGAACCATTGCTTTAAGTTTGCTCAAGAATCCAATCTACAGCTGATCTCATTGGTTGGAAATTTTTTTCTCAAAATGTTTTGCTCAAGAATCCAATTTACAATGCAGACAGTAAGACTTGGCTCTTTGTAAGTGTCAAAACGGAAACGTTGTCTAGGAAGGACAATTCATAGACAACATTAAAATATGGAATCAAGTTAGATTGCTGCGCAGATGATCTAGCTACCATTGAGGCATGGTGCCCCGCCTGGGCTGAAATGCTAGGAAAAGAAGGGTTTTTTTAGAGTTCAAGGGCCAAAACGCCCCGGCCTTCCAACTAATAGCCAAAAGACCAAATAGGAAAAGAAGGGTTTCAAGTGTGTTCCCATGCGTTTACTTCAAATACTTAGTCCATGTGCTTGCTCTTTCCCTGTTTCTTTTTTCTTCTTGTAAAACTGCTGAACCTGAGCTTAGAACAAACTCTCAGGAATGAATGAATGAATCAATCAATCAATGCACTTTATACATGTACGAAGCAGATGATATTTGTCGTTACATCTCGATATGGGTGTCACACCTGGATAGGATATATATCATGTCTCTATGAATGAATTTGGAAACACATATTTTTGCTGATTCACTGACATATGTGGAGAAATGGTTCTACAAATGCTTCTTCAATGCCTCAGTATTTCTGAAGAACTGCTATTGTCGTGATGGGTATTTTACTCTTTTATTGATGCATCAAATGCTAGGCGGTGATTTGACAACTAGCTAACTTCCCTTTACTCCAGGGCCGGCTTAAAATTGCAGATTTTGGATGGGCAGCTCGCTCGAATGCTAAACGACACACACTCTGCGGCACAATCGACTATCTGGCACCAGAGATGGTAGAGAAGAAAGCTCATGACCATGCCGTGGACAACTGGACCCTGGGAATCCTGTGCTACGAGTTCTTGTATGGTTCACCTCCTTTTGAAGCCGACGAACAGTATGATACCTTGAGAAGGTATGGTGGGGCTGAAGCGTCTGTTTTTCTTTTCTCCCTCGTATCCATTCCTTAACATTTTGTGCGCCACTGCCACATGAATTTTGTGCAGGATAGTTACGGTGGATTGGGCGTTCCCTTCAACTCCTCGTGTGTCTTCAGAGGCGAAGGATCTCATTTCCAAGGTGGCATCTAAAAGTAGTGATTATATTATATAGGAGATTAATAAATTTAAATGGCTGTGGGCTGGACTATGACTTTTTTGGTGTGATTGAGTGCAGCTGCTAGTTAAGGATTCAAGCAAGAGGCTTTGTCTTGAAGACATCATAAAGCACCCGTGGATCCAAAAGAATGCAGAACCTTCAGGGAGTTGCATCAAGCACAAAGATGTAACAAGAGCAAAGGTGAACGATAAATGAATATGCAAGATATCTTCTGAGCAACACGTTAGTCCTGGGTAAACAGATTGAAATTTTGGTACGTAGCGACTTGTGGCTGTATATATTGTCGTAGTAAGTATATTGTTGGACGTGCATGGATCGTAATATCTCGTAGTACGATATAGCACTTGACTACTTGAGTTGTCAATATTTTCCGTGTTATATACATTTGTTCCATTGCTAAGACCTTGTTTCTAGTTTGGTGCGTGCCGCACCTGCTCGCATAAAGCAAATCAATCAACTAGCGGCACCTTCCCTAGCTTTATGGGTTGAATCCGGCGATGGCAACACCGCAACACAGGGCTATCTACGAAGAAAATTGGATAAAAGAAATCCACCCATTCCATACTACAGCGTCAGCGGGCGGCGGCCCCACGGCCCGCGCTGGCGAGCTCCTGCGACGGCGAATCGATGCGGGCGCCTTGGATGACTTCCTACGGTGCAGCGCTCGCCGCTCGGCAAATCGGCAACCGGCGGCAAGACACAGGCCTCGTGGGGTACCACGGCGCCTCGCACCCGTGGCGCGGGAGCGGGACCTCGAGGGCGAGGCAGCGTGTCGTCGGCAAATCGGCGTGGGCGCGCCGGCGGTGCGCGGTCCCCTCTTCGTCTCATGTCGACGTTTCCATGGGACGGTGGAGCTGTTTCTTTTTTTTATTGCCTCAACATTCGACTACAAGTTGTAGTAGTATTTGAACTCACCTATCAACTCACATCGTAGACATACACCCTAACACACTTACATCTTTAATGCGTAAACTAGACCTACAACTCATATTTAAGGCTAAGATAACACGGCTGAAAGATATAATAGTGGTGGCTTATAACTAAAATTAATATGGAATAAATCCCCTGAGGTGAGGCACCCCAACCCGGGTGGGGCTGTTTCAGTCCACACAAAAATACCCCCCGACGTGGCACGTGCCCGCACGGACTCAGCCGCGTGCGCTCGAGCCGGTCGGATACGGATCCGTGCGACGAGACGAGCCAGCCACCCGCAGGCAGAGCCGGAGGCGTCACGTACTCCCGTGCGGGGCCGGGCCGTGGCGTGGCGTGACTCTGCCCTGCCACGCCCCTGTCCGGTCTCTCGGGCGGGGGGTCCCATGCATGCACCGCGCCGCACCGCATCGGAGTCCGGGTCCGCCGTCCTTCCCCCTCGCTCGCCGCCGAGATATAAGCCTTCGACCCGTACCCTACCCGCGTTACCGCCAACCAACTAACGGCACGAGTCCGCGGCGCACGCGCGCGCCCACGAACGAACGATCGCACCGACCGATCGCCCACGCGCGCCCTAGCTCCAGCCGCCGCCGCCGCTGCCATCGGCGGGTAGGCACCTGCGACCTGCTGCCGCCGTGCCGCCGCTAGCTACTCTACTAGCGTAGTAGTCCCGATCCTACCCAGGGGCGCGCGCGCGTCCGTCTCGCCATGGACGCGGGCGACGACGCGGTGCTGCAGTACGCGCTGGCGGCGATCGCCGACGACTCCGCGGGCGCGGGGGAGGCGGCGGCGGCGCTGGCCGCGCTCTGCGACGTGCTCGCCGTGTCGGGGCCGGACTTCATCCTCGCCATCCCGCACGCGGGCCTCGCCGCGCGCCTCCCGGCCCTCCTCGCCGGCTCCGGCTCCGACGGCGGCGGCGACGTGCCGCTGCTCGCCGCGCGCGCCATCGCCGAGGCCTGCGAGGCCGCGCCCCAGTGGGCCTCGCGATTCGCGCGACACGGCGCCGTCGAGGCGCTCCGCGACAGGCTCCTCGCCGTCGACTGCATCGAACTCGCCGAGGAGGTTGGTTGCCGCCGCCGCTGCGCTCTTTTTCGTCTCTTTCCTTTTCACCTCGTGCCGTCCCGTCGTACTAAACCCCATTAATCCTCAGCTGGATAAACCTAAACCTCCCACCCATACTGCTTAAACCCTGTCTGCTTGTCTTGATCGTAATAACACTGCTCTTAATTAAGGTTGCTCGTCTAAATTAGTCGTACCGATCCATTAATGCCAGTGTCGTGGGCTGTGATTAATCTGTTGCCAGTCGGTTTCCATCTATATATGGCTTTCTAGGCCGTGTTGTCAGTTAGTCACGCCGGCTAACCAGCTCTGAGCCTCTCTTTGTTCATTCGTGGAGACTGCAATTAACATTGACAAGATTTGTTCCACGATCCTGTCATGTTGTGCAGTGGTCAGATTTCAAATTAAAATTGACTGGACGGTGGTAGGTAGGTGGTTTGCACACACTCCAGTTCACTAAAGCCATAGTAAAATTGCTCGTGTATCGCAGTGGGCATAAAACTGCAGTTGGGTCTTGGGTGTGACCTGATGAAAAACAGTGGTGTGACCTGATGAAAAACAGGATGGTGTGTGCACTAAGTTTGGGTTCCTTTACTACTCTCTTTTGCACAAGTGCAGGTGCATATATTTGTTTATATATTTGGTTAAATTCAACTCCTTGTGTTGTAATAAGTGTCCTTCTACCTTCGCTTGCTGTTCTTATTTTGGCAAGTTGGTGCTAAAAGACATCTCTCTTTGCTTTCGCTTTGGCAGTGCTTGCGAGCTCTGGACGCCATATCTTTGGAATGCCCTGACCAGTGCCTCAGACGGGGGGTGGCAGCTGCTGTGCTGCAGTTCTTCGACTTCTTTTCGACGAACAAGCAGGTAATGGCACATGAGCGAATGTTTTGTGGCCTGATCTGCTTCTCACATGAGCGAATGTTTTGTGGCTTGATCTGCTTCTGCACTGTTCCTTCTCTGCCTTCATATGTCCTGTGCTCACCAACTGTTTGTGGATATGCCTACAGAAAGTGGCGCTCCAGATCGTCTCGAACATCTTCACCGATTATGATGAAGTGAATGCGCCTAAGGCCATGGAGGCTGTGCCTGCACTGTGCAACCTCCTGCAGTATTCTGATAGGATGGTAAGTAGGATTAATATATTGCTGGTTTCCTTGTTCGTTTCTTTTATATGGGAAAATATATTGATGGGCCGTTGATCTTTGTGGATGCTAGATTCTCGAATCCGCTATTTCATGCTTGGCATTGGTTGCTGCTGGTGCTTCTGGAAATGCTAAACACATGAGTAAGCTCTGTGAATCGAATGTGGTCGAGGTAACAATGACCTTGATGGATAATGAGGGGTGGAAGAGCCTCAGTGATGCCACCTTAACTGTATGTCTCATCACCCTTCCCTGAATTCGTTGTTATCTTTTAGCTTTCTTGGAACCTGAGGACTCAATCGAACATGTTTGACAGGGCATCCTGGGGCTGCTTAAAAGTCTTGTTGCTGTCTCCGCAAAGGCTGTGAAGTCTCTTTTTGAGTTTAATTTTTGTGAATTGCTCAAGCAGATGATAACTTATTACAGTTACTTGCACCATGATAGTGATAAGGTACTCTACTTCTTCTCTTTGTATTACTTAGTGCAATTTTGTGGTCATGCGCCTGTGATTGAGGTGCCTTAACTCCCGCCTAACGTGCCAAGTTCCATGCGGGAATGTTAACATCATGTGTCACATATTTATATTAAAAAAATAAATCAGAGTATACTTGCATTTACTTTTAGAGAGTGCACAAAGGGCAGCCCTTTTACATTCAAGCCACCAGTAGACTTCTGTGATATCACAAGATAGTAGATATGTGGATGCCATCTACATGCATGTTATGAAGCACCTGCAAACATCTTGGTGAATCTCTTGACAGTTGACATTATTCAATTCCCAACTGCAGGTCCAGATTCTTGTGGAGCTCATTTACCAGCTTATGCCACCTCTTGAAACCTCTGGTCAACATGCTAAACTAGTCACTGCAAAGAGGAAACTCATTATGAGACAAAGTCGATACATGAACCAGCTTGCTAGCATCGTCGCCCTTATAGTACAGGTACGAGGTATCTTTTCAGGTCCCCTCTACGGGAGGACCTCTGGGTGCCTGCAGAAGTCCAGAATTTCCCTTAACATGTGCACTTCTTTTGTCCAATGTAGGTTGCAAAATCTGCTGCGCTATCATCAATTTGCTACAGATGTGTTGTTGTCATTGGCAAGATTGTTGAATTAAGCACACCTAATTTCCTAATGGAGTTACAGAAGACTGTAAATCTCTCAAGGTAAATTTCTACAAAATTTATTTTTTCCTTTAGTAAGATTTTGAGCTTTGAAATTTGCTGCCTTGTCACCATGCATGATGTTCATGTTTATCTCTCATCTTTGTATCAGCTTTCTTAATTGTTTGTTGGCCCGGAAAAACCAACACATCTTATTCGAAACACTCAAGATTTCAAGGACCCTTTTGGAAAAAGACCAGCGCTTTTCCTTGGAGACCTTGACCAAGGAGGGTGTAAAGCATGCAATTGAGTATATAGTATCACAATCAAAAAACATCAGTCACCAGTCAGAAAGAAACAACAGCGTGAAAGAAAGTTGCCTTTGCTTTGACCTGGAATCTTCCTCGACTGTTGAGGCATGCAGCATTGAGAATGATGCTGTCATGGAACTAGCAGAAGAGATAAAGAAAAACTTCTTCTCGGTAAAACGGAGCAAAAAATCTCCACATAGGTTTGGATTTACTCTCAAAAGTGTCAGGGACTTTTTTGCTAGGTTGAATGTATATGCCTTGACACACCCTGCTGAAAATCCTGATAGCTGCAAGCAGTTGTCTGATCTTTCAAGGAGCTTATTATCAGATGAACTGCTAGTTACTTCCACTTTTGAGTTTGTGCAGAGTGGGTCTATCAAATGTTTTGCAGTTTATCTCTCAAACGGGGCATACTGCAATGCAGACCTCAATGATGGACCTGTACTTGAGCAGCTTAGTAAGGTGCAGAGTCAGCTGCAGAAATTTGCTAATTTGGCTCTCACCCTCTCCAATGAAAGTTCAGCAAATCCACTTGGGATTTTGGTGGAGAAGCTGCTAGACACTTTGCACATGTGCTATGACAGTTTTCCTGTAATGCTATCTGATGAACAGATTTCACGAGAGAGCATGATGATTCCGCTGAGATATCCTGAGGCCCAGAAACCAACGTCATTGGAATTAAAATTTCGGAGGTCGCAGAAGGAGAGAGAATTACGCAACTACAATGGTGTTCTTAGTGTCGACCTTTTCTCAACACCTGATACCACTGAGCCAATTCTATTTCGTGAGGTCTTTAGAAGAACTGATCAGGAACCTGCATCCAAGGTATTCATCAATACACAGTTGCTCAAAATATAAGTACCTCAATGTTAATGCAAAAAATGGGCTAATTCTCTTGAACTTGAATTATTCCCTTCTAAGTTTCTCTTGAAATTATCCCATACCAATGCAGTTTACATACATGCATATAATCATATCCATTTAACAATTCCCACTTGTTTCTATGATTGCAGAATTCCAATCAAGAGAAAGGAGCAAATGGGAGCAGAAAATCAGTAGAGTCCAAAAATGGTATACACCCTCTTCTCTCTTTAATGTCTCATTGCCTCTTGCTTTCCTTATTCTGTTAGTCTTGCTTAAATAAAGTAACACCCGCATATCTTCCAGATGATGGGAACACATCCTCAAGACTGAGATTCTTGTACAATGGCGTGACACTCCAACCATCTGTTACATTTTTTGAGTCGATCCTTCGTCTGATGAACAAGGGACAATCTGATCTCTTGATCGACCCATCTTTCTGGGAAGAAGAACACAACATAACCTATAGGAAAAGAAACAAAAGCAAGGAGATCTCTTCTCAGAGTTCCTACTATACTCAGTTATCGTACGTGCAAGAAAACCTTCAACGCGCATGGTCAAAGGACCCTTTTTTCACTGCCCTACTTCATGGCAAACTTCCTGGTGATCTGGATGTGTCTGATCTGTCATACAATCTTTTATTCATGCTGAAAGTTCTTGAAGGGCTGAACCGTTTTTCATACCAACTGTTGATGGATGAACAGATAAACAAATTTGCTGAAGGAACTCTACAAGATATGGATCTTGAGGTGGCAAGATATGCAGTTCCAAGACATCAGTTCATCAGTAGCCTTCTCGCAAATAAGCTAGAGGTGCAAATGCAAGATGCCTTGTTTGAGGATGGCCTCATACCCTCATGGTGTGTCTATCTGGTTGAGACCTGCCCATTCCTGTTGTCCTTCGACACACGGTGGAAGTACTTCTGCCTGACTGTGCATCGCTCATTCATTCCGGACCAAGTTAACAGTTCTCCAGAACAGGTTCACAATATTTTAAACCAAGTTACTGGTCACTCGGACCAGGTTAAGAGTCCTCCACAAAGTAAAAGGTACAGGGTAGCCCGAAGTGCTATCCTTGAAGGTGCTGTATCAGTGATGACCAGTCATGGCTCAAGCAGTAGGATCATTGAGGTGGAGTTCGAAGGAGAGGTTGGGACTGGGCGAGGTCCATCATTTGAATTCTACACTACAGCTAGTCATGAACTTCAAAGGACCGGGCTTGGAATGTGGAGAGGAGACAGTGGTGAACATGGATTCATTCATGCTCCTTTTGGACTATTTCCAAAGCCGTGGTCATCATCAGGCACTTCATCACAAGGAGTTGATTTTACTAATATGCTACAAAAATTCAAGCTTTTAGGGAATCTTGTAGCGAGAGCAGTTCTAGATGGAAGGATCCTGGATATTCCACTTTCTAAAGCATTTTACAAGGTCATGCTTGAGCAGGTAATTCTTTCAGCAATCACCATGCTATGACCCTTCTGATTCCCAATTTCTGATTCTGAACTTCTCCTTTGTTCTAATCACTGTATTTTTGGACTTAGGAGCTCGATATATATGACATCCCACTGTTTGATCCTGAGCTGGGCAAGACAGTAATAGAGTTTCAAGCACTTGTTAGCAGGAAGAAATTTTTGGAAACCTCTTCCAGAGCATCTAACCCTAAGGCTGATTTGTCCTTTAAAAACGTGAAATTGGAGGATTTGTGCCTTGACTTCACTCTTCCTGGAAATCCTGAATATGAACTTGTTACTGGAAGCTCAGAGAAGTTAGTAACACTTGACAGTTTAGATGAATATGTATCTTTGGTTGTTGATGCAACACTGAAGAGCGGGATTGCCAAGCAGATCGAGGCTTTCAAGTCTGGAATTAATGAGGTCTGTTTCTCATGGAATAGAGCTAAATGAGTTTCTCTCTCCTATGCAAACAGCAAATACTAATTTAGGTCTACCACTTGCAGGTTTTTGCTCTTAAGGCCCTCAAAATGTTTACAGAGGAGGAAATGGAACGCATACTATGTGGTGAACAGGATGCTTGGGCTGTACGTGTCTTTCTGTACTCCCAAAGTCTTGTGCAAACAGGATCCTTTCATTGTTCTAATTGTGTTTACCTTTTGTAGTTAAAGAACCTTGAGGATCACATGGAGTTTGAGCATGGCTACGATATGAGAAGTCAACCGATTATTATTGTAAGTATTATGCCTATCAGACTTTGTATTCCTTGAACTCTAACCAACTAATTAAGAGCTCAACTGTAACAACTTGCAGTTCCTGGAGATATTGCGAGAGTTTGGAAGAGAGGATCAGCGGGCTTTCATACAATTCAGTACTGGAGCCCCTCAGCTCCCGCTTGGTGGCCTAGCTTCGCTTGATCCCAAGCTCAATGTCGTACGCAAGGTTTGTCAGCCTAGCAAATTATACCATTAGGGCACAAACCTATTCTTTTGATGAATACTTATCTGCCATGCATCTTGCTTGACAGCAATGCGATGGCAATGTAGACGACGAATTGCCAAGTGTCAATACCTGCCGGCACTTTATCAAGCTCCCTCCTTACTCCTCGAAGGTAACACAAAAATGCGCCCCGTTCGCTTAGCTTATAAGTCGTACTTTTTCATTCAACGAACAATATTTTTCTTTCACAACAAATCAACCAACAGTACTTTCAGCCATAGCTTATCAGCCAAGCGAACAGGGCGATATCAGTTTAGTAATCTGTTTCGTTTTCATGAAGATGAAAAACTGAGACCTATTTGTCGTTGGTATCTGTTTCTTGATCGCAGGAGATAATGAGAACGAAGCTCAAATATGCCATTACAGAGGGTCTAGGCTCCTTCCACTTATCATGATAACAAGACAGAAGTGCACAGGATGATGGAAGAACAGTGTACATTATGAAGGGGTAGATAGCAACTGATTATTGGTGATTTATTAGAATCACACGACAGATCTAGACTTGATGTGAATAGCCATTAGACATCTCTATATTCTGATTTAGTTATTTTTTTGAACTAAAATTTATCTATTTTTCTGGTTGGGGATCGGATTAGTTGGTAGAGACGGAGAGTTTTCTCCCCTCGTATGTACTTGTATGTATAAAACTACTGCGTCGAACGCCCTTCTGTTTTCATCTCTGTTTTTTAATGATTTTTTTTTTGAACGTACTGGCAGGAGCTCTGCCTTTCAATTAAGATGGGATAAGAAAGTTTATGTACAAGCAAAGGTAACTAGGTTATAGTCCCCCCCCCCCCTTAAGCATGCGAGCTAAATGTAATCGAATGCTCTCTTCCTTTGCTCAATGTCTTCCTTAATCCTTGCGGCTACCTGCAGCACCGTTTGACTCATATTGTCGAAAATTCTCCTGTTTCTCTCTTTCCATATATTCCAAAAGGTGTAGATAGCTACTCCGTTAAGCCTACGACGCTCCGCTCTTGGCGCTTTTGCCGCCGCGTCTTCCCACCATGACTTGATATTGGTGGGGTTTGCATTTTGCTGTTGTTGGATTTGAGTGAAGTTTTCCCATGTGAGGATTTGATTCCAAACCGCCTTTGCAAAAGGGCAACTAAGGCATAGGTGGAGGCTTGTCTCTAAAGGTTAATTGCACATCATCACGACTGTTGTTGGTGAGGCCACCCTCTTTTTGTAGGTTTTGTGCCGTTAGAATTTTGTCTTGTACTAAGATCCATGCGAAGATCTTGCATCTGTTCTCCACATGCGCTTTCCAAATCAAGTCCGCATCAGAGTGGAGGAGCGAGCCTCTGAATTGTATTCTCAGAGGCCGATCGGGTGGAGTAATTCCCATCATTGGTCCAACGCCAGTGATGGTGTCCTGGGACGCCTGTTGTGTGTGCACATCCAGTATGCGATCCAGAGGGACACAAACTCCTCTATGTGGATAGGCGAGGTGATTTTCCTTCCAAGTTTATGCATCCAATTATTGTTTGAGCTCTTGCTGCACTGCTCGGGTTTGTCCTTGAGAGCAAAGCGGAATAAGTTGGGGGCTAGGTACTTGGGAGCTTGATCATCGAGCCAACCGTGGTGCCAAAACTTTGTCTTTGCACCATCCCCCAAGGAAATAATGATTGAGGAGTTGAAGAGAAGGCGGTCATCCTCATTACATGGAAGCTCTGAGCCGCTCCAAGATTTGGAGTCGTCCACCCAGTCTTGCCATAGCCATCGTAAACGGAGGGCTCGCCCAAATCTTTCAAGGTCCGGGACCCCTAAACCTCCCATGTCTTTCGGCCTGGTAACCGTTTGCCAGTTAACTAGACAGTGGCCGCCATTTGCATTGTCGTCCCCCTTCCACAAGAAAGATCTCCTGATTTTGTCTATCTTTTTCTTAGCCCAAGCGGCTAGAGGAAACACTGTCAGGTGGTATGTTGGCATGGAGGATAGGACAGAGGTTACAAGAGTGAGGCGCCCCGCTCTGTTTAGTAGTCTTCCTTTCCATTTGGGTAGTCTTTGCCCAATACGGTCTATGAGAGGTTGCACGTGGACCCTTTGCAGTGTTCTAATGTGTAGTTGAAGGCCCAAATATTTGCATGGGAATCCCCCTCTAGTGCCGGTGAAAGGTGCCAGGACTTGGTCTAGGTCCACGTTTGTACAACTAATAGGATGTACTGAGCTCTTTTGTAGGTTAATATGAAGTCCGGAGAATGTGCCAAAAGCCTGCAGGATGATTTTGACGGCGTCCACATCGTCGTACGTGGGGTTGACGAAAATGGCCGCGTCATCCGCATACATTGAGGTTCTCCATTTTGCCGCCGTGATTGGTAATGGGGTGAGTATCCCCTGTTGGGTTGCCAGGTCAAGTAACTGCTGAAGCGGGTCCATGGCTAGGATGAAAAGCATGGGGGAAAGTGGATCCCCTTGGCGGACGCCTCTGGCATGGCTAAAAGTGGCCCCCCGTCTTCCGTTCAGGATGGGTGTCAAGTGGATGTACGTGGGAGGATGGAGATCCACTCACGCCATCGTTGTCCGAAGCCCAGAGCTCAAGAGTCTCAAGCAAGTACCCCAATGCACCGTGTCAAAGGCTTTATGGATGTCAAGCTTCATGAACAAAGCCGGAAGCTTATGCTTGTGTAGTCTTTTACCGCTACGGACGCATGTAAAATTATCATGGATGCTTCGTGTTTTATAAAAAGCGCTCTGGCGTTCGAAACAAGGTAGTTGAGTCGAGGGCAAGTCCGTTAGCTAACACTTTGGAGAAGATCTTTGCAATGGCATGGACTAAGCTGATGGGTCTAAAATCAGTGACTCTTGTCGCATCGGTTTTTTTTGGTAGAAGGATTATGGACGCCGAATTTAGCCACTCGAAGCCCTGTGCATTCAGATTGAATAGACTGATCATTGCCGCCATAACATCTTCTTTAATGGTCTCCCAGCATGCTTTGAAGAATGCACCCGTGAAGCCATCCGGTCCTGGCGCTTTGTCGGAAGGCATTGAATATATAGTGTTTTTTATTTCTTCTTGTGAGAAAGGCACCTCCAGCTCGGAGAGGTCATGTTGAATGTAGCCAAGGGATTGCCAGTTTATGGTGGTCGCTCTCGGGACCACGGAGCCGATGTGGTTCGTAAAATAATCTTGTATCACCTTTTCTTTGTCTTGCTGCGCCATCGCGATCCCCCCCTCCGTATGTAGACAATGTATGTAGTTCTTTCTCCGTCGTGCATTGGCTCTACTGTGAAAAAATTTAGTGTTAGCATCACCACATCGGATGTAAGTTAGCCTCGATCTCTGTCTGATTCTTGATTTTTCAATAGCGGCGAGGCCAATGGCACGGGATTTGAGGCGGCGACATAGGTGAAGCTCCATGGCAGTGAGCAACCTATGCTCTTGGGCTGCTTCTAATTGTAACAATACTTCTTTTACTATGGCGAGTTGTATCCTTGTATCCCCTATCTTGTCTTTCTTCCAACGCTTGAGCGCTTTTGCCAGACGCGCCATTTTGATGTGCAAACGTTTCATAGGAATAGCCGAGGCGACCGTCCTATTCCAAGAATTATGGACAAGATCATGAAAGCCTTCCATCTTTGTCCAATAATTCTCGAAGCGGAAAGACGTGGTCTGATGGTGGCTAAGCTCTCCCTGAAGTAGCAGCGGGGTATGGTCCGACATGAGCGATGGGAGGGAGTGTAAGAAACACGCGGGGAAGAGCAGATCCCATTCGGGGGTGCATAGTAGTCTGTCAATTCTAGTTAGTGTCGGGTTGTCCTGTTGATTGCTCCAGGTGAAGCGGCGCCCATTTAACTTAATTTCTTTGAGCCTCAAATGATTGATCGCCGCTCTAAATGCCCCCATGAGACGCTGGTTTAGGTTGGAGTTGTTCTTGTCTTCCGCCTGGTAGATGAGATTGAAATCCCCCAGGATGAGCCATCTATTGTGTTCCGGCGGTGGAATGTTCTTTAATTCATGGAGGAACTGAAGTTTGGCTGCCTCTCCCTGCGGGCCGTATACCACCGTAATCTGCCATCTTGTTCCATCGGCCCTCATAGTGATCTGCGCAGTTATGGCGTTCGAGGTTAGTAGGATGTCGGAGAGATCGAAATAGTCTTTATTCACCGCAAGGAAGATGCCTCCTCGCGTATTGTCCGCCGGTAGCACAGCATAGGAGTTTACGAATTTTGTTCCGACCGTACGGCACACCACACTATGGTCCATGATTTGCATCTTTGTTTCCTGTAGACATACGATGGTTGCCGCTGTGGTTCTCACTAATTCATATACGGAGTCTTGCCGCGCTCCATCATTCAAGCCCCTGACGTTCCAGTTCAGTATCTGGCAATTCAACTGTGCCATAAGAAAACCAAAAGCGCCCTTTTTAACAAAGAACTGGGGAGGGAGGCTAGCTGGACGCCCTCTCCGGGTGTGATATAGGCAATAATTAGCAAGATAATGACACTGAGGCAAGCATTCATTAGAGCTGCAAACTGCTGTTGCCGGTACATCTGAGCTGCATTGGCCGTTGGCAGAGCGCTAGAAAGCAAAAGGTTTCTGGTCACAGGATTGGTCACAGAATTGATGCAACAGCAAACAACGAGGTGCAGGGTGCAAGCAATGTGTTGGGGAGGCGACTGTAGGCCTCTGGCTGTTGCCCCGTCCAAGCACCATTGTTGGACAGACACAAAAGATCTGGAGGTCTCCGAGTTTCCGTAGCGTTGAAAGATTATTAACATAAACCAAAAGATCTACCCCTTAGCTTCAGCAGGTATCTAGGCGATCGTGGCGGTGAGCGATGTCGCTGCGTCGAGGCCACACAAGGCCGTCAGCGCCTTGACGGCGTCGTCGGTGAGCGGCCCCTTGAACAGGTCAAAGTAACGCAGCATCGCCTCGTCGTGGCTGAGACCTTTGGCGTCGAGGATGCCGAGCTTTTCATCAGGACCTGCTGGCCCCTCGCTGAGTGTCCCCCTCGGCGATTCGTACCGCATGCGCGACGCTCCTGCGCGACCGGGATCGCTCCCCGCTATGCGTGTCTGTGGGGGTTGGGCTGGGCGACGGGACCTCGCAAGATTGGTTGAGGCAAAGGTATTGAGATCCCTTTAGGAAGTTCGACACCCCTCTGCTGCGGTCGTTGAGTTACGCCCGGCGGTCTCGGTACCTCTGGCGTGCGGCGTGGGAGAGGCTGTTGTGCCTGGATGGTGCTCTTTGGAGTCCTCTCAGTAACTCTCGCTGCGACGGCTGGCGGTTGGCGATCGCGTTCGCGCTTGCGCCCGCGTTCGAGTAGACGAGCCCGGGCGGAACCGCAGCACTGGGTGCTTCCGCCGCTTGCGCAGGTTGCGCTGCTTGCGCGTAGGGTGTGGACCGCAGGCCGCCTGTAGTAGACCCGTCCCGCGCGGAAGCGACGTTCAGCAGCGAGGTTGTGAGGTCGCTGCCTTGTCGCGTTGTCGTGGTCGTTGACGATGGGGGCCTTGGGGGGGCTTGGTGATGGATGATGGTTGCCACCGTTTGCACCGATGATGTCCGGCGACTTGCATCGAAGGCGCGGTGACGGTGATTTGGAGCGCGGCGTGGCGTTCCTTGTCTCCGAGCGCGTGCGCCTGTGCCTCCTCCGGTGTGTCGTCCGTTCCCGGCTGCGCCCCCTGGCTCTGCGCTGGACCTCCCCCGGGCGGCGGGGTTCCGCGGGCTTGGCGAGCAGCAGCGGCGCCCCCGTGCTTGCATCGTGACCAGCAGTATCGCTTGGGGCAGAGAGGCGAGCAGTGTCGCGGTTGCCATGGCCAGCAGTGACGCTTGGAGCCAGATGGCGAGCAGCGACGTCGGCGTCGTGTAGAGGGCGACGACGACCCCTTTTTTAATGATTGATTGTCAAAGAATATGCAAATTCATTTCTTCTGAATCTCAGGTATTAATATTTGTTGTCTAGTAACATGAATTTGTGATAGATAGCACTCACTGCCTGGTGTATGAAACCTGCATGATAACAAGTATGTAAATTCTGCTAGATTTCGGAAGCGGAAATAAAGATTGCATCTTGACAAGACATTCTAGTAATATAACAGAATGATCTGCTGGTGGCATCAAAAATCCCAAACCATTCCAGAGATATATATATATATATATATAATAAAAGCATAAAACATCACCACTCAGATGTGTTTTTACATCATCTGCAGCATATGAATTAAAATGTCACCGTGTAGAGGACAGCCAAAAGGGATACACTAAGTATATATATGTATATATATAATAAAGCGACCAATCCACTGCTTCGCCTATATGAAACAACGGTTGATGGACTACTTCCTAAGGTTCCAATCCAAAAAATCTCATCTCACGAACTACCATCCCCTGGCAACCCAAAAGTTCGAAGCATGGATGAACAAGCAACCTCTTCACTGCCTCCTCGTCTCGATCACCTGAAAGAAAAAAACATGATTTGTAACTACTAACCAAAGTAAAAACAAGAGCACAGAACAGCTAATGAAGCTACATTCTCATATAACACGGCGAAAGAAGAAGAAATTACCATGATAGTAAGTACGCGAACCGATCAAAGTATCTACTGAAGAGGTTCAACAGGTGAGGTGTCCGACGGCACGCTCTGATGTGGCTGTGGAGGATCAACTGGTGCGGCTGGAAGCGACGAGGTAACACGGAAGCTGACCAGGGACGCCCTGATGGAGCCGATCTTGGCGGTGCCTGAGAACGCCTTGTCGGCATGCACGCCGTTCTTGAAGATCACCAGAGCAGTAGAGTTCTCTGCCCGGACATCCATGACTGGCCCAAACCGGCTGAAGATCATGGTCAGGTGACGCGCCGAAGGCACAGCGCTCGCGCTGCTGAAGTTGAGCACCAGCCCAACCTCGTGATCGCCATTGTTCTTAGGAGGAAGCTGCTCATCTGCAGCTATTGCACACCTTGCCATGTCTGGCACTGGCACTGCCGGAGGTGGAGGAGGACAGGAGTTGCCGTTGGCCCTGAGGATCACTGGCGAGAGCGACATCTGCTGCGCGGCACGGCTCATGAGCTTCCCGATCTTGGTGGACATCTGCTGGGGTGTGGGCTGTGGTGGGAGATCCTCCTGTTCCAGGGCTTCGTAGTCGCCGGTGTCACAGGCTGCGTTCCCTTTCGTCGCGCTGCGGCTGCTCCTGGTCACCCTCCGTTTGGCAGAACCGTGACCGCCGGCTCCTGCGGTCGACGACCTCCTCCGCTTGGCTGTCGCAGAGACGACACCATCGATGCCGTGGAAGACCGTGTACTCGGGAAGGCCCCTCGTTTCGCCCCTCCACCGGCCAAACGCCTCGAGCTGCGCCCCGGCGACGGTGAGGTCGACCCTGTCAGCCCCGGCGAGCGGGTTGGTGGCGAGCGTGGAGACGTACCCGACGAGCGCCTCGCCCTGGAGCGCGCCCCTGGCGAAGGCCGCGTCCACGGGCGCCCCGTACGCGCCGTCACGGACGCCGGCGTTGTCGATCACCTGCCTGCTGGCGCCCGAGGCGCCGCCTCCGCAGTCGCAGCAGCACGAGAGGCCGGTGGCCACGCGGCGCGCGACCTCGGCCAGCGCGGCGTCCACGGCGGCGGCGACGGGGGCCATGGCGGCGAGGCGCGGGAACCCGGCGCGGAAAGGGAGGAGCGCCGCGGCCTCGTTCCACGCGAAGGTCTTGTCCCAGAAGTAGGCGACGAGGACTGCTTGGCGCGGCCTGCGGTGCGCCCGCGCTTCCGCCGACGCGTCCGCCGCGTCGAACACCTGACCGGGCCACCACGGGTGGTGCCTCACCTTGGCCCACACAAGGCGCCCGGGTGCCGCGAGGCCGCCGACGTCGTCCTCGAACGCGCACGCGTACCTCGCGCTCTCGCGGCCCAGCGGCGGATGCTGCGGCGCCGCGGGCTTCGCCGCCGTTGCAGGCCGCGCGTGCCGGCGCGGGCTCCGCAGTAGCTCCGCCACGTGCAGGTGCATGACGCGGAGCCTCCCCGGGCGCAGCACCGTGCTCCCGGACCCGAAATCAGCGTCCTTTCCGGGAAGCGCCGCCGCGGCGTCGCCCTCCGCCACCACCACCTCCGCCGGCGACGACGACGCCATGTAGCACGACACGCCTGGGAATAAAGAAAGAACCAAACGAAACGACACGATCAGCGCATGGCGCGAACTCCTCCTCCACAGCCGCCTCTCCTTGGACGTACACGAAACATGGAGAGTTGGAGACAGAGAGGGAAACGTACGGACGGCGGAGGGAGACGGCGATCGAGGCGCTTACCGAGGAGCGGCCGGACTGGTGCGGCGCGGGCGGGCGTCCGGGGCGAGAGAACGCCGCGACGGGTGGCGGAGGAAGCCAGCGAGACCGCGCGCGAGAGAGGAGGAGGAGGAGGAGGAAGAGGTGGTGGTGGGGTTTTGGTTGGGGGTTTGGGAGGGAGGCGCGGCAGGCAGGAAGGAGAAGAGAGGAGATCAGGAGCAGGAACCTTGATCAGGAGAAGGTGGGTGGACTGGAGTGTGTGATTGTGGGTAGGCAAGGGGGGTTAATGCCAAAAAAAAAAGATTCTTGCATGAACATGACTACATGAGCTCTGTCTCTCACGTCTGCAGTGAAGTTGTGCAGAGAGCCAGAGACTACTTTCTTCCTTCTTTTTGTTTTTGCGTTTTTTTTCATTTTTCTTTTGTTTTGGAAACAAAGGCTTTTAAAGTAGTAGTACTGTGTAGGTGTGGGTCTTGTGGATTGTGGTTGCCGTTCAATCATAGTTGGAATGCTAGCTTGTTTTGTGAATTGTGACAAGCAATGCAAGAAGCTTTCAAAAGGACAATCGTCCTGTTCTGCAGCACTACTTCAACACAGTATTTTTTAGTATTTTTCACTCACAACAAATCAGCATAAGCCAAATTTCGAGAAAACCAGCAGTGCCAATGCAGTTGGTGTGGCTGTGGATTTGGGATGAAATGTTCTGCACCAAACTTGAAAGTTGGTTGGTGCACGCCATTAACCCAGGTTGCTTTTGCTTTTCATTTCAAAGAGCCTCAGCCTTCGATGTCCCTCTTTCTATCTCTCTGCGGTCTCCCTTTTTTTTTGTCTGGATTTGGCTGCATCTTCTGTGGGTGTGGTGAGCCATGTGTGGGTGTTTTGGTGCAGATCGAGTTGCATTCTGTCCTGCTCCAGCAAGAAACTCATTGCACGAGAGGAATCTCACTGCGTCCTCCCTCCAAGCCAGCTGGGTTCTCTCTCTCTTGTTGTTCCGTTCCAGAGAGGCGGTTACTGATACTCTGCAGCAGATTGCAGGAGCATCTGCTTTATCCAACCGATTCCCGCTTCTCCTCTCAACGTGTTGTTCAACAACGCTGAGGAATTTGGTTACGATAGTCCAACGCAGTTGGTTGGTTCTGAGTTTGGTGGATTTGGACTCAGGCCAAAACAACACTTGTTCATGCGCTGCATCAAATTGTGGTATACAGGAGTATATCTGTACATAACAAGAAACATGGTTCAGCTAAAGAAAGGCCCCCTCTAGAAACGGTTGAGTGCAAATGTTCCTAATTCGGAAACATAGTTCTGCTTCTCAGTTCTATCCATGTTTACATACAAGTATATGTGATGTGATGAAGAAGATGGAGTTTCATAGGGGAAACTAATACTAATAGGAGTGGTTGACAGACACAATGCGGAGGGGACTGTGTTTAATTTGGGAGTGTTTTGCTACTAATTCGGAGATATTTTGCTTGTGGGAGATCCTATCGTCATGCGATGGAATTGGAACGTCGTTACTACGTATGACTGTAAATATTGCAAATAGCAGAGGGGCTGTTGTCGCCATGAAAAAGAAAAGAAAAGAAAGCAAAGTGATGCAGCAAGAAGCATGCATGCATCTCCGTAACCGTAACCGAAACTGCATCTCTGAAATTGCTGCTGTCACGCATGCCAGGGGTTTTTCCATATAAGCCTCATTATATGGCAGCATTATTTTACCTGTCACAGGTTCCATATAACCATGGCAGCATCGAATCGATCTTCTAGTTCTTGTTGCAGCCATGCACACATCAGCGGCGGGCGGTGGCCTGTTCTCTCGATCGTAATTTCGTGAAATTTCACAATCACGGGCGAGAGGTGACTGACTAGCTGTTTCAGACGCGCGCGAGAGAGATAGACAGAGAGAGCAGGTTGCAACTCAACACTCATGGAGGTCTTGGCTCCATGGCTTCATGTATCAGCATTATTGTTGTTGGCTGCATGCAGCTTTTTGCCTGTTTGGGGGTCTGGCACTGCTACCAGGGCAGAGCTGCTGCCTGCGTCGGCGGGCATCGTCAACCCCATGGCGAGGAGCCAATTCCAACTGTACAGAGCTGTGGGCTAATTTCTCCTTGGGCTTCTCGCAGACTGCGAATGAACGTGTCACCTGTCCGTGTAGCCCATGGACCGGCCATACCGTGGGCCTCAATTCCGTGACGTCAAAGGAAAAAAAAAGAGACTGTTCCTGCCTCCACGACGGCAAAAGTCAATTTAACTCACGGATGATTTTCCTCCTCCAACTCTAAGACGAGACATTTCACTCATTCAACTTTTAAAAGCGTTCAAATTATCTCTATACCTTTCTAGGTGCAACGTTTTTAAAACATGTTTAGATATTGGTTTCTAATACTTCTACGTATGAATTTTAAGAGGGTTTTCCCGATTGCACTAAATATTTTACCTTAATTTGTTGTCTTCCCAATTCTTGTCCGGTGTTCATCATAAAATCATGTATCTCGTGCCCAGAATGTATTGTACTTCTTTATTTCAAAACGTATTTTGATATACCAAGATTATATGTGTTGTGCATTCTAGAGTCTAGACATCACATTACTACATTGGCACCACCCTTACTCCCCGTTTCTTCTGGAGTTTGTAGATTCTTTTATACTGCTCGAGGTGTTGAGTTACGGATATTAGCTACGATGCTACTGCTTTTATTACTTATTATTTGTTAAAAAAATATTAGAACATATATGCGCCTTTTAGAATGGTGTATCCGCGTTTTCGTATTTCATGGCTTGTCGTACCTGCCAGGAATTAGTTGGTCTCTCACTATTGAAACTAGCCCGGCTTTGTCTAAAAAACAAGGATAATGCTCTCCTCAGACCGCCCATACGTCTGGATGACTTCTCCGTTAAAAAACACTGGACGCCGATTCCACATTCCTCCTCGCTCGTCGCGGCCTTATCCACCATGCCATCGGGCCTCTGCGCCCCGACTCCACCGTGCCACTCACCTTCTCTAGCACGGGGGCGCTCGCTGCGGGCGGCGTAGCTGCTCGGCGCTGCCACCTCCACCACGGGGGACCGCACCCGCGCCACCCTATCGCTGTTACCACGCAACCACCCGTCTGATGGTCATCCCTGCGTCACTCCGCGGCATCGAGCTCCGCGCCGATGAGCCTCCATTTCATCAAGCAGCAAGTAGATGTTGCGCTTCAAAGCGCATGCTGTAAGCGTATGTTTCAAGTGTTTCAGATATTTCAGAAATATGTTGCAAGTGGTTCATATGGATGTTGCAAAAATAGCTTAGAATATTGCATATGTTGCAATACTTGTACACGTATGTTGCAAGTGTCTGTTCCCAATGTTTTATATGTTTTCAGACATATGTGTGCAGGTGTGTTTATCTGGATGTTGCATATGTTTCACACATATATTGCAAGTGTTTTATCTGGATGTTGCATATGTTTAAAACGTTTTTCAAGTGTTTTCAGATGTTTTTGCAAGCGTTTCAGACACATGTTTCAATTGTTTCATCTGTATTCAGATGTATGTTGCAAGAGTTGTATCTGGATGTCTAAAAGGTAGATCGGGTGTTGCACACGTTACAATGTGATGTGACCCACCTACCGCAGCCGCCAACTGCACCTGCTGGGGCGCCGCCGAGCGGGCGCGGATGTCCAAGGAAGCGAAGGGGTGCGGGGGGTCGGGCGGGGTACAGGCGCCGCATGGGGGCGGGTGGGCCGTAGACGCCGTGTGGGGTCGGGTGGCATGCGGAGTGCAGGGCGGGAACAGGGTCCAGGTGCGTGCTTTAGTCCGGACGCTAGCACTGGCAGAAAAACAATGATGTGGTTGCCACATGGAACATAATTTCACATGACATGGCAGTAACTTAGCAAAAGTGAATTAATAAAAATAAGTTAGAGCAACTCTAAAAATCTCTTTATATCTTTCCTAATTGATAATAATGGAATTTTTGGTGAAAAAATACCTTTCAATAGCTGATTTAATTTAAACCTCCCCTAAATTGTCATTATATATTGGATTTTTCGCTAGCCAAAGATAAAGAGAGCGGTACTGCTGGCTCTCTAGAATGCGCATAAGATATAAAAAAATGTTGGAGGAGGGAAGATATAGACAATGTTTTTTTAATGACTCTCTGTATAATAATTTAAGGAGTGAGTTTAAAAAAACTATTGGCGATGCTCTTACAGACCCACGGTGTGGGTTGAAGTGAGATGCATTTAAGCCAAGATGGCGCGTCCTGCATCCAAAGGGGAACACCCATGGATCGATAATGTCGACAACACTGAAGGGCTTGACATCTCTAATAGTAAGAAGACACATAACTACATAGGAGCCATATCGTTGTGCCAAATGATGATGATTTTGACAACGGTGCTCATAGCATGCCCCTGGAGCCACAACCTTTGACTCTACGTTTGCCAAAGGATAGACATGCTGACTTTAACACCTGCCAAAGTCACACTTGATAAAACTAAATCTTGTGCTGACTTCGTACCTCGTTGGTCTGATCTGAATGCCCCGTCGCCTTTTAAGATGGAGTGTATATATGTAGCACTTGGACTTACTTGCAGACACCAAATCATCCTTAAAATCTATTTTTTTTGTACAATTGCATATTCAAATAAGGATGTGTCTAAAGGGAAGGGGCTTATGCCCCCTCCTCGCTGAAGCTGTGCGGAGGAAGAAGAGAGGAAGAAAGAAGTTATGGGCTAGAGAAATAGAAACTTAGCAAGAGCACTTACATGGTGCTCGTGCTTGCAGTTTGCCTCTAAGTAAGAGAATGAGAGGTAGCACTGCACGGGTTCATTACTAAGCGATATATATGTAGTTTAATTTATACCACGACAATATTTTATCTATTCATTTATGTGCTGAGTAAACTATGAGCTCGGCACTTCAACAATATTGGACTATTCCAATTTACATCTATCATAAGTGAAACTTATCTAAATTTTTATGTACCAAAAAGTATCAACCCACAATATCAAATTGGTTTCATTAAATCCTCTATAAAATATATTTTGATGGATAAGTTTGTTTTACAACCAAACTAGAGTGAACTATAGTTTAGTCAGTAGAGAGGGAATAGGCATGAGCGAAGTTGCGATTGTAGGCCCGTGCATTTGTACTGTACACAATTCCGTCGTTTGAGAATCGAAGAGGTTTGGAGTTCGTAATACCATGCGTGCGTAAATATACGCCTTAATTTCTACCGTGTCCGTTCCATTTTATCTGGCGCACACGCAAATCAAAATTCAAATTTTAAAAACTTTGACCAATAATTAGACTAATAATTTTTAACTATTATAATATAAACTTTATATGATTAGATTTGTAAGGAATTATACTATCTAATGATTATAAGTTTATAAGCATAAATAATATAGTATAAAGTAAATGAATGGTCAAAGTGTAATCTAGGAGACCCTGTTATTCTAACTTACGCCAGATAAAATAGAACGGAGCGAGTAGAAGCAATCAACGGGCGTGTTCGGCTGGCTTAAAGCCAGCCGGCTGGCTTGTTTTTCCTCTCACAGAATCACTGTTCACGTCATGCCAGAACAATATTTTTCTCTCACAACAATCAACCGGAACAGTATTTTTCAGTCCTGTCGAACAGGCCCAACAAAGTGGGGCAGTGATTTCTTGTTGTCAACTTGTCATGGTGCCATCCACTTCTGTAAGTAGAGCATGATTAATAGAACTAGTCCATGCGTAGCAGTGAAGGCTATGCTCGAGGGCAAGCAAAGGTCTTCGCTCTTCAAATTAACAAAACACACACACTATATTGCTAACCATTTTTTTGTCTATTCGATAATTGACATTGCTAACGAAGCAGCTCATTTTCACAATAAAAATGCATAGATTTCAGAAGCAAAAAAAGAAAAAAAAAACAGTTTCAAATAGAGCATGGAAGAGTAGCCATCAACAGTTCAACACAAACAGCACTTGTATTTGGCCAAGAAAAGACAAAAAAAAGGAGAAGAAGTTTTTTTTTCCCTTCCGTTTGGTTGCGCGTACTACTATGGCAGGAGCGGCGACAGATCCCCGTTCGTTTGACTGCCCAATCCTTGTCGGGAGCGTGCCCGTGCGCCGCACTCGGCGCCCTTCCAACGCGTTTCACCGACAGCCGGGGCCAGACACAACCCGTCCCCACCTGTCCGTGACGTGCCAGGTTCGGTGCGGGGGGAAAGGAAGGGAGCCCTCGAGACCAGGGCCCAACGAAGCGGAAGCTGACCGGTGAGCCAGGCTCCGGGTCGCTGCCTCGTGGGGCCCTAGGACCCGCTGTTCCCGCACGCCCCGGGACACGTGCCCGTCGCTGGCCTCGTGCAGGGAGCCGAGCCGAGGAGTAGTAGTAGGCGGCGGCAGCGGCACGCACGCACGCACAGGAGGCGCAGCGGCCGCACCGCAGCATCGACGACGCCCCGGCGGGCCCATCACCCACCCCGCCATAGAAGCAAGCGAAAGCGAGCCCGGGAACCTCACTCTGGCCTTCCCTTTCAGGGCTCAGTTCGGAGTGGGAGGGAGACTCTCACTGTACCCACAGCAGGAGCGGAGTGAGAGAGAGAGAGAGAGAGAGAGGAGCCCCCCAAGATTTTCAAGAAGAGGCGAGAGACGAGGCAGAGGTGAGCACGCAGCAGCATCCTTCAACTCCGTTCCTCTTCGTTCCTCAGCGGCAAAAATGCAGGCTGTTTCTCCTGTTTGTTCTTGCCCTCCGGCCTCCCTGCTCGCCGCATCGACTGCTGCTGTCTAGTGCGCGAGCTCAAGAAACGGCCCCCTGTTCTCCATGCTTGCTTCCGTTTCCGTTTATCCTCTGCCCCATTTTTTCTTCTCTTTCTTTCTTGCCCTGTTTATCTGAATGGTTTGACGCTTGTCATGGGCTTTTTTTGTGCTTTAGTTCGTCCTCTGCTCTTGCTGGCCACACCACGACCTGCTGCCACAAGCGCGAGTCCTTCCAGTCGAGGACGGGTTGGTTTCCGGCAACTGAAACCTTGCTATGCTGCTAAACTAAGACACTGCCGTAGTACTGCTGGTACGGGCGTTTATTATTGCTTTAATCCGCAGCCAATGCGTCATTACAGAGCATGCGGAAACAGAATAAACGCGCCTTTCTTAGCGCTGCTCGTACACTAACGCCGCCTTTATTTAAGATTCAACCCCCACGCAAACGATGCGTTACCAGCCCTCATTGCAGGCGTTGCTGCTTCAGTTCTTCTTCTACCAAAGCTTTCGTCTTTTAGAGAAACCTCCCTGTGCATCTCTCTGATGTCGCGTCACATTACCTGCATCAATCTGCTGGCGCTCGGCTCTCCTCCCATCTGCACTTTGGTCACTCCTCTGTCTGTTCTTCACCAGTTCTTGTCCATCGATGGATGCGTTTGCCCGGTCCACAACTACAACCACACAACCATGAGAGCAGGCAGGCACACTGCAGGATCTACCACCATAAATATCCTTCCTTCTATGTAAAACCGTGCAGTTTAGTTTTTTCTTCTTTGTTGGAGACAGTAAAGTAAACAGTGCGAGTTACTGCGCCTCCCCCGTTTGAATTTTTCACCCCTATACTCTTTCGGCGACACGAGGCCCATGCTATTGCTCCTCCTCCACTCCTGGTAGGAAAAAGGCTGCCATTGCTGTTTCTCCAGTTCTGCACCACCGGAGCGAATCCCCGTTTTGGCCCTCGCCGCGGAGGTGTGCTGGGGTGGTTGAACCGAGGGCAGTTTGGTATGTTCCCAATAGTTTAGGTTTGTCGTGGAAGTGGGTTCCTGGCTCTTTGCTGGATTCCCTCCACCGGCGTCCTTGGATTGGGGGTCCTTGCTGGTGCCACTGTTGTAGCCTCTGCCTCAGGGTATCGGCTGGAAACGACACCTCATACTTTCAAATTTGATGTGAAGGGAGGCAGAGATAGCGAGTACTATACATCACTTATTTTTTCACATATCCTGACTAGTAGCAGTAGTGAAGTTTCCTGGTTGTTTTTTGAGAAAGATTTCAGGTTCATTCAGTTAGTTGCCCTTTTTTTTTTTTAAAGGAAGTTTATGCCGTGTTCGGCGGAGCAAGTTCGTCTGGCTGTTTTTTTTAGCCAGAATAGTGTTTTCACTTGCAAGATTTCAGTATGAACAGTAAATTCCAGCCTGAACAGTGTGGAATTAATACCAGCCGAACACTAGCTTAGATGCCATTTAGCTCTTCAGCTTTTGTGTCTTATTACAGATGCTAAGTACAGGAGCAACTAGGCATGCTTTTACTTGTACATAAGGAAAATTGTGCAATTTTACTCACTTATCACTGCTTTCTTGTTTGCCCAGGAGTTTGGTGAGTGCATAAGGACTCTGAGGAATCTCATAATGCAGACTTCAAAAACAAGGTTAGCGCTCTCCCTCTCACTATTCTCTCTAGATGTCCTGCAACTTTCTTGGGTTGTAGTACCTCCATCTCGTTTTTCGAGGAGTCAAACGTTTATACTTTAACTAAGTTTATATAAAAAATATTAATAATCATGATACAAAATAAATATCATTAGATTAGTTATAGAATATATTTTTATAATAAATTTAATTGAAAACATAAATACTAATATTATTTAATATAAAATTGGTCAAAGTTGAACTCATTTTCCTTCTCTTCTTTTGTGATTGCCCAAGACCTGCTGCACTGAGTTCTGCACATGCATCATGCATGTGCATTTCTGGGTGGCCTGTTTGCTTGTTTTACGATCGTAAATTTTCACCGGGAACAGTGTTTTTTCTCTCAGACAGTAATAAATAATCCAAGGATTAATACGGGTTCCTATTTAATGGTTTTCTAACACAGTAGACAGTGGGCATCCAAGGATTAATACCCGGTTCCTATTTAATGGATCTAACCATTGCATTGTGGCGGTGGGGCCAATGCAGGTCATTCTGTTTTTAGGGGCAATACAAGTCAAAATACTTGTACATTTTTGTTTTGTTCCTGTTGTTAATTGAATCAGCATGGATTTTGCAACTGCACCACGTTGGAAATATGAAAATAATTTACAAATTTGAGGGTGACATGCTACCATAGGCTAGGCCCATATTTGTATCGAAGCTGCTAGGAACCTGTATGTACCATTTTTCTTAAGAGTTTACTTCCCTACCAAGCTAGCAGATGTGCTGAATGTACTGACTAGTACTAATTGCATTTATGTTACATTGGTTCTTGTACACAACACAAACAAGTGAGTCACTGTACAAATGCTTCTTCTTTTTTCTCAAGCTACGTGCCCTGTTGCCCTGTTCGCTTGGCTTATAAGCCGTATTTTTCAGCCAACGAATAATACTTTTCTCTCACAACAAATCAATTAACAATACTTTCAGCTATTGTCTACCCCAACACTACTTTCAGCTATTGTCTACCCCAGCTTGCTCGGGACTAAAATGCTTGGTTGTTGTATGATCTGCAGGACCATTTCTGGAAGCATGAAAATATTTTACGAATTTGAAATCTGCTATTGCCTAGATAGTTATTGCTCTTTACCCTAGTGAAGCCATGGAGTTAACTAGTAGTATAGTTTAAGGATGACATGACACCGTTGTAGGCTAGGTCCATATTTGTATGTGAAGCTAGGAACTTATGTACCATTTTGCCTAAGAGTTGACATTACTGCCCTACCAAACCAAGCTAGTAGATTTAGAGGGTGTTTGGTTCTTTAGGCGCTCCTAAAATTCATGTCACATCGAATGTTTAGATACTAATAAAGAATATTAAATATAGATTAATTACAAAACTAATTACATAGATGGAGGCTAATCTGCGAGACGATTTTTTAAGCCTAATTAATATGACATTAGCATATGTTTACTGTAGCACCATGTTGTCAAATCATGGACTAATTAGGCTTAAAAGATTCGTCTCGTAAATTAGTCGCAAGTTGTATAATTAGTTTCGTAATTAGTGTATATTTAATACTCCATGCATGTGTCTAAATATTCGATGTGACAAGAATTTTAGGAGCGCCTGTAGAAACCAAACAAGGCCTTACTGGATGTTGTTACTAGCACTGCATTGCATTTATGTTGCATCGGTCCTTGTATACAACTCAAACAAGTGAAATCGGGTGTCATTCATCTGTACAAATACTATTTTTTCTCAAGCTGTGATCTATGCAAGTACTGTAATGAAATATTAGAAGCCTGTTCGTTTCGGCTGGATTGGCTTATAAGCTGCTGGCTGAAAGTACTGTCGGCTGGTTTGGTGTGAGAGAAAACACTATTGGCTGACTGATAAGCTAAGCCAGATACAGACAGTTACAGGCTGTAGTATTGTAGTGTCATACAACTGTTTTATTAGTTCTTTGGGCAGCTCATTTTTTTAATAACTAAACCGTGTCCATGTCTTTGCACAAAACTGCATGCTTCTAGTAACTGTTCACATCATTATAAGGTCTTTTACAGTGACTGAATATTTGCTCTCATTGCATATGTGTGAATCTGCATAGATATACCGTGTCTTTTTTTGAGGTGATGGGATTTTCCGGCTTCAACCTCTTCAAAGAAGAGGCATCAGATAAACACTTTTTAAGAGTCGTTGGGTCCAGTACTTTCAAGTTCATAAAGTAAAAAGATGTCATCATGCCATGTTCAGCATATCTGCATATGTTGTTTATTTCCTGGATTCACATATCCTTGGTGCACTAAGGTCTGCAACAACTTTGTATGTTTATCTTATCTGGATCTGGATTTAGTTCTTCTGTGGACTCGTTGAGGTTTGAGGCTCAATGTGTTAACGTGCTTAGTTGGAGTTGGACTTTGGTGCCAGACATTTCCTTGTATCAGAAAAGACGTCATTTAGATAAAGAAAAAACAAGGATTTCCAAATTTAACTTTAGATGTTAGGATCATGGATATTTTAATATTTACATGTCTCTGTAGCCATACCTTGTATGATATGCACTCAACTTGATTAGTATGTGCAAGTTGGCAATCACAATTGATAAAATCTTTTATTTCTGAATCAATATTTTGTAAAGTATTTTTAGCCTGTTTAGATCGCTAATTTCTTTTAGTGCTCCTTTTATCATGACATGATGCTAGGTGTTTACATTACATTTGACCTCTGCAGGAGTGGGTCTTCAGATGCCCCGCAGAGGACATCTCCAAGGACACCACGAGCATCTCGTGTGGCAAAAACTGGAGGGAATGAAAATGATTCTACAGGAGTTACCCCGACAAGAACACCTACGGATAGGAGCCCAAAGGTCATTGAGAGGCGGTCTCCACGAAGCCCAATTACTGAGGTAGTGATATATCTTGCAGCCAGCACATTATCTTCACTCCTTGTTTTACTTCCGAACATTCAGTTTTCCTTATGTTACCAGCATGATTGGAAACCTCTACACTAACACTCAATTTATTTTGAGCAAATGACTATTTTGTTATGATTATTTCAACATCTGCATATTTTTCATTGTAGGAACTACATAATTATCTGTATTATGGTTTGCATCATGTATAATCATTTAGTCACATAGTTTACGCTCTGTTTCAGAAGAAGCGCCCCAGTAGGCTATCTGAATTGGAGTCCAAGGTCAGCCAGCTGCAGGATGAACTGAAGAAGGCCAAGGAGCAACTTAGTTCATCAGAGGCACGAAGGCGCCATGTGCAGCAGGTAGCCGAGGAAGCAAAAATGCAAGAGCAGGCTGCAACCTCGAAGCTGGAGGACTTGCAGCGCCAGCTTGACGAGTCCTCGGCTGCAGAGGAATCCCGTCTCCAGGAACTGCGCAAGATCTCACAGGAACGTGACCGTGCCTGGGAGTCAGAACTTGAGGCAGTACAGAAGCAGAAATCAGTAGATGCCGCAGCACTCAGCTCAGCCATGTCCGAGATTTCAAGGCTGAAGCAGCAGCTGGAGGCTTCAGCAGAGTCTGAAGCAGCCCGTGTGAAACAATGCGAGTATGTGGAAGCTGAGATTGAGGGCTTAAAGCAGGAGATGGAGATCCGCCTAGCGACCATCGAGGGCCTGAAGGTCAATGTCAGTGAGAGTGACAAGGCCGCGGCTGAGGCAAATGCCATGGCAAATGAGACTAAGCAGCAGCTGGAGACAGCAAAGGCTACCATTGACTCACTTGTAGCTGAGGGTGTCCGCATGCAAGAATGCCTGAGGTCAAAGGACATGGAGCTCAATGACTCCAAGGTTCGCATAGCATCGCTCCAGGAAGATCTGAAGAAGGCACAGGACATGGCCAATACTGATGTAAGCTTTGGCAACCCTGAGCCTGAATCTCTGAAGAAGGTGCTGATGACCACTAGTGACGCCGATGCCAATGGGAGCTGTGAAAGTTCTGACCCAGAGATTGAACAGTTGCGAACTGCTCTTGAGGTTGCTGAGATCAGGTACCAGGAGCAGCAAACTCGGATGACTGTCGAGACTAAAGGTTTGTACGAGATACTGGAGAGTGTGAAGGCTGAGAGCGCCCGCAAACTGTGTGAGCTTAGGCTCGAGCTGAAGAGCAAGAACGATGCACTCATGGAGGCAATGGCAGGAGCCTGTGCAGCGGGCAAAGCACAGCAGGATCCTCACAGGTCAGACGTCATGCAGCAGCCGGAGCTGGAGGCGAAGCTGATGAAGTCGATCACGGTCGTCGCGGAGCTGAAGGCGTGCCTGATGGACAAGGAGAACGCGCTGCAGAGCCTAGCGGAGGAGAACGAGACCCTGAAGGCGCAGGCGGGCAGGACGGAGGCGGAGCTGCAGCACAAGTACGAGGCGGCAGTGGCGGAGCTGGAGCTGGCCAAGGCCGCGGAGCAGGACGTCCGGATGCGGCTGGGGCTGGTGACCGAGGAGGCGGACAAGAGCAGCCGGCGCGCAGCGCGGGCCTCCGAGCAGCTGGATGCGGCGCAGGCGGCCAGCGGGGAGATGGAGGCGGAGCTGCGGCGCCTGCGCGTGCAGTCCGACCAGTGGCGCAAGGCCGCGGAGGCGGCCGCCGCCGTGCTCGGCGGGGGTGGGGAGAAGAACGGCAGCTGTGGGAGGACAGTGGAGAGGACCGGGTCGCTGGAGCCAGAATACAACAACTCCATCGGTGGGAAGCTGATGAGTTCGCCGTTCTCGGACGAGGTGGACGAGGCGTCGCCAAAGCGGCGGAACAGCAGCGGCGGCGGCGTGCTAAGGAGGATGAGCGGACTCTGGAAGAAGAGCCCCAAGTGAGAGGGGGTGGATGGGGTCTGATTAGCGGTAGCAGGTGCGAGATCAGGATGAGTAGTAGTAAGCTGATGAATGCAGCAGGGAAGAAGATGATTATGCTCTTTCTGGACTAGGAAACATGATCGTCTTGTTCGGCTGGTACTTGAATGAACCTTGTGTTGAGCAGCTGTTTTTGGCTGCCTATTCTGTACCTTACTATGATCCATTCAGCTAGTATCCCAGATGTTCCTGGTTCTTTCCATGTTTTTGAAGCGTTTTTATTTTTCCTTTAGAAGCTATACATCATATACGCCAGTTGCCTCAAAGAAAACGGGTGTGTTTATGGCTGACGATTTGGATGTATCAGAGTTCGGAGCAATGTCCACCGCCGGCAATCCTAAATCTTTCCATGAATTCAACCCAAACCTTGAAACCACCTGCATGAATCTCAGCTCGAGATTTGTTGAGCGAGAGGAATTCAAAATGGGAGACGCCGGCGCCCAAACGTCCGGCGTCAAGAGGTGCCCGGAAGCAGTTCTCACTCAGCCTATAAAAGTTATCTGGTTCCACACGTAACGGAGGGAATAGACTGTGCCCTGCTGCACGCAAAGCCAGGGACCGACCGTGCCCCTGCTGCCACCCCCTCCGCATCCCATCCCTCCGCTTCGCACTCACATACACGATGGCAGATGGGTTGCAACATTCAGATAAAATATTTGCAACCGAAACAACTAAAACACTTGAAACATACGTCTGAAATGCCAAAAAAACACGTGTAGCCATTGCAAAATATATACAACATACAAATAAAACACTTGAAACGTACGTTTGAAGTATCTGAAAACACTTAAAAACATAAGCTTGCAATATATATATATATATATATATATATATATATATATATATATATATATATATATATATATATATATATATATATATATATATATATATATATATATAACATCCATATCTACTTTTGGAACACCAAGATAAAACACTTGCAATATACATCTAAAACACTTGAAACATACGTTTGTAACACGTGTTTTTAGCGTAATATCTCCTTACTGTTTGGTAATGGAGGCTCGTCAGCGTGTGGAGGTCACGGGTGTAAAGCTCCCGGTGGCGTGGAGCTCGCCGCATCGGTGGAAAAGGACGCGGCAAGTCCGGTGAAGAAGGCCTTGGCGAGTCCACACGCTCTAGAAGACCACAGCGTGCGAGAGGCGCGATGGAGATGGAGGAATGCGGGTTGCTGCGGCTAGCGGAGTGGAGGGACGGTGGAAAGAGAGGCATGGTGGAGAGTGCGGTCACCGAGGCGCCGTGTGGTCGCCTCCTAGGCAGCGCGGTCGTGCGGCGGCGCTTCGTGAGGTGAGTTTTTTTTAACGATTTGGGCGAGTGCGAGTGGATAAGCAGGTAAGAACTACCGTACACCCAGAGTTACCGATTTTGCAATCCTCTCGCTCAACAAATCTCTAGCGATATTCAGCCCAATGAATTTTGAATCGGTAATTCTGGGTGTACGGGCGTCCGGCAGACGGGCTCATCGGATTGAGATCGCCAAGTTCGTTTTTGTCTTGGCATTTGGTCACGTGGGCCATTGCGATTTCTGCATTTCCACGGACCATGGTTTTTTCATTTTGTTGGTTTCATACAAGGGCGCTAAGCCTAGGCAAAATACCTAACAATATTTTCATTTTTACAATAACCCGAACCTAGACTAGAATTACTCAAACCCGAGGTACCAAAACCTAAGTTCGGATAGCGACAAACATACCCCTAAATTTTTCATTTGCCCAACTGACTCCATACAAGGGCGCTAAGCCTAGGCAAAATACCAAATACCCATTACCTATACCTGAATAATGTGAACCTGGATCCGAATTACTCGAACCCGAGGTATCCAATCCCAAATTCGGATAGCGATTTTGATTATCCGAAATTAGTTTGGGTAATTCGGTGAACCTGAGGTGCCGATCCAAAATTCGGATAGCGATTTTGATTACCCAAAATTAATTTGGGTAATTCGGTAATTCAGGTAATATCCCTAGTACCCAAACTACCAGAACTACCAAAACATTTGTCTCTATCTTTGTATTTATCATGCGCTGATAGTTGAACACTTGAACTTATCACTTTATTAGAATATAATTCTCTCTGATGGAACAAGTGATTTTAATACATTATTTTCTATAAAATGCTATTGAAATTCTATATAAATTGCTGCTGAAATTGTATATAAATTGCTACTGAATATTTGTGTAGTTTGTTGTTGCTTTTATTTTTTGTAAATTCGAGTATATCGGGAATATCCAAACCCGAATTATTGGGTACCCGAAATTACGGATAGTGTTTTTTCAGGATTAATATCGGGTAGCATTTCTCGTTACCCAAATTTTGAACTACCCGAATTACCCGACCTGAAAAATCAGGTAACCCGAACGTCCAGGCCTAGAGGGCACAGCTAGAATTGAGCAGGAATAGTATCGCCTCAGGAGATGGTATTAGTACGTAGAGGGTTTAGCATGCGCGTTCATGATGCATCACCACATATATTATACAGTATATATTATAAACAAACGTCGCAGGTGCATGCATCTCTGCTTCCATTCCATCTTATGTATCCGCAGCACCATGAGAATTCACAAGTAGTATGCACTATGCAGATTTCAGAAAACATGTCTTGACTCAGAATTAGTAGTAGAGTAGAAACTCAAACTCTAGACTAGATCTAGTACACTTGCATAGATGAAGCATGGAAGCAACAGTTCCTTTCTCCCATCCTTGTCCATGGCACAACAAAATGGATAAGGAGACGAGAGAAGCAACAGCTACCTAAGCTACGTAATTAACAAGATACAACATACAGCATGGGCTACATACATGGAATGGATGGATCAGAATTCAGAACCAGTGGTCTCAAAGCAATCTAGCTCCTGGCTGGTCATTATCAAAATATCATGCGACGAGGACGTAGACGGCGTAGATGATGCCCGGGATGTAGCCCAGGATGGTGAGCAGCAGGCAGATCCAGAACTCAACCTGCAGGCACAGACACAGCAGTAACTAGATTTGTATACATCGCAAGCAATTCCTTACACCTGACGAATGACGGATGCATCAGATGCTAAGCTGAGTTACCCCGATGCCGTAGCGGAGGAAGACGCCGACCGGCGGCAGCAGGATGGCCAGCAGGATCTCCAGGAACGTCTCCGACCCCATTGCCGACGCGCTCGCCGCCTTCTAGCTCTAGCTGTATATATTCTACGGTAGTTCTCTTCTATTCTAGGTGCCCAAGAGCCGGGAGGAGGTAGTAGCAAGTAGCTCAATGTCAGGGCAAAGTTTTGCCCAAGCTAGCTCAGCTCAGGCACCACTGAAGCGTAGTAGCGCTGCAGATGCTGATCCCAGTCCCAGGGAAAGAATCAAAGAAAGCTGCCAGCAGTGCCAGCAGGAGAGAAGACGTGGCAGCGCTGAGCTTCAGTGGTGCAACACCTGGCCTCGCTTCTAGGACGCGTGCCCTGCCTAGCATTACGTGTGCTTAGTTTAATCTCATACCTAAATAATTAATCACTAATGTGCGAAAACGCCATAGTAGTGACGCAAGGAAACTGACTTTGCATCAGTTGCCGAAATTAGCAATTTTGGTCAAATCTTGTTGAGTTGAATATTAGATTGCTTAGGTCTGTAGGTCTGTATCAAGCCTTTTCCTCCCATTCTTCACCCTTTAATCCTTCCCTCTTCCTCGCTCCAAGTTGTATTTTTAGATTCAAAAAATAACAATTATTAAAAATTTTTATGTCGATCTCCGGTACAGAAGGGTTGCATTTTTGCTGGGTTTGGTTTATATTTACCTGACCTACCTTTTTTATTCCAGTGTATTCACAAACTTAATCACTCGATTACCGCAATTAATTGTTAACAAAAGAATGTTTTTCTTTTCCACATTTTGCCGATGCAGATAGAAGTTTGATGTACCTAGACACCCCTGCTATCCACCGTTTTTGAGAGGGGTGAACTCTTTCATGGATCTCGCGGCGACGGACAGGGCAAAATGACAGTCTACTGCCCGTGCCACGCTCGCATCAATGAGTTTCCACAACTAGAGGATTAGTAGAGGAAGGCTATCTCTTTTTTTTTTGTTGAACAAACAAGGCGAGGCGAGGCCTTAATGAAGTGGAGGTGAACAACGATGTGGAAAAAGGGGTCCCAGCCGAAGACATGGATCATGATGACCTCAACGGTAGTTTCTGCTGGCTTTGTCTGCCCAAAACTCACCAAACTCTAACCAGCAAAAAAAGGACATGCAATGATGCAAGCAATCGGTGATCCAGACACACACATACCATAACCTCTCTGCATTGCTGACTATAGTAATAGTAGTGTATATTTCAAGAAACTACCACCACAAACATGCCCTGGTACCTCACCTGCAACTGGAAAGGCAGGCCAATGTCCAACTTCGTGAGTCATCGGAACACAAGGCAGATACATACCACAAACAGCTCCTGCTCAACACCGCTGCCACAGGTTCTGGGCAATGTTCTTCGCCATGGCTTTCTCCAGGAAAAGGGCAGACTGCGCGGTAATAACCTGGACCAATCCTCACGTCAGCGATCCCACGCAACAAAAACGTCTCTGGCAACGAGCAAAGGCGAAAGGAACAAATCGAAGCTATGCCACCGGGAACACGGAAAAAATCTCATCCCCATCGACCCGGGAAGGCGGGAAGTAGGTGACTAAGCAAAGGCATGTACATACCTTGTATTTCCTTGCCTAGCGCAGAGCCTCCAGGTATCACTCGTCTTGCAGCAATGCAGTCACACATGGCCATGGCGGGCGCAGGGCTCACTCCCTCTGCCCATGTCCCAGCTTCCTTGTTGGCTCATGTTTCAGACCCAGTTCCATCTTCCTTGGAAGGCTCGAGATTCTGCAGGAATTGGTAGATAATCAAAATGAATCTACTGATCAATGCAATGTCAGAGTGCCTTATGGTAAACATCAGAGTCACTTGTCAAACCAGAATGTGAATTGGCAATTGGTAAACATTTTTGTTGTGACTGGCAACCAACAATGTGCAGAATGTGACCGCTAACTTTTGGTGAATCACTAGAAGTATGGTGTGATTACAGCAATAGGCTATAATTTGCGTTAGCAAAATCTGATGACCATATTCAATTCCACCTGTCAAATGGGACTCCAGGAGCTCAATTATAAAACAGGCAGAGCCAGGGTCCAAAGAATTCAGATAAGTGTAGCTGTTATTAGAGAAAACCCCAAATGCAAAATATATGAAATACAAAGCAATATCTCCATCTGCTTTACTTTTCATGTGAATAGTCTCAACTACTTTTCAGTTTAGCAGGATAGCAGTCAATGGGAATCTTAGCTCAACAGAACATCAACAATAATAGTTTCTAAATAACATCACAACCATCTTGAACGGCATCATTACATTCTGAAGATGATATTAGGCTGAATGACAATACTGTCATCTCTTCACTCCAAACTCCAAAGTAACAAAATGTGGTAGCTAGGCAAGCAAATTTATGAAAACGTCCAATTGGTCCTCATTTGGGCAACAAAAATGGAACAGATGACAAGTTAACAACCTGCTGCAATTCTACATGCAAAGTTACTCTCTGAATAATTGTTGGAATCATTAGGCAGAGGCACAACCGAAGTGCTGCCTTGATTCTTCAGAACCATCGGGCAAACTAAAAAGCACAACCCAAGAGTTACAACAGTATGAAATGTACACATTGCACAGCATAATCATCATTAAACATTTAATAATCACAAGAAACCTGCCTTGTTTGACACAAATAATGTTATTTAAGGATAAAGGTTGCTACAAGCTAGTAGTGTTGCCATGATGATAACATAAAGGCTGTGAGGAGCCTTGAGCCCAGCCTTTGAGGCACTGCAAATAAGACAACCTAGTACCTTTTGATCTTATCTGGTTTTGTCCTGAGGAAACATAGACAGCATGCGCTGCACAAAAAATCAAAGCATACACCACAAAAGAGGAAAATGGATGATATGCCAATGATCTCGCAGAAAATATGCATTGCCATCACGCTGGCCTGATAAAATTGTCTAAATGGTCATATTGCATGGAAGCATTATGCCAATTGTATCAGTGATACAGCAGATTTATTCTTTATTAATGGAAGAACTAATGGCACAAATAAACAACAAATATACCAACTGGATATTGGCAATCATCAACAATTTATGATACCAAACCAACAACAAATACCTCCACAGAAACTCCATGATGATAGCAATAAGACATGCAAGGTCACCAAGCATTTCATCATCAACAAGAGCTAAGAGCCAGACAGGCTGGAACATCTCAATTGGCGAAACTGCCACGCTTCCAGCATGCTGGCCATGTTGCATCAATGTGCCTGAAGACTCCAGGATTTGCTATCACCGCTTACAATTTGCTGCCTTTTGTTGGCAGCATCAGATCTATGGAAACCCAATGTTCCCTGACTTGTTGCTCCATGCTCAACTCCAGGATTTGATTGCACAGTTGTATTCACAGATCCACTTGATTGGTCTGAATTCACACGGGAGCCCTCAACAGGCTGACCACTGAACAAAACTGAATTCATATTGCGCTCTGAGTGTTCTTATCCTCTTTGACCACCTCAAGATTAGCTTGATTTCCAGTGTGATTCTGCTGCACTTGGCTGCCTTGGCCTTGAGCGCCACTATCACTCACAACAGGTGGTTCAAGTTCAATGGAGATCTGATTCTGACTTCTTCCATCAAGCAAATGCTGATTCTTCTGCAGACACAAATTAGCAGAATGCCCTTTCTCTCTACAATGATAACAAACTCTCTTAACTGGTTTCTTTGGGGTGTCGCTCTTCATAGAATTGTTGTTTGACCTAGGTTGACATGGTCCTTGAGAGCCAGTGTGCTGGCCTGGAGTGTTAGAAGGCTGTGGCGACTGTAAGTTCCTTGTAACTGATTTGCATGCCTTGGAGGACTGATTAATTGAGTGATCCATGTCGCCACAGATGAAACTTATTCCTTTGGCGCAGCTACTTTGTGGGAATTGTACTGGAGTCTGGTTGCAAATCTTTCCTTCTGATGGAGACAAATTCTGCTTCTGAGTGTCCCTATTGCTAAATAACAGTGGATACTTCTTTGGGCAATTAGCCACCAAATGTCCTTCTTCTTGACAACGGAAACAAGCCTTACCAGCAGCCTTGCCTGGGGTGCTACCCTGATGAGATTGAGCACCTTTTAATGATGTACCATGAAGTACAAGACTATCGCTGGCTTGGTATTTCTTTGGGCAATCAGCCACGAAATTTCCTCCTTCTTGACAACGGAAACAAGCCTTACCAGCAGCCTTGCCTGGGGTGCTACCCTGATGAGATTGAGCACCTTTTAATGATGTACCATGAGGTACAAGACCGTCGCTGGCTCGGTCCTTCTTTGGGCAATGAGCCACGAAGTGTCCTTCTTCTTGACAATGGAAACAAGCATTGACTGGGGTCCTACCCTGATGAGATTGAGCACCTTTTAATGATGTACCATGAGGAAGAAGACTGTCGCTGGCTTGCTGATTCTGAGAGTTCATCTTCACTTCACTTATTTCACTTGTTTGCTTCTTAGCATGCTTACCCTTCCAAGGCTGAAATTCCTTATAAGTGATACTCCACCCATCTAGGACTATCTTGTGTGGATTACCTCTGACTTGAGGAACTGCTGACTCCTTAGGGTTCGGACCCTCCTTACTAGAGCATTGCACTAGAACTGACGGTGCCGTAAGATCCAGGTGCTGACTACTTTCCAACTGTGGCTCCTGTGAGGTCGCCTTCCTCTTCTTGTCAACATGTGACGGTGCCGTAAGACCCAGGTGCTGACTACTTTCCAACTGTGGCTCCTGTGAGATTGCCTTCCTCTTCTTGTCAACATCAGGGTGGTGATTCTGGCTTGTCTTATCTTTGACTTTGCTTGAGTTGTTCTGAAGACAGGGAAAACCGTAATGTCTACAACAGTGGCAGGGTTCCTGAGTTCCAAGTGGCTTACCACTAATGCCTTCATTAGACTTCATGTTTTTCAATGCTTTTACTACTTGCCTCTTCAATGGTCTTTTTAGACTGCCAATCTGGTCTTTCTCCTGAGACTGATGAGAATTCTTCTGTTGGGTCACTCCTTCCAATACTTGCTGCTGCATAGCTACTAGCTTCCCCATATTGAAAGGGGGCAGGGATGGCATGGACGGATTCTCCTGATGGTTGACAATGGACACACCATTGTTGCTCTTGAGAATTGAAGCTTGTACAGATACAATCTCCTGGAGTTTGGCCATGTGCTCGGCTGCTGTTTGTAGAATCTGGGCTTGCCAAGCAATTCTTTGTTCTGTGTTGAGTGAGTACAATAAATGTGCTTCTGGAACAAAGTTGTTGATCCCACTGTCTTCAGCATCACTTGCTGTGTTCACCATCTGATGTTTAGCAAGGGTAGCATGAGCAGAGGTAGAAGAACAAAAGCATAAAACGAGATAATGAAGCAAGATTACAAGGATTAGGATAGCTCAAGGAAAGGTAAATACAAGACAAGATACAACCCAGCTAACTTATTACTTATATATAGACAACTGATGTCATTGTGGATGGGAGTCCACAACACATCAACACTCATTAGTCATTACAAATAGCTAATCACCGAAAGACACAAGAACAAGCACAGCACACAAGCTCGCTTAGAAAATCCACATGCAACCTCTGATTGAGTGAACTGGGCAAAGACTGCATTGCATGCTCTGTCCTTCTGCCAAAACCGTTTGGAATCAGGTTATGACATGGGAGCACTTCAACATTGTGTTAGCCCAGCAAGATAATGAACCATCGGCTATCAGCGCTCGGAGGGAGGCAGCAGCCTGGAAGGTCCCAAATGATGAATGGGACGCTTCAATTGCTCAGGAACCTACATAATATGGAACATCTGGAAATAACGAAAACCTAAGGATCTTTGGAAACAGATTCCAAACTGCACAGCAGGTGGCTTCAAAAGCTAAAGATGACATCGACCAGCATAGACATCTTCTACTCTTCTCCTGTAAAAAAGAGTGCTAATTTTGAACTCCTTGCTGTGTCTTGGGGGGATGTGTTTGGGTCTAAGGCTGGACGAAAAACTCGTGACTCGTTAGCTCGCTCGACTCGTAGCTAGCTCGGCTTGGCTCGACTTGGCTCGTTGTGTTTTCTTAACGAGCCGAGCCAGCGTTTCAGCTCGTTAGCATAACGAGCTAACTCGAGCTGGCTTGTGAGCTGCTCGCGAGCTTAAGAAGCTCAGTATAAACGCAAGGATAGCAGACCAATGGAGGCCCAATAGCCATCACCCGGCTCATTCTTTATATACTCGCAATAAAAAATTGATCCTCAAGCTCACGCTGGCCAACCACTCGCCCATCCCCAAGGGCCAAGGCCTAGAAATATCTCTGGTCTCGTTCCTCTCCTACATCTATCGTCAGACCTCATGCATTAGCACTCGCACGGATGCGACTCTGTCACGGATGCGGGATGCCACATGCTTCTTGCCCCTCTCTGTTCCTCGCCGCCCCCATGTCCTCTCTGGTCTTCACTTCCTCCCTCCACCGGTGCTATCCGCATCCGCGACGGCGGAGATGGCGCCGCCGATTTCTTGTTCCTGGAGACGACGCCAGCATAGATCTCACGCAAAGTTACAGAGGCATTGCACAGCTACAACATCGTGCCTAGGTACCGATCGAGCATCGTGTAGATGACATCCCAACCTACAATCCAAGCTGCTCCCCATCGTACTTTCCAGCTTCCTAACCATCATCACCAAGCACGTCGAGCTCGCGAGTTGAAACGATCTGGCTCGAGTTTTTTCACGAGTCGAGCCGAGCTTCATTTTTTGCTCGTTTGCTTTTCTAGTTGAGCTGAGCCAGCTCAGTATCTTCACGAACTAACACGAGCCGAGCCGAGTTGATTCGGCATCCACCCCTGTTTGGGTCCCAATAGCGATCTCTTTCCTCTCCTAAATGGAAGGCGGAGCTCTTGCAATTTTCGTTCTCCTAACTGGAAGGACAATGTTATTGCGCGACAGGGAATCACGCGACCCCTTCTTCCTCCTCGCGACGCTCCCTCCCCACGCCCCTTCTCCCCCGCCCTCCACCACCGGTGGCCAGCAGCTCCCGCCGCCTCACCGCACTACCCACCTCCCTTGACCCCGCCCTCCCCTAAACTCAGGGAAGCTGCCGGCGAGCTCCGCCCTCGTCCTAGCCCCCACCCCGCCCCCGTCCCCACCGTTGGTGGCCGGCGGCGAGCCGCCTCGCTGCGCCACCCTCAACCCGCCCCTCGACCCTGCCCACCCTAATCCTAGGGCAGGACGCCGGCGACTGTGATGCTCCCGCTGCCCCGGCGGGCGGTGCCCCCGCCGTCTCTCCCGCCACCACCGCCGTGCTGTGGCCGCCTCCCCCCGACCCCCCTTCAAGAGCCATCGAGGAATAGATCCATAACCTCACCGAAACCCTAACCCTAACGCCGCCGCCGTCTTCTTCCTCTCCAGCAGGTCGCAGGTGCAGGATCGTGGGCGTGGTCGCATGGTCACATGGGAGAGGGTGGGCTGGCCAGCGTCGTGCCGTACGCACTCCGCGCAACGGTTGCGTGTTTGTGTTTCCATGGCTGGAAGGCAGAGCTCCTTCCATTTTTTGTCCCAATAGGGGGAAAAGTACGAAAATTCCTAGCTGCGCATGTTCTATAAAAGCAAACGTGATTGGATCGATTGGGACTGGGTTAGAGCATCAGACGTGAAGTACAACCGGATGCTCCATCGACACCCACCGAACAGGAATCAAATCACAAGGGGAATCATGGTACAGCAAAGATCAACCAGGCTAGCAAAGCGTCCTTGAGCACTCCAATAATCAAGCAAGCCAGCAATCTACTGTACAATCGAATTCGCAGCGAGGCCAAACAGCGACATCGCAACGAGGTCTCGATCCATGCCTGCGTCGCGCTGGGTGGCTAACCAGCACCCGTAAGGCCCAAGTCAATCGGTCCTGCTGTTGCTAGCACTCAAAGCATCGCCAAAACGCGTATACCTACAGTACGGAGGAGGGTTTCGAGGGGGGAGGTGGGCACCGTACCTTGGAAGAGCAAACGGCGAGGATTCAAGCGACCTGGGATGCCCGAAGCGGACCACGCCGCAGGAGGAGCCACCCACCCGAGAAGAGGAGCGGAGTTGGGGGCCGCCGACGAGAGGAGAGGAGGGGAGGGGAAGGGCCGAAGGGGGAGGAACCGCGATCGGGTCTGGTGGTGCCGTGCGAGCTCGTGCCGACGGTTTGTCGCCGCGATTATCCAGGAGCCCGATAGGTTAGGGGAGAATTTCTATTTTTTAATCTTTTTTATTTTTTTAATATTTTAATAATAATCACTCTAAAAATATCTTTGCGGATTTTTTTTTCTTGTTAACGCCGATGGCACGACCAAACAACATCCGCCACGTTAGACGATGTTTTCAACGTACAAAATGCTATCACGATAATCCTGCTGGTGTGACAGTATTATTTTGTCGCGCCATCGGGATGACGTGAGAAGACAAAATATTTGAAAAATTATAACTCTTTGATATGACTTTGGATGAAGATGAAATTTATATAAAATATATAGTTTTCGATGAGATCTACAACTCTATAGTTTTGAGTTTTTTCATTTGAAGAACATTAAAATGCTAAAAAATAATATAAAATTTCAATAGCATAATAACAGCGTACAAGTGCTTGTCACATTAGAAAAATAAATTTTTTTTGCATGTTATCAAATGAAGATACTTTTTACATGAAAATTGTAGCTCTCAATGAGAACTACAACTTTGTAATTTTGAGTTTTTATATTTGAGATAGTTAAGATGCACGAATAAATAATATAAAATTTCGGCAGCATAATGAACACGTACTAACGTTTGTCGTATTTGAAAAATAATATCGTTTTTTGTATGGTTACATTTTATATAAAAGTTGTAATACTTAGTGAGATCTACAAATTTATAGGTTTGAGTTTTTCATATTTGAGGTCGCTAACATATTCTAAAACTAATATAAAGTTTTAGCAGCATATTAATGATGTATCAAAGCATATTTTTTGAGAAAAATCATATATTTCTTATTTGATATCACATAAAAATATTTTTTAAATAAAAGATGTAGATCTCATTAAAAGATTCAACTTTGATATAAAAAGTACCTCCATTTGACATGATACCAAAATGATATTATTTTTCTAATGCGATAAGCACTACTACGCGATTACTATGTACTAAAATTTTATATTATTTTTTTTAGCATCTTAATGACTCTAAATGTGAAAACTCAAAACTATAAAGTTGTAAAGATATATGTAATTTTTTTTCATTTGACACCATACGGAAAAGATATTATTTATCTAATGCGAAAAGCACTAGTACGTGGTTATTATGGTCCTAAAATTTTATATTATTTTTTAGCATCTTAACTTTCTCACATGAAAAAACTTAAAACAACAAAGTTGTAGATCTCATCGAGAGCTATAATTTTTATATAAATTTCATCTCATTCAACGTGGTATCAAAGAGTTATGATTTTCAAAGGTTTGATCTTGTCACGCCACTCCCGGTGGCGCGACACAAAACACTGTCACGCTAGCCGGAGTGGCGTAACAGCGTTTCCATGTCAGAAATGGCGTCTAACATGGCGGATGTTGCCGCGTCAATACATATGGCGCGACAACGTTATTTGGTCGAGCCAACGACGCTGGTTCGACTAAAAGAGGCAAATCCGCAAAAAGGTTTTAGAAGCGATTATTATTAGAATATTGAACAAAAAAAGATTAAAAATAAAAAAAAACTAAGTTAGGTTAGAGCCCAGAGCTTACTAGGCCAGGCTTGGATCAGTATTATAGGACCGGTCCTCTGCCTCTCCCTTCCTTATTAGCGTACTATTTTAATAAAATAATAAAATAATAGTGAGCGTCAATATCCGTCGTTTTTTCAGCCACATGACTTTGGACGTGTTTAATATCCAAAATCCTTTGTTCGAAACATCTAATATAATATCAAAAGTTTTCATTTCGTGAACTAAATACAGTCTTAGTATTGTAGGACCGGTCCTCTGGCTCTCCCCTTGGCCCTGTTCGTATCATTTTAATAAAATAACAGTGTTTTTTCTATCCGACAAATCAGCACGAACGTCAGGCGGTTTTTCAGCCAGCCGATCTTTTGCTCCCTCGGCACTGCACGGCTGCGCGTGCGCGACCTGCGCCCAACCCCAGCCCCCAGCGGACGGCACCCGGCGACGGCGAGCAGCAGCATCTGCCGGCGATCCGGCCCTCCCAGTCCCAGCTCAACTCAAGCTCCGGCTTGAAGCAAAGGGAGCACAGCCATATCCATTCTTCGGAGTAAGAATTGAAAATTTCGCGTTTGTATTTTTTTCATTGGATTCTTGTAACCTTGCTGTTTTGTGATCTTTCTTAATTATGAGAGACAATGGCGCTATGCCACTATGTTCAGAACTTGTACTTTTTTTTTTTCGAAGTTGTATGCACATTTGTTGATTTGTATGGGAAACATGACGAACCATCCCAAATGATTAAATTGAGAAAGGGATTCAACCTGGAAGGGGGATTGGATGGTGGGAGGGGATCGATCCAGTCCTTCATAAACCATCTCTCCATTGTATTGCTTCCCCAGCAGGCAGCAGCCAAACGAAGGGAGTGTGCGGGGTAGTTTGATTTGAAGCCAGGGGGAACACAGACGTTGTTCAGAACCAGAACTCCTAAGTTACAACTTTATAATTGGCTCTAGTGGAATTTCCTAATATGTAGTATCTAACCTTTGGTCGCCGTGGCTAATAGTAATCAGTTGTTCTTTCATCAGCTTATCTGCTTCTTTTCGGAATACAGGGTGTGTCTCGATTTGGAAATTGTCTTAGGTCTGATAGATAAATCAACAGCCAAAGTTCATTTTATTTAGTAGCTATATTAGGGAACTCCCCTTTCCGGGAAAAAAATACTCTTATGTTATGCTACGAATGAGAAACTGTGGCACATTATTTTCTGCTTGCTCAACAGAATTGGGTAATCTTCTATATTTTATATATACTCGTTACAGAAATCTGAGTTAAGAGAAAGATTTTACAGTGATGTCTTTCCTGCGACTGTTGCCTCAAAGACTTCCCCGTCTTATCAGGTATCTTTTAGTTTTACCTTTGAGTTTTCACTAATCCGTTCGATGTGATGGATACTTCATTTATGTGTGTCCATAATCTCATTGGAAATGGAATGGAATTATCTTTTCATTTTCTTTCTTGATGCTCTCTCTCAGGCAGGTGGAGCAAGATGTTGAGACTGTAATCCACGTCCTCCAGCCGGGTCCAGTAGGAATTGTGGAGCACAAATTCACAGACGCGGAGATCTTGGAGGCCAGGGCCATACTGAAAAAAGCCGTGGATAATTGGCGAACGAATTCGACCCTTGAGAGAAATCATGGCAGCACTTCTTTTGATAAATGGAAATGATATACCCTTTGCTGGAAATGATAAGAGTATCACTACCATGGCTGGGCTCAACTGTTGCCATTCAATAGTTATATTTGTTTTCTCCGTTGCTGAATTCATAGAAGTATGTCCCTAACATGATCAAGGTCTGCTTATCGAGAGTTTATTATGTATAAAACTGTTCTGATTTCAGAAACTCTGTGGTGCTATCTATGATCAGTATAGCTTCTAGTCTTCCAACTACTTTTGGCCATAGGTACCTTATAAGCTGTACCAGAGTGTCCTTAAAACCAAGGTTTCAGTTGACATTAGGTTCACAAAATATTCAAATGCAAACCTTCCTAGGACCACGCTTAAAGGTTAGAGAAATACAAACTACAGACCACATGTATAAGTGTAGACGCTTTAGTACTTCTGACAAATAGGAAACTATAGACCACTAGTGCAGCAGCTGGAATAGCTCAGTTGGTTAGAGCGTGTGGCTGTTAACCACAAGGTCGGAGGTTCAAGCCCTCCTTCTAGCGTTTTTTTTTCATTTGTCTTCTTTATTTTCCAATTGCTCCTTTTCCTCTTACTTTAATTTCCATTCACAAGCTTCATTCCATCTAATCATTTTCTCCCTTTTCCATTTTCTCCTTATTTCCTATTTCTTCTATTTTTCAAATTCCAAACTTAGATAAATTAACTAACTAAAACAATATTTGCATTCCATCCAATCATATCCAAGTAGAGAGTTGTTCAAAATGTATTGACACTTAAGCGAGACGGAAAAAAACACTAATATATAACTTGTATCCAAGAGAGTTGTTCCAAGTAGAGAGTTGTTCTCCCCGGTAAAATATCCTCTGTGAGGAAGCTTTTTTTAGTCCTCTGTGACAGCATATCCTTATCCGCCGTTCTCGTGCATTGCTTTGTTCTCGTGCATTGCTTTGATTCCTATCACTTAATTCCTTTGTTCCGTCGTTATCATGTTGCCCGCAAAGGAAAAAAAGTAACATAGCAGGTCAATATCACTTAATTTCTTTGTTCAGTCGTTATGATGTAGCCAGCAAAGGAAAAAAAAAGGAACATAGCAGGTCAATATATAACTTTTTTTTTTGCGAAAAAGGTCGATATAAACTTGTGAGCAATGCAAGCACATACTTGAATTGGTGTTTTTTCTCACCGACCACGGAGACACGAGTGCAGAATGTTTAGTTATGTACCTAAAGAAATAATGCAATTTGAGTCAAATTATCTCAGTATAACTTTCACTAAATTTATAAAATACAATGTTAATATTCATCACTTTAAATAGTTATATTTAAGAAAAAATATTTGATACTAGCTAATAATAAATATTAGTAAAATTTAATATAAATTTGATCAAATTTAGAAGGAACTAGTTTCGTGCCATTATAAAATTATACTTTCTCTGTCCACAAAAAAGTACAATTATGTGATTTGTGGCAACTAAACTAGTTTAACTGATCAAGTTTATAGTAAATAATACTAATATTTACATCTCCAACTAGGTTTATTATGAAAATATATTTCATAATAATTTAATTATACTTATTTTGTTTCATAAAATGTTAGTATTTTTACACAACTTTGATCAAACTCCAAATCAATTGTTTTTTTGAAAAGTGAGAATTGCATTTTTAATCAATTTCTAGAGTTGTCTTAAACTTTTTTATTTTGACTTAATTTATACATAAGAGATCCAAGATTTATCACACTGAATTAGTATCATTAGACACATCTGTTGACTAAAGATGATTGGCAGTCCACCGAGGGGTATACCCACGATGGTAGATTTATCGTAGAGGTGAGTGAGATCAGGAGCGAGATGGTGACAAAACACAAGATTTAGACAGGTTCAGACCGTAAGCTTAACGTAATATCCTAATCCTGTGTCCCGTCGGTTATATTGGCTATTGTATATGATTGCGTATGTTTTCGAGGGTCCTCTCCCCACCTTATATAGCCCGAGGGTAGGGTTATATGCCGATCAGGTCTACAACTAACCGGGTAACAAACAAGATATACATGGAATATTACATTTGGCATATCCTAACAGATTTTATGTGATCTTCAGGATGTTGCCGAGGTGCCTTATGGCGTGCGCCGAGCTATGCCGTGAGCCGCAAGACATCATCTTGTGGGTTGGACCGTCCCTTGCGGTGCGGCCCATGTAGTCCGCTGTGGGTACCTGGGTCAGACCCCTCACAGCTAGTCCTCGAACGCCTTGTATCCGCTTGGTGACGCTGTCTTGACCAAGTCCGAGCAGCTTGTCGTGAAGCCAATTAGCTCCACTAGTGATCCGAACGGTGAAAAAGGAAAGCCGACCAGGTTAACTAGTGACTTGGGTGGTGGAAAAGCATGCTGACTAGTTTAACTGGCCTACCGACCTACAAGGGTGGCTGCCGACCAGCGTAACTAGCCAACGGATCTCGGACTTAACCAAGTGAAGCTCACCAATAGGACGTGAGGAGCTCAGCAGAAAAATTTTTGAAATCTTGGTTGGTGAAGTGTACACATTTAAGTGCCAATCGTGCTAGCTCTGATGACGTGATCATCAGAGCTGAGCAGAGGCATTAAGCAATAGACTTAACAAAGTCGAAATACCGCGAAGAAGAAACATTACGTGCATCGCAAGGTGCATTGTACACAATATAGTTCTCGAGCCTACTGGAAGATGATGAATGAATCTTGTAGTAGGGTCAAAGAAAAACATGCAGTCCTCAGCGTGGCTCAGAAAGCAACCGGTCCCTAGCGTTGCCGAAGAATCGAGTGATCAAGATTTTAGTACGTTCACCGCAAGGTGAAGTGTACACACTTAGTCCCCGAGGCTGCTGTAAGATGAACATTGAATCTTGTAGCAGGGTCAAAGAATAAACCTTGAAATCATGGCACCAAATCAAAGAAGATTCTTTTACGGAGCAACGGCCAAAAGATCGCCAAGGCGCAATTAACGCATCGATTATCCGAGCGGCGTGTAAAACTGAGCCGCCCGTTGTGTCTTCCAGGCGAAGGAAAATGCGATGGCCCATTAAAGGTGTCTGCGGAGAATTCGGGACGGCGCACAATAATTGCAGGCGGCGCGTGGCACGACAAATGCTGGAGCAGCGCGCGTGGCGCGTCACAGTTTCCCAGAAACCTTGGAGACCAAGTGACAAGAGTGAAGCGTTATAAGCCTCACTCCACCCGCAGCGCACTCCATTTCGCAGGAGCAATTACACCCGCCGTAGGTGAGCGCTTTCTAGACCCTCAGGATGGCGAACTTGTTATCTTTGAAGATTTCTATCGCCACTGATTTGGTTTACAGGCGCATCCCTTTTTCTGCAAACTTATTTCTTACTATGGCATATCTCTCATCCATCTCAACCCAAATAACATACTCCATCTATCCATCTTTATCAATCTTTGTGAGGCGTATCACGGCATTGAGCCTCATTTCAATCTTTTTTGGTACCTCTTCCACCTCAAATCGTTTTCTAGAGCCAAAGTTGTCGGTGCAACATATCTTGTGCTACGGGATGGGAAGGCGGCGGAGTATAAACTAGTCCCGCTGAGCACGTCAAACAAGGGGTGAAAGGCAAAATGGTTCTACACCGAGAACATAGAGCTTGGGCTTTCTAGAGATATTGACTCTGAACAAAAACAAATCCAAACTGGTCGGCGAAATCGAGCGGTGATGAAATGGTGCAAGTGGAGGAGCTTCTTGGTCTTCTTGCCCATGTCAACATCAACGGGGTGGAGTGCACTCAGAACTTCATCATCGAATCCAGTCATGCAAGGAAAGGTCCCATCCTGCCTATGAGTATCGGCAGGAAGATTTCATACGAGAAGCGTTCGAGACGATAGACAATGATGAAATTGACCGACGAGTGGCAAAGTTCTTTACCATTAAGAAGACTATGGAGAAAAGGCACCCTTAGAGGGCCTTTGGTGTGATGAATCCGCCTCTGGAGGTAAGTAATTTGAAGTAGTATTGTTTTGTATTTTCGATGCCTGTTTCTTGCCTGATACCTGTTCGATGATTTGCCATGCAGGACCGGAAGGCGTACATCTCTGACGTCTTGGACGGGACGTGGTCGAGCAGCGAGGACCGGTACCAGAGGTCTCGGACCGTGGCCGAGATTGAGGTGGCAATGCGTAGGAGGACGCCGAGCAGCTCGTCGGACAGACAAGAGGCTACCCCAAGCCCTGGTCGGCACATCCTACGCAGCGGCAAGAGGCCAATTCACGATGCACCGGTGGAGAAGAAGAAGAGAAAAACAGTGACGCCACCTCGCCACGAATGCGGGATTAGCATCAGGGACTCCCTGCCCTGCCAGCGCCGAAGGTATGTGCATAGGTCGAAAAGTGAGGACGATGATCCAGAGGATAGGGAGGCATTGTCCTCAAGGGCTGCCCGCCAAGGGTTTGCTACCCCCCTCCAGCAGATGAAGGTCCCACCTCGGCAATAGATGTCGAGCAGACGAGAAGCCCTGGTCGGCAGTCAGAAGCTCCTACCTACCAAGCTAGAGCTAAAGTCCCCGAGCCTGAGCATGATGTTCAGGTCAGAAGGGGCGTAGACACTGGCGCGACGTCCCTGGGGACAAGCCCGGTGCCCCCGGCGTTCTAGAAGACAGCCACACCGACGGCCGGGGCAAGCGGCTTCTGCGGGTTGCACAAGATCAGGCGTAAAATTCGCCAGTCCAACAAGAAAGTTGTTGGTTGTCAAGATATGATCACCATTTTAATATATGCTTCGAAATGTTTAACAATCGTTCGCTGTGGAGCAGCAAACCATCGACCGACCCCTTTTGATCGGTCGGGGCTAGAGAAGACTCTCATGGCGTGATGCCACCTGCTACCCCGTGAACGTCGAAAGTACAAGTGGCGGAGAGGCGACCGCGGCGTCCGCGACAGACGGAGCTCGCGCAGGCGGCGATGCTGGAAATCTGCGAGTAGCACAGCCCATTGGAGATGGTGGAGCAGATGCAGGATGGATGCCAAGCCCCCCGGCGTTCCGGATGGTGTTGGGACTTGGAACGCACGCAGGACAAGCACCCAGTCCCCTGGCGTCACCCTCGGTTGGTGCGGGCCCTAGAGCCAAAAAGGAGCCACATGCTCTAGAGCCCCCCGCGACGATGGCCTTAGGCCCGGCGCGCTGTTGTGAAGAAAGGACTGCAGGACAAGCTGTGGGACCATCGGTAGAGGCGCCCGTGGTTGAAGAAATCCCACCAGAGGTGCCACATCCATGGGACGCTCCCACGCGTGTGTCGCAGACTTGGTTAAGGCGAGGTGACCGCGTTGATTTATTGGAGGAGGAGGAGGTCGACCCGTAGATCGAGTTGCTGAAGAAACATATTGAAGTGTTGAACGGCGACCTGCAGGTGAGTTTTAATTGGTGTGTTTTGTACCATGTCCTCCAAACAGGTCTGTGACGGTCGTCTGGTAGGAGGTGATAAAGACTGCAGAGCACCGGTGACGATAGCTCGAGGAAGTCGAGCCCACCTTCACGGAGAACAAGCGACTGCTTGCGGAGGTGAAAGCGCGCAAGGACAAAATAATCGGGCTCAAGGAAGAGCGGAGTAGGCTGCAAGCATAGGTGTAGCAAGTGCAGCTAGAGAAGAAGGACCTGGCCATTGAGCGCAACATAGCTCCAGAGGAGCTTGCCGCTACCCAGGTACAGCTTGGCGAGACCGGTACTCAGCTTACAACCATTGCCGAAGAGAAGAATGGTATGACCACATATCCATCAGCAAATCTATGATATGTCTGTTTATTTTTACCTTCGGCATGATGACTTCATTGTTGCTATTACAGATCTGGCGATATGGCTATTTCTGGCCGAGGAGGCCATCCAGCGCATGGAGAAGGAGAGGGATGACACGCAAGAAGTGCACACAAAAACCATAGATGAGCTTGCACGTAAGTGACCTCTGCAAAAACTCTTGTTTGTGATTGTGTGAACTTCGTCATCATATCGGTGTTTTGCAGTGGTCCGTGAGAACTCACAGACGCAGTACCAGTCATACGAGCTAGAACTAAAGGCTGTGCGTGCCAAAATGAATGCTATCATCGCGGGGATAACACCAGTCCTTAATTTCATTGATGGAAAACCGGCGCTGCCCCCGGTTGGAGATCTTAACAAAAATCCACTCCTGCCAGATCCTTTCGTGGAAAGGTGCAGGGCGGCCTGGGCGAATTTTAGGGTGTATGTCCATAGCGCGGCGTGTACTGCCATTGGGCATGCCATGTCATTCGTTGAAGGGACGGAGGACAAGGTGTCCGACCAGCTCGCGGAGGAGGCAACAGAATCAACCTTCAAGCTCATCGAAGACCTGGACATCTTTGGCGACAAAGAGCAACAAAACCAGAACAGTTAGACGATGAATGTATCAGAAAACTCTTAAGTTTTAGCTAGGCGGAGATGTAAACATGAACATGATGTTTATTTTGGAGTTTGCTTAGTTTGTATGTTTATGTATGATTTAATTGCTCTCCAGTTAGTTTTGTACCATGCGACCTGCCCTGGCTAGCCCTCAAGGTCTATAGCGCGGAGTGACTGGCACCCGTGTACGCGTAAGAGAAGAAAGCATCGCCAAGGAGCCACTACCGACTGTCCATAGTGTAGAGCATGGCTCATGCACGCGTAGGAAGAAGTCGAGATCAGGGCCACTTCTGGATAACATGGGAAAAACGTGGTTGGTCGGCATGCGGAGTGAGGTGTGTGTTGGCGGTGATACACGTGAAGAATTGGCGAATAGCGCATTATGGAGACGTTAAATTGTGGAGAGTAATCGGTGAGTTAAAATTCAGTGTAATAATGGTGAAAAATTGGAGAAAAATATGGAGAAAACATTCGGAGAAATATTGGAGAAAGCGTAATGGCGAAAATAATGGAGAACGCGATTGGAGAACATAATTGGGGAAATCGGCGCAAGCTTTATTGAATCATCAAATATGGAGAAATACATATCTTTGTTTTGGAAACGTTTCAGGGATAGAAACGCCTAAGGAGGTCGATCTACCAAGAATTGGGGATATCCACCCATTCGGAGTTGCATAGCTTGTAGGTTCTAGGTTGGGTGACCTCTTTGACGATGAAGGGACCCTCCCAATGCGATGATAGTTTATGAAGTCCTTCTTTCTTCTGCTTCCTTCGGAGTACTAGATCACCAACCGCAAATGCTCGCTCTTGGATGTTATGGTCATGGTACCTCCGTAGGCCTTCTAGATATTTGGCTGTGCATACGCACGTAACCAAGCGTTCCTCCTCAAGGCGATCTACGTCTACTTGTCGGGCCAGGGCTGACTGCTCTTCATTGTAATTCTCAACTCTTGGCGCCCGAACGGCGATGTCAGCTGGCAAGATGGCCTCCGAGCCATACACCAAGTAATATGGGGAGACGCCTGTTTGCAACTAGCCTAGGTCCGGAGTCCCCAGACTACCGCTAGCAATTCTTTGAGCCATCTGCCTAGGTGCTTCTCATCTTTCTGATACAATCTCTTTTTAAAGGCGTCCAAGATCATGCCGTTTGCCCGTTCAACCTGACCATTGGCTCTAGGGTGGGCGACTAAAACATACTTCACAGAGATGCACCGGTCCTCATAGAAATCCTAAAAATCATTGTAGTGAACGTGGAGCCTAGGTCGGTGATGATGCTACTCGGTAGACCGAAACGGTGGACAATCTCCTCGATCAGATCGACTGCCTTCTTCGCAGTTGCTGTGACGAGTGGTTTATACTCAATCCACTTGGAGAATTTGTCAATGGTGACATAAACATATCTGAACCCTCCCAGAGCTGGTTTGAAGGGGCCAATCATATCCAGTCCCCAGCATGCGAAAGGCCAAGATGCAAGGATAGTCTAAAGGGCTTGAGCTGGCACATGTATCTGCTTGGCAAAAAACTAGCAGCCCTCACAGTGGTGAACGAGTGCCTCAGCATTTGCTACAGCGGATGGCCAGTAAAATCTAGCTCGAAAAGCTTTGCTGACCAGGTTCCTGGATGCGGCATGGTTGCCACATGAATCGGCATGAATCTCGAGCGGTAACTTTTCTCCCTCCTCTTGGGTAATACACTTCTGTAATAATTCTTCTCTGGCGTTCTTCTGCATTAACTTGCTATCAACTAGCACATAGTGCTTACTATGATGAATGGGTCGTTCCACCTTTGTCTTGTCTCTAGGGACCTCAGTCGAGGTGAGATATTTGATAAAGGGCTCTCTCTCCAATCAGGGGTAGGAGTAGGTATGACCATAACTAACTGCTCGGTCAACGGTGTCTCAGTGATAGACTGCTCTTCTTGGATGGATGGGATCATGAGGTCTTGGACAAACTCTCCTGCTGGAACTTCGGCCCTAGATGACCCCAACTTAGATAAGCGATCGGCTGCTTGATTGGCATCGCGGGGAACGTGATGGTAATCAATTCCATAGAACTTCCCTTCGAGTTTCCTGATCTATGCATAGTAAGCATCCATCTTCTCGCTGGTACAGGACTAGTCTTTGTTGAGTTGGTTGATAACCAAGGTGAAATCACCATAAACCATGAGGCGCTTGACACCAAGCTCAACAGCTATACGGAGGCCATGGAGACATGCCTCATATTCGGTTGCATTGTTGGAGGCCAAAAAATGAATCTGGAGTACATAGTAGAGCTCGTCGTTGGAGGGAGTAATGAAAGTACACCTACCCCGACACCTTTAATGTTGAGAGCGCCATCAGAGTACATCTTCCAATGCTTAGGGCGGTCAGCCGGGATAGGCTCTTGGATCTCAGTCCATTCGGCGATGAAGTCAGCCAAAACTTGTGACTTGATGGTCGGTCGGCTCCTAAATTCAATGGAGTATGTGCCGAGCTCAACTGCCCACTTGATGATGCGACCATTGGCTTCTTTGTTGTGGAGGATATCACCGGCGGGAAATCGGAGACCACAACAATCTTGTAAAACTCAAAGTAATGGCGGAGCTTGCGGGATGTAATTAGGACCGCATACAATATCTTCTGAACCTAGGGATACCGAGTCTTGGACTCGTTCATGACCTTACTGATGAAGTAAACTAGTCACTGGACCTTGTACGTGTGCCCAGCCTCCTCGCGCTCAACGACAATAGCCGTACTAACAACTCGGGGAGTCACAGCGATGTAGATTAATAAAGTCTCACCGGATTGTGGCATAGTCATAATTGGAGGCGAAGTCAAGAACTGTTTGAGCTTAGCGAAAGCTTCATCAGCTTCCTTCATCCACTCAAAATGTTCACTAGCCTTAAGCAACTTGAAGAAGGGGTGACCTTTCTCTCTGAGATGTGATATGAAGCGACTGAGAGCCGCTATGCATCCTGTAAGCTTCTGGACGTCCGTTACATAGGTCGACCATTTCAAACGAGTGACGGCCAAGACTTTTTTTGGTTTTGCCTCAATGCCTCTAGTGCTGACAATGTAGCCTAGGAGGATGCCGGATGGGACACTAAATGTACACTTGGTGGGATTTAGCTTCCATCGAAATTCCTTGAGGACCTTGAATGTTTGCTCGAGGTCAACGATAAGCTTGTCGGTGGTCTTGGACTTAACAACTACATCATTGATGTAGGCCTTGACATTATGCCCTATCTGATCTTTAAGGCAATGCTAAATAGCTCTTTGATATGTCGCAGCAGCATTTTTTAGTCCAAAGGACATGGTGGTGTAACGGTAGGCGTCGAATGGTGTAATGAAGGACATTTTGGTCTGATCCTCCTCTTTCAAGGAGATCTGGTGATAACCAGAATAAAAATCTAAAAAAGAAAGTAATCCGTAACCGATAGTAGAATCAACAACCTCGTCGATGCGTGGGAGACCGAAGGGGTCTTTAGGGCAGTGTTTGTTGAGATCGGTGTAATCAATGCACATTCTCCATTCTTTATTCTTCTTTTGAATGAGCATTGGGTTAGCCAGCCACTCAGGATGATACACTTCTTTAATAAATCCAGCTGCTAGAAGCCGGTTTAATTCTACCCGAATATCTTCCTTCTTGTCTAGCGTGAATCGTCAGAGCTTGTGCTTGATTGGCTTGGCTATCGGTGAGACATGTAAGGAGTGCTCGATCAGCTCTCTTGGTACCCTAGGCATGTCTATAGGTTTCCATGCAAACACATCTGCGTTAGCATGTAGGAAGCTGACGAGCGTGCCTTCCCATTTAGGGTCCAGGTGGGCCTCGATCTTCACGGTCTTGGATGGGTCAGCGAGGCCAAGGCTCACCTCCTTGGTTTCCTTGGCCTTGGTAGCTTCATGAGGTGTCGCCATCATTGGGATCTCCTGTTCTTCTAGGGGCACTTGCTTTGACTCGGCGAGGCAAGCGTCCATGCAAAGGGAGAGGTCGACTGCCTCGGCGAGTGCAAGACTCTCCTTCTCACAGGCATAGGCGACGACGAGGTTAGCCTACAAGGTCAGGACTCCTTCGGGGGCCGGCATCTTGAGCACCATGTAAGGATAGTGCAGTATGGTCATGAACTTGGTCAATGCTGGTCGACCGAGGATGGCGTGGTAGGCGGTGTCAAAATCAACCTCCAAGAAGCTGATATACTCAATGCGGAACATCTCGAAGGTGCCATACTGCAACGGCAAGGTGATCTCTCCCAAGGGCTAGCAAGCCTTTCCCGGGACGACCCCGGAAAGGGGGTTGACGGGAGTGAGATCTTCCTTGGAGAGGCCCAGTTCGGACAAGGCGCTGGCGAAGAGGATGTTGAGGGCACTGCCACCATCGATGAGGACCTTCGTGAAATGCACCTTGTGGATGGTAGTTCCAGCACGAGGGGGAAGCGTCCTGTGTATGGGATCTCCGCCCACTGGTTGGCCCTGCTGAAGGTGATGGGCTGCTCTGACCAGGGGAGGTATCTAGGATCGGTGATGGTGTTGATGCCCCTAACGGATAAGACTCACGGGAGGTGAGCTTCTTGTCGCGCTTGTTCTCAAAGGCGGCCAGACCCCCAAAGATCGTGTGGACGGTCTTGCTAGGATCTTGGAAGGCACCACCCGCATTGGGGGGTTCATGATCCTTGCCACCGTTGTTGTCGTCTGCATGCTTCTTATTCGCCTGCTCTTGGAAGATATTTGCTAGACCCATGCACTCCCTCATGGTATTCTTTGCACCCTTGTGGATCGGGCTCGGACCATCGAGAAGCTTGTCAAACTATGTGCTATAGTTGCGCTTAGCATGAGGCTGCTCGATGGAGGTGACAAAGTTCTCTAGTTGGCGGCGTTAGAGCTGTCCTGTCCTCGAGGTCTCTTGTCCATCACGACGGTCACGACTATCGAGGCGACGCTCGTGATCGTCGTAGCGGTGGTCTTGATCCTTGATGGGCCATTCATCGCGGCATTCGTCATTGCGGCATGTTGGACGATCGTGCCAGGGAACCCGGGTGATATCTTCGTGGTGATGCAGGTCGGCCTCCTCAGCATCAGCATATTGTTTGGCGGTTGTGAACATCTCGTCGATCGATGCTGGTGTCTTTCTATTGAATTTCCTGTGGAGCTCATCATGATGGTAAAGGCCTTGGATAAAGGCGGTGATAACCTCGGACTCTAGGATGTTTGGAATACGATGCCTGACCTTAGAGAAACACCTGATGTAGCTCCGAAGGAGCTCGCTAGGCTTCTAATAGACCCTGGCCAGGTCATGCTTCGTCCTCGACTACTCACATGTAGCCTTGTAATTCTCAATGAACAACCTCTTGAGGTCATCCCACGGGTCGATGATGTCTGATTGGAGGCTTGTGAGCCAATTCATCATGGTGGGTTTAAGCATGACGGTGAAGTTGTTTGCCATGACGTCGGTGTTACCGCCACCAGCCCGCACGACAGTGGTGTAGCTCATTAGCCATTGCTCAGGGTTGGCATGACTATCATATTGCTCAACACCGAAGATCTTGAAGTCAGGGGGGCACTGTATGGCCCGCAGCTTTGCGGTGAATGCTCACGGACCATCGATATCGCCGACGACGGCAGTGCCCCCAGCGGCTAGTGGAGAAATGGCACCGGCAGCTGGTCGAGTGGCACTACTGGTGGGCTAGGTGATGGTGGCGGAGTAAGCCAACTAGATTGGTTCAAACGCCGCATCGGGATTGCCCCATGCTTCATCATATTGCTGGCGGTGAACAATCTCTTCCGCATGGCGCGAGTTGCGCTGATTATCGATATGGCGACGAACGTCATGATGATTGTTGAGATGCTATCGTAGATCACCAGCTAGTTGTTCAACCTCTTGTTTGGCACTGGGGTTGGTGTACTATGACCATTCCTCGGGATTGACAATGTAATTGACCCTCGACCCCCTTGGAGATACGGGCCACCTGCCTGGAAACGACTTCCACCAGGTCACTGGGATGAGGCCATGCGTGGCCCAATGGATCAGTTTGAAGATGTGGAGTGGGATGGCGCCTGATTCTGGCAATTTTTGTTAACCTAAACTGTGACCACTTTGAGCATGGCGATGGCTTTGGCAAGCTCTGGTGATGGCACGAGCCTACCTAGCTCGTTCATGGCGACGACGAGGTTGGTGCTTGGTGTTGGTAGGACCTCATGCCCATCAACTTGGATGAATTCCTCATTGAGGTTGCGGGTGACATGGTGCCTTCCCTGATTATGGGCAGCGTCGCCACCGGCGGCCGCGCCAGGATTGGCATTTGCTGCAGCTACGGTGGCATTTGCTTCTACGTGGCCATCAACAAATCAATTGTAGCCTCTCACTTTGTCAACTCCTTCATATGCAAGGTGCAAAGTATCCCATATTTGCTTTGTAACATCAACTCCAATCATTCTATTGTACTCATCACCATCCAAGGCACTAAGCAACACACTTATGGCTTGACCATTGAGGTGAATGATTCTTATCTCTTCTAGTGTTGGGTTCTTGAGATCAACCGGTGGCTCAAACCCATTGCACACAACCTCCCAAATCCTGGGGTGAAGACCTATAAGATAGGCTCTCATCAAGTACTTCCACTTGGCAAAGTTAGTCCCATTGAAATGAGGTAACTTGCCTGCGGGCACATTGATCAAAGGCCTCTGATCATGGTTAGTTATAGGCATAGAAGAATAGTTAAAGGATACGACAGCATATTTGTTATTGTCGACTTTGCCCTTTCCCTTCTTCTCCTTCTTGCCCCTCTTTGACACTTGGTAGGACTCATCATCATCTCTATCTTCAGAACTACTTGAGATGTCACTTGATGATGCACTGGTTGTCTTTGCTTCTTCCTCCTTACTTCTCTTCTCTTTCTTCTTGCTTCTCTCTTGAGGTTTCTTTCTTCTTTTCTTTGCTTCTTATCTTCAAGCATTTGCTGCTCCTTCTTCTTTTCTCTTGCTTCTCTTTTTGCCTTTCTAGCTACCTTATGTTTTCTTCTTTCTTTATCATTTAGAGTTTTCTCAACATTAGTAGCCTCAAGCTGCGGGACCATGGTATTACTTGCTGTAGAAGCGCTGAGCTCGCTGCTGTCGGTGTCATGCAGCCAACGTCTTCCGGATCGACATGAATGGGTTTCACACCACTAGTACCACCTTCGGGCTCCATACCTCATGCGATAAAGCGCTCATGAGGTAACCTGCTCTAATACCACTTGTAGAATCTTTGGTTAGCCTAGAGGGGGGGTGAATAGGCCTATTAAAACAAAACTTGAACTTTTGTCAAATTCAACCCACGGCACTGCCGCTCTGCGGCACTACCGAGCTAGAACAGCGGTACTGCCGCACCTGCAGATAACTTCGAGATATAATTCAAAATTAGTGAAAGAAAACTTGGATCCAAGAATTTACTGAGATTCCTACAGGTGTGTAGAAAATAGATCAACAACAAGAAGTGGTAGGAACACCACACATAAGTAGATCGTCCATAAACCCTAGAAATCACCTCAACAACAATATGTATCACAAGAATATAAAGTAAGCACAAGGTGACACAATGATTTATCCCGTAGTTCAACTCACCACTAAGGCTTGCCTAAGTCCACGTTATTGAGGTTAGCCACTAAGATTTAAGGCTTTCCAACCCCTCCTCGTTCTCAGGTCAAGAGAGTTAACTCTTGAGATGAGGGGTGAGTTTACTAGCTACAATAGTTGGTTACAAACCTCCCAGGGCTGCCACACAAGTTGGCAATTTCCACGAGCGATGCTCTAGCCGGCTAGGAGCCAAGCTCCAAGAGTAACAAATACAACTACCAACCAAAACATGAACCAAATGCTCTTTAGAGTTTGGGAATATGTGGATCTATTCTCTAATTGAATTTGGCACCTTTTTCTCTCAAGAATTGATGAGAAAATCAATGGAGAAGCTTGGGAGCTCAAGGTTACCAATGGAGGAGAGAGAGAAGAGCACTCTTTTTAGCTTCTGCATGAACTGAACGGTTTGGGAAAAGAAGAGAGACGTTGGAGGGACAGGGAAAGTATAAATACCTCATGTCTCCAACGGTCACTTAAGTCGCGGCAGTGCCGCTCAGCGACAGTGCCTCTCTTCAGGTGCGGCACTGCTTCACCAGGCAAGACAACAAGGATAAAAGAATGAAGTGCTGGCTATCTTGGCTAAGTAACTGAGGATGTAAGTGTAAGATTGAGCACTTGATAGCACATATTAGCTTAAGCATTCTGTCCCCCTTTATAGTATGTCTTTTCCTATACTCAAATTTGAAATTTAAAAGAATTTAAACCTCCTTTGAGCTTGAAGGCGTCAATGTTTCTAATTGGGGGCTCCTCTGTTTCGTATAACATCCTCAAATATTGATTCTTGACTTATCATCTCGATAAATCTTATTAGTCCTCTAATTACGTGGTCATTGTCACCAAAGACCACAATTAGGGCTTGATTGCACTTTCAATCTCCCCCTTTTTGGTAATTGATGACAACCTAATTAGAGCTTATAAAAGATATGAAATAAATAATGAGATTTTTGAGCTATGGGTGTAGAGCCTTCCCCTAAATGTGAAGAATTGAATTCTCAATTTGGCATAAGAAGCCAAGATTCACATCTTTAGTGAAAGTGAAGGGGCTCCCCCTACATCCATGCTGTTGTGGGATGCTACACATTGTGTCAAATATATAATCATGATGCAAGTGATAGTTCATGCACAATAGGATAGCTGTGATAGCTGGGTGCGGCACTATCATTCCATAGCCGTAGCACTGCCGCAGAGCGGCACTACCGGGCCTGGGTGTGGCACTGCCGCACTTGTTGTAATAGCACATGTAAAAATATGCACCACACAATATGTAATACTCATATAAAAGAATATTCTAGCACAATTATATGACAAGCTACAACACAGATCAATACATGTCCATATCCCACACATAAAGAGTACTTAGGTAGCATTATTACACAAATAGAGTTTGAGCGACTCTCAAACTCTCAACCTAGGAAAGACTGCTCTTAATGGATAGAACATGAAAGCTCTTATTGCTGCAACCTCTCCATGGTGTTGAAAATTTGTTGACCCCTCTAATTTTCTCCCCCTTTGACATAAAACACCAAAAAGAGAAGAAAAGAAGAAAGACCAACGAACTCACTTCTCATCTTCTTGGATGCCCTCCCAGTCGACATCATCTCCACCAATAGCCCTACTATCACCTGTAGCAACACCATCACCACCATCATCATCATCATCGGAGGAGGAGGAGGACACCACCGCCCTCCCATAGCGATGGGTGGTCGAAGTGTGGCGCTGGCGTCTGGTGCTCCTCCTCAAGGACTACATGGTTGAGGCCAAGGTCACATGAGGCTCAAGGTCTAGCTGCACTGCTCCTCCTCCTCCTCCTCATCCTCTGAATCCATGTCAAAGAGGCTAGGGAGTTTATTAAACCTCAGTGATGACTCAGCTAGAGGAAGGGGTGGTAGCCCTGCTCGCTCTCTAGCCTCCTGGTTGGCTTCACGGTTCTCCAACCGATCCTCATATGTGGTCCTCACTGCATAGGTGCAAGTGGTAAAAATAGCCTTGATCCATTTTCCAAACTTCTCCATCTTCTTGCCCTTGCGAGACCTAGAGTGGGAGGACTCGGGCACATCCTCAACTGAAGGAGAGCATCTCACTGCCTTGCTAGCACCTGAGGCTTAGGTCTTCTCAATTTTGTAGATGGTGTGGAGACCATCTTTGTCAAACTTGTAGCCCATGACCCTCTCAATCATAAACATGAGATAGGAGGCATATGGTAGCCCCTTTCTCCCATCATCCATGGCAATCCTCAACTCATGCCACATGAAGCGAGGGACATTGAACCTGTCACCTCTAGGAGCAAACCTAGCAAGCACATTTCTGACATAGCCATTAAGATCTGAAGCTGCTCCATCCTTGAGATTGATGGTGTGCCTGATTAGGTTGTTTAAGATGTAGTAGTAGCTTTGTAAGACACTAACTCGAACATCTGCCCCTCTCCTATCAATCCACATGTATGCAATGTCATGGATCTCTACTCTAGCCTCATCATGAATATAAGTGAAGCCCCGCTCCTCCTCACCAAAACCAAAGATCTAGCTGAAAGTCACAAAGTCAACACGGTAATGCCATCCCTCAGTCATCTAGTGTATCTCATCGGTATAGATGTCACAGAAGAAGGTAGCATGGAACTAGGCTAGCACTTCCTCATTCTAATTGTATTGGAAGCTCATGATGTCAGTGAGGCCAAAGAGCTCACAAGCCTTGGTCACCTTGTTGAATTCAGGGTCATCCTTTTCCTTGATCTTCTCCTAGTCAACATATTATATCTTGACAATCTTGGACTTCCTTGAGTTGAAGATCACTCAGGCATATAAGTTGGAATGAAACTCATTCCAGAATATGTAGTCAACCCCCAAATCCTTTGGCTACTCATAAGGATTATTCTCACGTGCTTCTTCTACCATGCTCTGCTTTCCCGCATAATTGAGCACGAGATGAGCACGAGTATCATTGGGACGCCTCATAATCACCTCCTCAGAATATTCTGTGATGTAATCTCTATCAAATTCCTCAAGGTGAGGAGGAGTGTCTGGGCAAGCACTAGGAGGAATGGTACGGCTAGCCCTCTACAAATTCTCCTCCTCCTGGATCATCTTATCCCTCCCCCTATCTCTTGAGTCACCTCTAGCCGCTGCACTGCTGCTGCCACCAGCTATCCTCCCACGACCACACCGAGGAGTAGGCTTGTCTCGCGACTCCGTCATCTTCCTTTCCCTCCTTCGGTCATCTTCAACTCCGGAGGCCATCTATGCAAAAATATAGACTAAAATGAGAACTATACAAATGGAGAGTAGAAGTTACCCTATAAAGCAAGTTAAGTAATCAAGAAGAGTCAAAGTGTAAGCGAGGGAAGCATATGATATGGTACTGCCCCTAGGCATGCGGCACTGCCGCGCCTAGGAGCGGCACTGCCGCACTAGCTGTTTCACCAAGACTGCATTTTGCTTCTTCTTGTCTACTTAACTTACTTCATAATTTAACTCTCATCCCCTTATACAATCTCAGCAAGTATAAACATGTCTATATCAACGATTCATCTAGATATGATTGAAAGGAACCATAGTAATCATGAATCTTAACTTTGAGAGCTAAGTGAAATAGATAAAGTGAGTCAACCATCGAACCAAGTGTTGAGCACTGCCAACTTTGCCATAGAGGTGCGGCACTACCGTGCTGAGGGTGCGGCACTGCCACAACAGTTAATTTGGCTCCACGATTGAATCATGATTTCTAACTCAATCAATCCCTAAGGCACCATCCAAACTACTATTTGCCTTCTAATCAACCATCCAAGACAAATAGAATCGATACATTGCATAGATTGGGAAGGAATAGGGTTTCACCTTTGGTTCTCGTGGATTGGAGAGGAAAGAGATGAAACGGCTCTACCCAAGAGCTTTAGTGGCCACCGACGATGAGAGAGAAGACCAGTGGTCGACGTGGCACTAACGGAAGGCGGCGGCACGACTGGACGACGATGCGGCGACGCGAGGGAGAGAGCGAGCACGCTGTGTCGGTGCCTAGGTGAAAGAGGGAGAGAGAGGGTTACCATGGTCAGAAGGGTAAAGAGTAAAGGAGATGGGCCCCTCGGTAACTACCGTCGTGGGCTGAATTCTTATTAGAATTTAAAGTCTTAACACTGTCGCTTGCCACATGCAGCACTGCCGCAGGGCAGGCGCGACACAGCTGCACTCCCCCGAATAGCAAGATTTAGCTACTAACTAAATAGCTCTATATATATAGGATATGGACACATCTCAAGCAAACTATTATCAGCAACAGATAATCAATACAAACAATAATCATAATGCACTTGTTTCTTTTGATAAATCATTTTGAAGCACAATATTTAAAACTTTTGGGCAAATCTTTTGTCCTATGCATGCTAGTTTATCAATCAAAGGTGTGCTATATCTTAAACCACGTTACAAGAATCAAGTATATTTAGCTCACTACGCAAAGCACAAAACCTTGACTCATCGAGAGGCTTAGTGAAGATAGCGGCTAGTTGTTTTTCGGTGCTCATATGGCGAATTTCGATATCTCCTTTAGCTTCGTGGTCTATCAAGAAATGATGTTGGATGTCTATGTGCTTAGTTCTTGAGTGGCTTATGGGATTGTTTGCTAGCTTTATGGCACTTTCATTGTCACACAAGAGTGGGATTTTGGTAAAGCAACATCCAAAATCTTGAAGGGTTTGCCTCATCCAAAGTGGTTGAGCACAACATGCACTGGCTGCAACATACTCAGCCTCGATGGTGGAAAGTGCTACACAATTTTGCTTTTTAGAATTCCAAGACACTAGGGATCGTCTAAGGAATTGACATGTCCCTGAAGTGCTTTTTCAATCTACCTTGCAACTGGCGTAATCGGAATTCGAATACCCAAGTAGATCAAACTTAGAGCCCTTAAGATACCACAAGCCAAGGTTAGGAGTGTGTACTAAATATCTCAAGATTCTCTTAACGACCACTAAGTGACACTCTTTCGGGTTAGCTTGAAATCTAGCACGCATGCACACACTAAGCATAATATCGGACCTAGATGTGCACAAATAAAGTAGAGAGCCGATCATGGAACGATATACCTTGGTATCCATGGCTTTCCCTTCATCATTAAGATCTAGATGTCCATTGGTTGGCATGGGAGTTTTGATAGGCTTGGCATTCACCATGTCAAACTTCTTGAGCATATCATGTGTGTACTTCATTTGGCTAACAAAAGTCCCTTCCTTTACTTGCTTGATTTGGAATCCGAGCAAGAACTTCAATTCACCCATCATGGACATCTCAAATCTTTTGGTCATGATCCTACTAAACTCCTCACAAAAAGTATGATTAGTACTACCAAACATTATATCATCAACATATATTTGGCACACAAAGATATCTTTACCAACTTTGTGAGTGAAAAGGGTAGGATCGGGATTGTCTATTTCAAAGCCTTATTTAAGCAGAAATTCCTTAAGGCATTCATACCATGCTCTTGGTGCTTGCTTCAGCCCATAGAGCGCCTTTTGGAGTTTGTAAACATGGTTGGGGAACTTGGGATCTTTAAAGTCCCGGTGGTTGCTCAACATAGACAAGTTCTTGAATAGGGCCGTTGAGAAATACACTCTTCACATTCATTTGATATAGCTTGAAGTTATGATAAGCGGCATAAGATAGAAGCATTCAGATTGCTTCAAGTCTTACCACCGGTGCATATGTTTCTTCAAAGTCTAAGTCCTCTACTTGAGTGAAACCTTGAGCAACCAACCTTGCCTTGTTCCTTTTCACCACTCCATTTTCATCTTGCTTGTTGCGAAAGACCCACTTGGTGACATTTACGTTCGTCTTGGGTCTTTCCACCAATGTCCAAACTTGATTTGTTTTGAAGTTATTGAGCTCTTCTTGCATGGCCATCACCCAATCTGGGTCTCCAAGTGCTTGCTCCACCTTAAGAGGCTCCAAAGAGGAAACAAACGAGTAATATTGATAAAAATTTGCTAAGTGAGAACGAGTTGTTACCCCCTTTCGAAGACTCCTAAGGATATTATCAACGGGATGATCCCGTTGTATTGTTTGCCTTAGCCTTGGATGATCAATGGCCTCTTGTTCATGTTTTGGATCTTCATCTTCTTCTTTCTCGAAGATTGGTTGTAGGTTATGTCCATGAATTGGAGTCGAATTAGTTGCTGCTGATTGTGTAGGTGCAGCACTGTCGCTCTCAGGCATGGCATTGTTGTGTGCAGGTGTTGCGGTAGGGGTCTGCTGCTATTCAGCATCAGGTACGTCAGCGGAAATTGGTGCAGTGGCAACTTAAGGAACCTCCACTTCAATGTCTTGAACTTCTTGTGGTCTAATATCACCAATAGCCAATTGCTTGATTGCTTCACATGGTGGATCCTCCTTTCCTACAACACTTGAATCAACTTGCTCTAGTTGAGAGCCATTAGATTCATCAAATGTCACATCTACCGTAATCTCAACTCTCCCGGATGTTTTGTTGAAAACACGGTAGACATGCCCATTTGACCCATAACTAAGAAGAAAACCTTTATCAACTTTAGGAGCAAACCTAAAGGTTTTAGGTTTCTTGTTAAGTATGAAACACTTGCACCTAAACACTCTAAAGTAAGAGACCTTATGTTTGTTACCAGTTAGAAGCTCATATGAAGTTTTCTTCAACTTCTTGTGTAGGTAGAGGCGGTTGATGGCATGGCAAGCGGTGTTGATGGCGTCGCACCAAAAGAGGTATGACATCTTATACTCATCTAGCATTGTCCTTGCCATGTCAATGAGTGTTCGGTTCTTCCTCTCTACTATACCATTTTGTTGAGGGGTGTACGGAGTTGAAAACTCATGCTTGATGTCCTCTTCATTAAGAAACTCCTTAACTAGAGTATTCTTGAATTCAATCCCATTATCACTTCTTATCTTCTTAATTAGAAGACCAAACTCCTTTTGTGCTCTCCTAACAAATGTTTGCACTTTCTCTTGAACTTGGCACTTGTCATACAAAAAGAATACCCAAGTAAAACGAAAATAATCATCAACAATAACAATACCATATTTGTTACCCCCGAGACTTAGGTAGACGACCGGTCCAAAGAGATCCATGTGAATTAATTTCAATGGTTGCTCGGTGGTTATGATGCTCTTCGGTGGGTGAGGTACGCCAACTTGCTTTCTGGCTTGACAAGCGCTACAAATCTTATCTTTCTCAAAGTGAACATTTGTCATACCAAGGATGTGTTCATCTTTTAGAAGTTTGGCCAAGTTCCTTATCCCAACATGAGGTAGTCGGCAATGTCAAAGCCAACCCATGCCAGATTTTACCACTAAACAAGTCTCAAGCTTAGCTTTACTTTTATTGAAATCAACTAAGTAAAGCTTATTCTTTAATCGACATATAAAGACAATAGAGGAATCCTCCCTTCTAAAGACTTCTACACCCTTATCCGTAAAGAGACAATTGTAGCCTATCTCACACAATTGAGAAACAGACAACAAATTATAACTCAACGAATCAACATATAAAACATTTGTAATTAAATGTTCAAGGGTTATAACAACTTTATCGAGACCAATCACATCCCCCTTTGAATTGTCTTCAAAGACAATATTTTCATTTCAATGTATCATCGGGGAATATGTTGAGAACATACTCCTTTCTCCGGTCATATAATTTGTACATCCGCTATCAAGCACCCAACTTGATCCACCGGAGGAGTATGCCTGTAAAACAAGTTTAGTTGCTAGATTTAGGTCCCCAGCTTGACTTGGGGCCTTGCATGTTAGTCACAAGAAATTTAGAAACCCAAATATAAGTATGCCTATATATGTTGGTTTCATTTTCAACATATTTGACAACCACTTTTTCACTATTGTTGCTCTTCAAAACGAAGCACGATGTTAAGCTTTGTCGTTGTGTATGGGTCTTCGGTTGGTATGCATACTTGTTCTTAGTGCCCCACATTGATTTCTTGGGTTTCTGAAAAACCTGTTTCTGCTGGAACACCTTCTTCATGGGCTTAGTCTGATTAGGAACAGAATTGGTAGCCTTCCCATTTTTTGCGGGGCACGGCACTGCCGCCCTTCATCGCGGCACTGTCGCTCGGAGCTGCTGCATTGCCGCGGACTGTGCAGGCTGATCGGTACCATTTCTGTCCTTCCTCTCAAACTGCACACACTCATAGCCATTCACTATCTTTCTTCCATTTGTCTTGGCTCCTTTTATGTGGCCAAGCTCATGCTTGATTGAGGGATACCTTCCTTGCTTGTATTGTGGCCGTTTTTATTCATCCTTCTTTTTGTCATTGGATTGTGCCTTATCCATGCACCCTTTTCCAATGATTTCATTTAGCCTAGCAATCTTTTTTTTATAGCCTCCATGTTTGCAAGGTTAGTGGAATAGGCATTCAAATCAAGATTATAACATTTTCGTAGTGGAGGAAGTAGAGGTTTCCTTTGCCTTAGAGGGATGTGAGTTGCTATCTCAAAGAATGACATATTGCAGCTCAAGTTCTTTGTGCTTTTCATCCAAGTCACAATACTTTTTCTTGAGTGCATTATGTGCTTTCTTTGTGATAGCAAGGTGCCCTTGCTCTTTGGCCAAAGCCTTGCGTAAAGATTCCACCTCACTTCTCTCTAATGTAAGAGCTTCCTTGCTAGCAATGTAGAGATCCTCTTATTGGATAAGAGTCTTCTCTCTAGATTCTAGCTCGGTTTGGACACTTTCTAAATCCTCTATTTGCTTAGTGATGAATAATTTAGTCTTTTCATCTAATTTTTTAGTTATTTGATCAATTTCTTCATCACTAGATTCATCATCACTAGAGCTATCACTACTAGAGATATCACTAGGAGGTGAAGGTGGAGGCTTGGATTTTGGTTTTACCTTTTCACCCTTTGCCATGAGACAAATATGAGGAAAGTAGTAGTCATCATCGGATATATTATTGAAGAGCCTTGGTGTAGGGGATGACTTGTGAATAGCAACGGTTGCAACCTTCTCATCCTCTTCACTTGTGCTCTCTCTAGTTGAGTCCCATTCATGCCCAATGTGAGCCTCTCCCATATACTTCTTGCTCTTTCTATGGTCGGCCTTGTCCTCTTTCTTCTCCTTCTTGTACTTGTTATCTTTGATCTCATATGGACACTTGACAATAAAGTGATCGGTACTACCATAATTGTAGCATGTCCTCTTCTTATTTAGAAATTTTTTTCTTCACTACCTTGTAGCCTTGCTTCTTTAGACCCTTTTGAAATCTCTTCATTAAAGAGAGCAACATCATCAACCTCTCATATTGATCATCATCATTTTTACTCTCACTTTAGGATGATGCAGTCTCTACTTGCTCTTAGACTTGCTTGCTTGCTTGCTTTAGGCTTGCTTGTTGAAGCTTGCTTATTGATCTTGGACTTGCTAGTAGAGCCTTGCTTGCTTGATTTGATGGCCTTGAGAGCTACATCCTTGATCTTTATGCCTTCTAGCTTTGCTTACAACTCACTAAGCTTCTTTCTCTCATTTGCTTCTTCTCTTTGCATGTCAAAGGTCAAGATCCTCCCAAATACATCATTTGGTGTGAAGTACTCAAACTTTTTCTTATCTCTAATTAGAGTCACTACGGTCTTATTTCTAGGTGAATAAGCATCCAATATAATCTTGACTACCTTGTGATCATCTAGCTCATCACCACCATAGCCTCTAATCTTGCCCACCATTGTTATCAACCTATCAAACATCTCTTGTGGCCCTTCTTCATCCAAGATTACAAACCGGTTGAGCTTGGCCATCAACAAATCAATTCTAGCCTTTCTCACTTTGTCCATGGGCGATGCTCTAGCCAGCTAGGAGCCAAACTCCAAGAGTAACAAACACAACCGCCGGCCAAAACGTGAACCAAGTGCTCTTTAGAATTTGGGAATCAGTGGATCTACTCTCTAATCGAGTTTGGCACCTTTTTCTCTTAAGGATTGATGAGAAAATCAATGGAGAATCTTGAGAGCTCAAGGTCACCAATGGGGGAGAGAGAAAAGAGCACTTTTCAGCTTCTGCATGAACTGAACGGTTGGGGAAAAAAAGAGAGACGTTGGAGGGGACAGAGAAAAGTATAAATACCGCCCTGCCTCCAATGGTCACTTAAGTCGTGGCAGTGCCGCGGCTCAAGTGCGGCAGTGCCGCTCAGCGACAGTGCCTCTCTTCAGGTCTGGCACTGCTGCACCAGGCAAGACAGCAAGGATAAAGAATGAAGTACTGGCTGTCTTGGCTGAGTAACTTAGAATGTAAGTGTAAGATTGAGCACTTGACAGCACATATTAGCTTAAGCATTGTGTCCCCCTTTATAGTATGGCTTTTTCTATACTCAAATTCAAAATATAAAAGAATTTAAACATCTTTTGAGCTTGAAGCCGTCAACGTTTGTAATTGGGGGCTCCTCCGTTTCGTATAACATCCTCAAATATTGATTTCCTACTTATTATCTCGATAAATCTCATTAGTCCTCTAATTACGTGGTTATTATCACTAAACCCACAATTAGAGCTTGATTGCACTTTTCAGTATATGATTGCGTGTGTTTTGAGGGGGTTTTCTACCCGCCTTATATAGCTCTGGGGGGTTACATGCCGATCAGGTCTATAACTAATCGGGTAACAAATAAAATATACATGGAATATTACATTCAGCATATCCTAACAGATTCTATGCAATCTTCAGGATATCGCCGAGGTGCCTTGCGGCGTGCGCCGAGCTGTGCCGTGAGCCGTAAGCCATCATCTTGTGGGCTGAACCGTCCCTTGCGGTTCGGCCATGTAGTTCGCCGTGGGTATCTGGGTTCAAACCTCCCACAACATTATAAACTATATTTTTATAATATGTTTATTAGTAGCATAAATATTAATGCCATTTTATAAATCCAGTCAAATGTAAAAAAGATAGGCAACTCTAGAAATTGATTTATATTCAAGGACAAAGCTAGTATAGTTCTATGTGTGCGCGTGTGTGACTCCTTGTTTGACTGCAGATTCATTACTGCTCTTTGGCGTATCTTCGAATAATATAGCAATTTGCAAAAGATCTACCCCTCCGTTTAAAAATAATAAAACTATCACTTCTTGAAGAGTTAGATAATCTAAACTTAACTAAATATATATAAATAGAGCTTTTACATCCTTCCTTCCCTTGCGTCAGACAGACTGAACGGCCGGGCTATGAACGACCTTGGTTTTTTAAGAAAAAAACGACAGTTGTAAAAAACTAGTAATATTTATAATGTATAATAAGTATTATCGGATTAACTATCAAAAAAGAAATATATTTAACAATAAACTTATTAGAAGATACATATCTTAAATTTCATATTCTATAAACCTAATCAAAGTTAAAATTGTTGGATTCCACAAGAAGGGAGATTTAGGAAGAAGTACTTAGGAGGAGCCACATTTTATATCTTCAGCTTCAGACTAAAAAACGGCTCTGACTTCTCTATTATTTCCCAAAAAACAACTCCTTATTCTTAAATGTTTGATATGGCTCTTCTGTAGAGGTTGCTATCAGAGCTGTGCTAAACATGTCCTTACATTCTTTTAGAGTGAAAGGAGTAGTTATTTAGTTACATATACAATTTAGGCCTGTTTGGCGGCACAACTCTTCTTCACTAACGGAGCGGCTTTTTTTTGGCTTTAGCTAGTGGAGCAGCTCTATTAATGTAGCTAAAGCTGCTTAAGAAATTTTTTTTGAATGGGTCAGTAGGGGAGTCCCCTACCTATTTTTTTAGGCTGCTTTAGAAAATTATTGGCAAAACAGGTTCTTCTATATGCTAAAATAGTAAAATAACTATAATATTCTTTAATTCTTTTTCCTTTTTCCTTGGCTAGCCCACGCTAAGGCTGGCCCTCGTCAATCTCGAGATTTGCCGGTTTAATTTAGTTCTTTGGAGGTGCTCATAGGGGTAAGGTGTACGTATATGAGTTCTTAGGGGTGACTGTGTGCTCGTGTATACGAGTGTCTGCGTCTAGGTCTGGCAAAAAAATTCCAAACATTCCTATAATAAATATTAATATGCTTACTTGGTATCCTTTAACATTAGAGTCAATTCATTACACACCATTAGAATTACTTGGGCCCGTTTGGCAGGGCTTCTCCATCAGCTTCAGGAGCCGCTTGGAGCCGTTTCATCAAATGGGGTAAAGTGAAATAGCTTCACTGGTAAAGCCTCTAAAAACATGCTCTCACAATGATTTGGGGTGGGATGGAGCAAAAAAAAAAAGTGGCTTCCCCCGACTCCTCTCTAGGCCTCTAAAAATATGCTCTCACAGAGAAGTCATTTTGCCAAACGGTTTACCAAAACCGCTTCAGCTCCACCGATGAAATTGTTCATAGAGCTAAAGAAAAAAAATATAGCTTTAGTAAAGTGAAGCCCTGCAAACGGAAGCTTCGCTATCCACCGACTCCGGTGTCGCTTGTAAAAAGAGAGTCTGGCGCGCACACACACACACACAAAAACGAGGACAAAAACGAAGCCCAGCCCAGTTACAATGGCTACTCGCAAGGTTGAACGGGTCGGCCCATGCACGCACGGCAAGTCGGCAATCGAGCGCACACGCGGGAACGCCTATCTGATGCGCCCCCCTCCCCCACCCCACGGCCCACACACTGACACAAACACACACACACCGCACTTCCACTCTCGCTGGCCTCTTCGGCTCCGATCCAATTCGATTCCATCCCTCGGCCGGCGTCCTGCCGTCCTGCGGGAGGGAGCTGCAAGCGGAACCAGCCCGCCAATGGCAGGTGCGTCCCGCGTCCGCCCGCCCGCCTGCCCGCGCGCGCGCTTGCTTCCAGGAGCGGCCGTCCGCGTATCTGACCGGGTTCTCCTTTCCTCCCTCTCGCAGCTGCGCGGCGGCCGGGGGCGAAGCCCAGGGGCGGCGGCGGCGGCGCGGGGAGGAGGAGCGCGTGGCTGGCGGCGGACGGGAGCAAGCGCTGGGGGGAGGCCTTCTTCCTGCTCTACACGCCATTCTGGCTCACGCTCTGCCTCGGTGTCGTCGTCCCCTTCAAGCTCTACGAGGTGCTCCTCCGTCTCGTCTCATCCATCTTGTGTTCATCTAGAGCCAGCCGCATGATTCTTGGTTGGTTGGTTGTTGGCCGGTCCATCGATCGGGTTCTCGATTGAATCTTCGACGATGTGGCCACGACCACGAGATCGGAGCGGGTGAATAAACCATTTTAATATATTATTATCTGTCTACCCATTCTTGGCTTCTTGTGCCATGTGCAGAGGTTCACGGAGCTGGAGTACCTGATCCTTGGCTTGGTGTCCACCGTGCCGGCGTTCGTCATCCCCGTATTCCTTGTAGGGAAGGTAATCCATAAATAAATACCGCCCTCCTGTTCTGTTTCCCTCAGCTGGCTCTGGCTGCTCATCTCACCAACATATGTATGCTTTTCTCTTTTACTGTTCAAGTAAGGTCGCAGGATATGTATCCTTTACCTTAATTCTTTAGAGTATAAGGTGCACATGTGATTTGTCTGTAACTGTAAGCCACACTAGTGAAGGGGCAACTCTCGTGTTAACATTTTCATAATATATCAACCATCTACCATTAGGTGAGGATGTGAGATGGAATGAAATAGCAACTAGTTGGCAAATTATTAAAATGCAGAGCAGACTGGTATGGGGAGAGGGCAAGATACACCATACTCTGGTTCTGGAAGATCATTAGATTTAAGCCCACTCCAGTTTGGGTCCTCTTTGCTGTTTGTTTTCCCCCCCTCTGTCCTGAGACGTGCTGCATCTGTCAGTGTCAGCCACAAGCCCTGTGGCATGCCTGTGTTGATGCTGCCGGTCATGTGCTCTTCTTTTCACCTTTGACAGCACCTGTTATTCTTAATCATGTATCAAAACAGGTTCATTTTTTGTGATTTGTGAAAACGACCTGATGGGTGATTTGTGTAATTCATACCAGGTCATGTTCAATATGTCCTCGTTGCTTTAGTTTACCCCTGAATAGTGTCCTTCGTTCTGTTGTACCAGTACTTTGCTTCCAGGGCTATCATTTTGGAGATTTAAAATAAACTGGTTTTTGACTTTCTTTGGTTCCCTTCAAGATATTGCTGTTCATTTTTGTATTAAAAATGCAGTCATTTTCTTTATATTATTTAATGTGAACTATTCTTCTTAACCTAAAGTGAATTTATATGTTCAGAAACTAATTTATCAGTAACTTCATTTTTCAGGCAGATAGTGTTAGAAATTTCAAAGATCGATACTGGGTCAAGGTAATTATTTTCATCTGTGAATCATTTTGTGACAATTTAGGTTTATGAATATTAAATAATTCTTTTCAGGGAATGGCTCAACATTGTGTAAATTATAATTGTTATTGTACATCAGATCTTAAAATATTCAGCTAGTTAACTTCAATGAGTTTTAATTTCACCTAGTGAGTGCAGAAAAACTATGGTGAATTTGGGAAAATTTACCAGTTTGCCTCTGATGAATTGGGACTTTAAAATCATTATGATTTGAATTCAGTGTGCAGCTACTGTAATGATTCTGTAGCAAGCTACCAATACAAAGAACTAGACCTGTACTTCTCAATTGTTTATGGATTTCCTTTTACTAGTGAGATTTGTTGGTGCAGTTTATCTCTTCGAAACCATTTGCTGAATCCAAAACACATCTTGCCATTGCAGGCTAATATTTGGATTATAATTTTTAGCTATGTTGGTAACTACTTCTGGACACATTACTTCTTCACAGTTCTTGGCGCGTCATATACTTTTCCATCATGGAGGATGAATAATGTAAGACTTGATGGCTTCTAGTTGTTCTTGTAGATGTTCTCCCTTATTTTCAGTGGCATCTTTGTTATCAAACGCACAGTTACAAGTACTGCAACTTGTTGTCATGTGGTCCAACATGCATTTGATAGTACAACTAGAGGTTTCATGTTTCCAATACTACGTTGCTGCAGTTATAACTGAATTTTTCTCTGTCGTAAATAAATTCCGGCTAATTCAATGTATTGAAATTTGATGTGATGTCATAGATGACTATGTACTACCAATAACTTCTTGTTGGTGCTGTTCTTAAGGTCTACTTGGATAAAATTGAATAGAGAAGTTATTGTTATTATTTTATTGACAAGGAAGATCCAGGATGGTTTTGGAACAGGGGAAATCCGTTACCTGGATCACATCACAATTTGGAGTAACTGGGTTATTAGTTTAATTAACATATTTTTTTATAACAAGGTTTGGGATGATATGTTCCTGTTTCCTTACTTTCAGTAAATGACAGAGAAAATGGTATGTGGAACCACTCTGGTTTCAGAATCTGAATCCAAGCTTGCAGGGTTCACCTGTATTAACACTTTCAGAAAAACTGACAATAGAAACTAGATAGTTGAGCTGACATGAATTTTCTGCATTCAATTTAAGAAGAAGAAATGTGTCCAAGAACCTTGTTCCCATTTTTTTCTGAGTTAATGATTGATCACAGTTGCCGTGTTATTTATGATTTTTTTAATTGCTTTCATGTTTCAGGTGCCTCATACGACGTTTCTCCTGACCCATGCTTGTTTCCTGTTCTATCATATGGCATCAAATATGACACTCCGTAGATTACGTCACTCTACAGCTCACTTACCACAGTCTATTCGCTGGTTATTTGAAGCTGCATGGATTTTAGCACTGTCATACTTCATAGCGTGCCTGGAGACCCTAGCCATTGCAAATGTATGCTCTAGCTTATATTTAACTTCCACTTTCTAGTTCTACTACAATCAGTTTTCCTTTTGTATAGATAGTTTAAAAAATCAATGTCTTATTACACTAAATAGTTTAATGTTCACCCCAATTTGTAGTAGTAATGTTGCATATCCCTTGTTTAGTTCATTGGGCATTTGCAAATCAGTGTTGATGTTGACATGCTAGACCTGGTAGACATTTCAGGACATTTATACATACCTAGTCGTTGACAATAGCAGGTAAAAACTTCTAGATAATCCATAGTTTTTAGGACTCGTTATCTCAATAAGTCATGTGCATGTACCATCAGTTGCAAATTTTGAATAATATGCTAGTTCCAATTCTTTTTGAGAGAACAATGTGTTAGTTTCATTTGACCATTGTCGCACTCCAAGAAAACTTGAAATTGTAGTACTAATGTACTGAAGTGTATTATCAGAAGATCATGCAACTATAGTCATAGAGTTTAAATAATTGAGAGCACCCATCACATAATTTATTTCAGCATGACATCCTTCCTATTAGTCAAGTGAGAAACAACAACTTTAAGGTGGTAACCTGCACGATGTCTGCAAATATTTAATATTCAGTCGATGATGAAAGAGTCAAGATTCTTTTGGATTAACTATATATACCAAATCTAGGATAACCATAATTTGAGCAAGTACGAGTTGCCTGTTCAATACATTTTAGTTCTGGGAATAGTAGAGGCATTCAATAAGAAATACAGCTGATCTTGCTTTTCACATTTCATTAATGCTATCTAAGAAGCTAAGTGTTCCATTCCTGATGTCTGTATATATATATATATATATATATATATATATCTGTCCATTGCTTTCTCTTTTTTTCACATCTTTATGGTTGATATTCTGTGTGGACTTCTGCAGTTCCCATACTATGAATTTGTTGACCGGGATATAATGTACAAAGTAGGCTCCTTGTTCTACGCAATATACTTCATCGTCAGTTTCCCAATGTTTTCAAGGTAAAATGAATCTGAGCTTAGATGTGACCAACTAGTTCCATAATCATATTGTATTATTTTGGTTTCTTGTACTTGAACTCACTTGCTCTTCATTCTCATTCCTATGAAAATCGGCTGATTTCCTTTAGAACAACGATGCTTCTACTATTTCTTTTTGTGCTATCTGTCTGTTTGCCTTCAATGATTAAATCAGACTATGCTTACCAGTCTTAAGTTTACACAAAAGATCTATTTATACTAAATAGATACATATATTGAGCGTGTATACCATCTCTCAAGTCTCAGGCAGGGTACCTCTGTTACTTAGTGTACCTCTGTTACTTGTGTCAGGATTGATGAGAAAGATGAGAAGTGGAACCTGTCCAGGGTAGCTGTTGACTCTTTGGGTGCAGCAATGCTCGTCACGATAATACTCGACCTGTGGCGCATATTTTTGGGGCCAATAGTTCCCATCCCAGAGTCGAGGCAATGTGGTCAGCCAGGGCTCGCATGGTTCCAAGTGCAGAACGAAAGCACCTGATTCAGCGAAGCTGCAAGTTCTGCGTTTCCACATCATCTAACATTCACCATGACTGATAAAAATCTGCCTCGGCTGCACCAAAGAGATGATGACATTACCCTGTTCGCTTACGCTGAAATTTGGCTTATGCCGATGCTTATGCTGAAATGTCGTGAGAAGGAAAACACTGTTCCATGGCTGAGAAGAGACGATAACTATAGAGCGTGAATATGCTTGTTGTCTTGTATGTTTTGTATCATGTTCATGGCATGCCCGTAGTACTGTGCTGATTTTTTTTAAGGCTGCATAGCAACAGTTAAAGATCTTAATAAAGTTTTCGGCAGAGTAATCATGTACGAGCTAGCTTTGCATCACCGAGCACTGTGCTCCTTAACAGTGTTGAAGAAAAGGTGACTGATTGAGTGGTTGTTCTATGATCAGTATAGCTTCTAGCAAGAGTATCATAGCTGCGCGCAACTGTTGCCATTCAATAGATATATAGAGTATTTGGCTCATTCGCTTGAGCTTATAAGTCAGAATTGGTCCTACTTTTTCAGCCATAGAATAGTGTATTTTTCTCACAACAAATTAGCTTTACAAATCAGACGCGAGTAGCGATAAGTCCTGTCGAACAGAGGCTTTGTTTTTCCACGTTGGGGAATTCTATAGAAATATGTCCCTAACGTGAATAAGGTCTGCTTATGGGGAATCTATGTAAAACTGTGCTCTATGATCAGTATAGCTTCTAGTTCCAACTTATTCTGGCCATAGGCACCCTATAAGATGTACCAAAGTGTCCTTAAAACCATGGTTTCAGTCGACATTAGGTTCACAAAATATTTGAATGCAAATCTGGAGGAACATGTAGACACTTTGATACTTGTGACAAATATAGAACTATAGTCTCCAAGAGCAACAGCTGGAATAGCTCAGTTGGTTAGAGCGTGTGGCTGTTAACCACAAGGTCGGAGGTTCAAGCCCTCCTTCTAGCGTCCTTTTTTTTCCATTTGTGTTTTTTATTTTCCAAATTTTCTCCATTATTTCCCATTTTCTCTTTCTTTTGTTTTTCAAAGTCCTTTTCCTCTTTTTCATTTTCAAAGTTATTTTATATTTCCTGTATTTAATAAATTTTATATTTCTTTTATTTTCCATCCCTTTTCCCTCTTTTTTTTTTAAAAAATCCCAAGTTATTTTATATCCTGTATTTGTCCCTTTTTCTCTTTCTTTTATGTTTCGTTCATGAGTTCCAAGTACCTAGGGACAAGATTTTCATTCCACCTGATCATATTTTCTCCTTTTTCCATTTCTCCTACTTCATATTTCTTCTATTTTTTCAAATTCCAAACTTAGATAAAAAGTAACTATAAGCAATATTTGCGTTCCATCCAACCATATCCAAGTTCACAGGTCTTCAGCACATGATTTCAAAATGGATTGACACTTCAGTGAGAGAGAAAACAACACTAAGTAGAGAGTTGTTCTCAATATCCTGGGTGACAGCATATCCTTATCCTCCATTCTCGTGCATTGCTTTGAACCTGTCACTTAATTTCTTTGTTCCGTCGTATACATGAGTGCACAATGTGTAGTTATGTACTCTATTTGTTCTAGAATGCAACTCAGATCCGAGGCAAATTATGTTAACTTTCACTAAATTTATAAAAAAATATTGAGATTTATATTTCGAATAGTTATATTTTAAAAATATATTTGATAAGGAAACTGATACTAAATATACTTTCTCCGTCTATAGAAAGATGCAACTAAGTGATTTACTGATCGGTGCCGATCAAACTAGCTTGACTTTGATCAAGTTCATAGTGAATGATATTAGTATCGTCTCCAACTAGGTTACTATAAAAAATGTCATGATTAATTTAATCATACTTATTTTGCACCATAAATGTTAATATTTTTTATACAACTTCAGTCAAATTTTAAATTGATTATTTTCTGAAAAAAAGAATTACATCTTATTTATGAAAGGAGTACTTTTTTTTGTACGAAGTTGGTAGTATGCGCGCGTGTGTGACTCCTTGTTTGACTGCAGATTCATTACTGCTCGCTCGCTTGTTTCGAGCAGAGATGTAGCAGTTGGAATCATGAATACGTACTACTCCTACTAGGTTGTACCATGAATAATCCATGATGCCATGCGAAGATCAACCCTATGTTGGAGCTGAGTACTATATGACTTTGTCGTATCTTCGAATAATATAGCCCTCGTCGACCGACCATAGCACGAGCGCTCAGGCGCCGGCTGGGGTGACCTGCGCCGACTTTATTTATTTATTTTGGCAAAGGCTAATGGTCCCGTTCGCTTCGTAAAAAATAAACCGAAACACTGTTCCCGCTTAATTTTTTGTCGTAAGAAAAAATATTATTTTGACTGAAAAAAAACAAGCTAAAAAATACGAATTATAAGACAAACGAACATGACCAATAAGTTTCAAACATAACCCACGAAATCCGCTTGATCCACCCGAGGTCCAAACCCATGTAACAACTTCTCTCACGGTGGGTTAAAAATCTGTGAGAACTGTGTATACCCATCCATGCACACGTCTAATTGGGACTGACCCGCAGACCCAGAATGAAATCAGGCCATTCCAGCCCTTTCCACCCTTCCTCAGTCTGAATTAGAGCCACACCTATGAACACTTGGAATCGAATCAAACCAGATTTCAGTGAACCACCAGGATCCACTCATTCCTGCTCAGAAAGAGAACACACGCCTGTTTTCAACTTGGAACAAACGAACAAGGCCTAGATGTTATAGTTCGTGATTTAAAACATTGGTCGTTGGAACGGATCGAAGCAGCAGCCTGCAACCATGCACACGCAGGGAACGGAACGGATAAGCGCTAGCTATTCCTTTTCTTTGTTATATATACACGTACGCGTCACGATAATGATGGCCGGATGCCCGTCTAGAATTGCCTTCTTCATCCAGATCCAGTAGTCAACCTGTCACCGATCCTACGTGCCGCTGTCGGGTGGCAAACACGTGCTGCTACGTACGGCGCCGGCCGGCCGGCCGGTGATGCCTCGCCGACTCGCCGTGTCGTCTCTGCTATCGGCGACACTTGACACCACGCAACCTCCGCTGGTCGCCCGGGTTGGTCGACGGCTGACAGCAACACACGGCCGAGCTAAGTAGTAATTGATCGACAGCCACCTGCATGTTAGTAGTTTGGATTTGGATTATCACTAGTATACTAACTAGGGCTTGTTTAGTTTGCAAAATTTTTGGCGAAATGGTACCGTAGCACTTTCGTTGTTATTTGACAATTAGTGTCAATCATAGTCTAATTAGGCTTAAAAGATTCGTCTCGTGAATTTCGTCTAAACTGTGTAATTAGTTTTATTTTTTATTTATATTTAATGCTTCATGCATACGTCCAAATATTTTATGTGATGGGGAATCTTGAAAATTTTTGCAAAATGAAGTGGAACTAAACGGGGTCTTAGTAGTAATCCTCCTGTCAATTGCAATCATGCATTGTTGGTGACTCCTATATGCCCTATCAGCTGCAGTTACCACTAGGCACTAGTAGCCAGCTAGCTTATTGAGTACACTACTGCAAATTGGCCAGGTTTACTCTGATAATGATTCAGTTGGTGATCATAACATGCACACTACTGGTTCAAGAAGCCATACAGCGAAGCACTACTAATCTATAATCTTATTATCTGTCACTACTTGTGAGCAGTAGCTAGTCACCTAAGATTCTTTTTATTTAGCAATGCTCCCTAATAACTAATATCACCTTTGCAGAAGTTTAGTTGGGTGATCGTGAGATTGACTAATTAAGATGTTCTCTCTCAATTTCACTCAAATCCCTGATCTCTGCGACAATGTCTAAATTATTAATGCAAGATTGTAGTTCGGCTTTCTTTGCTAACAGATATCCCAAATAAAGGTTGGTTTTCATGATACCAGCATACTTCATATTGGGACCCATCCATTGTATATATTCTGTCAATAGAAATTGTGACTTGCATTTTTCTCTATCTTTCCACCCAAGCTACCATGTAAAAGGTCGAGATGACGGACTAGAGGGGGTGAATAGTCTTTTCTAAAATTAATCGCGTCGGCTAACCGAGATAAATACGGAATTAAAACAATCGGTCTAGCCAAGACTACACCCCTCTATATATGCTCACTAGCACCTTGCAAAGATACTAATTATGCAACTAAGGTGCCGAGCTAGCTAGAGCTCTCCTAAATAATTCTAGAAGTAAGGTCACACAAACCTATGCCACTAGTACTTTAAGCAACAAGGGAGCTCCTACACATGCTAGTAAGCAAAAGCACAAAGCCAACTAAGCTCACTAGCAAAGCTCAATAACAAGGCAACCAATGCCTAATTAGAGAGCGCAAGTACTTGGCTACACAAACTAAGCAATGTGACTAACAAGGTTACTAAAACCAAATTAGCCACGCAAGGGAGCTACTTCTATGCTACACAAGCAAGAAGGTAACTAGTAAGCTACACAAGTTAACTAATTACAAGAGCAACTACACAAGCTTAATATGTATAAAAGTAATTGTAAGCTTGTGTAATGGGGATGCAAACCAACGGGAACAAGGTTGATACGATGATTTTTCTCCCGAGGTTCACGTGTTTGCCAACACGCTAGTCCCCGTTGTGTCGACCGCTCACTTGGTGGTTCGGCGGCTAATTAGCATCACCCGCTAAGCCCGCACGTCGGGCACCGCAAGAACCTACCCCTTGAGTGAGGGTAGCTCAATGATACGCTTTACTAAAGTTGCTCTTCGCGACTCCCGCGGGGCGAGCACAAGTACCCCTCACAAGCACTTCTCCGGAGCGCCGCACAAGCTTCTTGCGGGCTTCGACGGAGACCACCACCAAGCCGTCTAGGAGGTGGCAATCTCCAAGAGTAACAAGCACCACTGGCTTGCAACTCGATCACCTAGTGCCACTCGATGCAACCTCACGATGCAATCGTACTAGAATCGCTCACTCACACAATCGAATGATCACTATCAAGTATATGTGTGATGAAGGGCTCCCAAGCACTCACAAGCATGGACACTAAGTCCCCCAAGGTGCTCAGCCCCAGCCATGGCCGAGGGCCACTTCTATTTATAGCCCCAAGGGCTAAACTAGCCGTTACCCCTTCACTGGGCAAAAGTCGGGCCGACCGAACGCTCCGGTCGTGTTGACCGGACGCTGGACCTTAGCGTCCGGTCGCCCGCAGACGGCCACGTGTCCTGATTCCAACGGTCACTAGACCTGACCGGACGCAGCAGCTTCAACTGACCGGACGCTGGACCCCAGCGTCCGATCGTTTCCAGTAAGGTACCCGAGGCGTATTTCTTTGACCGGACGCGTCCGGTCGCACGTGATCGGACGCAGCCCAGCGTCCGGTCACACTCTAGCTTCTACGTTACCGTACGTCAGCCTGATCGGACGCACCCTGCCAGCGTCCGGTGCTTTCAGACCCAGCGTCCGGTCAGTTGACCGACGCCAGCGTCTTCGCGATCAACTCGTTTTCACTTCTAACTTTTTCACCCTTGCTCCAATGTGCCAACCACAAGAATTTACATCCGACGCAATAGAAAGAGGGACCCAAACCCATCTCAACCCTGCAAACACCACCTCCTTTGTAAATGTGCCAACACCACCAAGTGTACACCACCATGTGTATGTGTGTTAGCTTTTCACAATCATTTCCCAAAGGATGTTAGCCACTCAACTTGCCACGCCACTCGATCCTAACGACGATGCAAAGTTAGATCACTCGAGTGGCACTAGATGACCGATATGAAAACAAGTTTACCCCTCTTGATAGTATGGCCATCTATCCTAAACTCGGTCATAAACTTCTCTACATACCTATGACCGGTGAAATAAAATGCCCTAGGTTATACCTTTGCCTTGCGCATTCCATTCCATCTCCTCCAACGTCGATGCAACACATGCACCAACACGATCAACAATGATATGATCCACTTCATATCATCACGTGATCATATTGGTTCATCGATCTTGACTTCACTTGCCCTTCACCGTTGCCATCGTCTATCGGCGCCAAGTCTTGCTCAAGCTTCACCGCCACGCGGTCCATCACTCCAAAGCCTTCGACTTGCCCTTCACGCTTGCAACCGGTCCATCAAGCCAAGTCTTGTCTTGATCTTCTCCACCTTGATCACATGACTCAATGTCATATCTCATGTGCGTTAAGCTCCTTCATCATCACATGTGTGAGCTTTGCAACATCTCTAAGCCATTTTCACCTTCATGGCATATGTTGCTGACACACATGTACCTATAGACTAATTACCTGTGTATCTCACATAAACACAATTAGTCCATCTAGGTTGTCACTCAATTACCAAAACCAAACAAGGACCTTTCAATCTCCCCCTTTTTGGTAATTGATGACAACTCTACAAAGATATGGAAATTAAGCTCTTTTGGATTCATGTTGCTTGCCCAAGCAATTTTACCATATGAAAATGATTTTGGACAAGTACCACAAACCCCAAATGGTAGCAATTGCTCCCCCTACATATGTGCTAAGAGTTTGGATTGTAGCTTGCACATATGCATAGATTAAAAATGTGGGAGAGTAATTATTACAAAATGATGCTAAGGTGTATAGAATAAACCTTTGAAGCGTGTACCAATCGGAGTTGCACCTTTAAGTTCATCCTTAGCACCATGGTTAGCTAGATAACACTTGGAAATAAAAAGCACTAGATACCTCATGAGATCAACATTAAAATCAAGGTACTATCATTTACTTGAAAGCATACCAAGTGTCTAGCTATCATCCTATGCATGCTAGTTATCAAATCATCATTCAAGTTCTATAACTAGCATACACCACACAAGCATGCATATTGAATTTAAGAACATATGCGATGCAAGCAAGCACATGAATATGCACATATCAAATGCAATCAATCAAAGTTCATGAGCTTGCTCCCCCTACTTGTGTGCTTCTCTTGTCCAAGACTTGTGATCCACTCTTTTCTCCAATGTTGCTCCCTCTTTGTCCATGTCCATGTCCAACCTCTTTCATATCTTATCTTCTTATCTCTCCCCCTTTGTACAATCTCTCCCCAAGCTTCATATCTTTGTACAATCTTCTTTGTACAATCTCTCCCCCTTTGTTATCAATTTCCATAAAAGGTATGCTTCCTATTGATGCAAAGGTGTGCACTTTGGGGTAGATTGTTGAGACTTGAATCATGTATTTTTGATGGACATTACTTGATTGTTGGAAAGACACTATATGTAGATACCATTTTGAACTTGTAACTTGTATTACATGTATCTTATCATTCTATGCATGGGTCATCCATTTTATGCACTTAAGCTCTTGTAGGTGAGGGATGCATTCTTCATTTGATGATCACTTAAAGTTGAGGATCACTTGTGGAACCATCATCTTGCATGAATGATACTATGTATAGATACCACTTGTAGGAAGTGAATATCATTTGAAAGAATCTTCTAGTATGGAACCACTTATTTGATTTATCACTAAAGACCATTTCTTGAACATTTGTTATATTCATGAGTACCACTTATAGGATATCACTTGTGAGTTGATCTAGACATTATTTGTAGATTCTTGATAAAATACTTGAGTCTAGATACCATTTGAAACAAACTAGATATCTATTTGCATTGTTGTCTTGTGCTTGTACTCTTATCACTATCATGAGCTTTTATGATTGACTTGAACTAAAATGATTTGTCTAAGCTTCCAAGTCCGGTTTGAACCAATGACAAGCTTCTTCACATCTTTTTAAGGGTTATCTTGTCAATGTTGTACTTGTTACTTGTTTAGCAATCCAAATTAAAATCAAGTACTTGGGTTCACTAGCTCATGAACAAATTCACATACTAACCACTAGATCAAGTAATCATTCAAGCAATAGTGGTAAGCTATGACTTTAAACATTTCATTTGTTATGCATGATCCTATGAAGCATGTACTATATGCACTAACCGCATACTAGTAAGGGATGAAATGATCATGCACATTACAATGATACCTTTGCTATGTTGGAGTAGAGGATAGTCACATAGATTCCAATTCATTACTCCAATAGCAATGTAAAGTCCAATTATAAGTTTGGTGAAGACCAATAGATACCATGTTGAATTTCATTCTTCACCCATATAAAATGAATACCACTTATGATCAAGTGCACTTTCTTGTTGTGGTTGACTTGCTTTATCTTTTGATCTTTGCTTACATGAGAGTATCAATTTTTGAATACCACTTGAAATATCATGACTAGCTCTCTTTTTGGGTGTTGCTTGCTTTTCTTGATCAACCCTTTTGATTGCTTCAACTAAGCATCTCAAATGTTCCTCGGATCACCACTTTCATGTTAGCCTTTCAAGTACCACACTTGGTTCACCTACACATAGGCGGCAAGCCCCTACACTTAGGGAGAAGTGACCTTTCTCCAAGAACCATTCTTGATACTCACTTGAAATGACTTGATTGATTGATCCTAATTATGGACTTAACTTGATGAGTAATCTTAATTCCTTCTTTAAGTCCTTTTCTTTCTACTTGTTTAAGTCCTTTTCTTTCTATCAAATGATCTCCAATCATATCTAGAACTTAAACTTCATCTTCATCTTGAGTTTGATCTTGATCTTCCAATTTGAGTACCAAAAGTGTGCAAAGTACACTCCACAATCAAATGGCCTTGTACTCTTTACTTGTCATGCTTCTAGATTATATCAAAACCAAACTTAGGTACCTCAAACACTTATAGACATGTTTCCAACTTGAGGTCCTTTCAATCAAAGTGACTCTAGATCAATCCAATATTTGTTATTTTTCTAGCAGATTTTGTACTCTCCAAAGAAATAAGCATATCTCCAAAAGTACAAATACAAATACCATGAAATTTGGTGGAGATGTGCATTACTAAATTTTCTAGCAGCTGTAGAAATTTGAGCTTCATTTGACTTATATATTGCTGCCAAATTTCAATTCTTCCACCACTGCTACATGCTGAAAACTGCTGCACTATAGCTGACAAGAACCACTCCAAAACAGAAGCATTTCTTATCTAATTTCCATAAAATTTCTACAGCATCTCATACTATATGTCTAGAGCATGTATACCAATTTTCAAGCCAATCTAATAAGATTTGATCACTCAAACATGGCTATGATCACAGCTAGCTCAGATTTTGAATATAGGACAGATTTCAAGCAATTGAGCTATACTTCATCAAATATGAACCAAACTTGAAACTAACTTGTTTGAATACTTTCATAAGACATATATCCATTCAAAACACTTACTAAATGTCATCTTATGAATTTATCCAACACAAATCAATCCAAACTTGATTACTAATCAATTATCCATTCAATGAACTTATAGCAAGCAACATTGCATATTTATATCCAATTCAATCAACTCATATGCACCTAAATGAAATGATCAACAAAAGATATACCTTGGTTAGCTCATGATCATCCAACTAGCAAGCTTTCACTCAAATATTTGCAAGCCATCAATTATATCCAATAGTTCACCAACAACTTGAGTTTTGCACTTGTATTGTTGATAGGATTTGGACTTCGCTTAATTTGTCATGGCATTGGGATAGTGATCATCACTTAGCAATACTTGGCTCAACTTGTGATCAACAAGATGAATATCATTTGAACCAAGCCTCCAATGCCGATGGTACCTACACACAATCCACTTTTTGATAGTACCCAAACAAGTTTGGGTCCTCTCAAGTTAGGTGCAACATACTTAGGCGTAGTCTTAGTATGAATAGCGGGATGTTTTGCAATAGCAACCATAGATGTACCATCACTATCCTTTCTAAGCACATTATTATTAACAATTGAAATAGGCTTAGAAACATCACCTAGGGGACATGAATGTGCCATGTGTCCCCTTTCCCGGTATGAGTAGCACTTTCTCTTTGCTTGAGCCTTTTCTTCCTTGCTCATGTTGTGCTTCTCATTGCCTTGCCTCTCATGGGTTGCTTGAGCCTTCTTCTCAAGCTTGGTAGGACACTTAGAGGCAAAGTGTCATATACTTTCATACTTGAAGCACTTGATGTGAGCATAGACTTTCTTCTCATCTTCATTTTTGCTCATCATCTTGGCATCTCGGATTTATAAGCCCCACTGAGAAAGTAGCCGTTGGGGACGAAATCCCGCTTTTCTGCTACTGACCGGACGCTGATCACGTCCTGACCGGACGCGTTCGGTCGTCCCAACCATTAGAGCCGCGATCAACTGATCGGACACTGCCAGCGTCCGGTCACATGCCACCGGACGCGTCCGGTCGCAATTTCGCCGCTCTGGAACCTTTCTGTACTTGATCGGACGTTGCAGTCATGCGTCCGATCGATTTGTCGCCAGCGTCCGGTCGCGCGTGCTGTTGCCGAGCCTCTTGATCGGAGCGTCCGATCACTTTACATCTGCGTCCGGTCACCGCTGTGAGCTCGTTTCTTCGCGATCTTACGTCCGGCTAGGTTCCTATCTTCGTGCTTGGACTTTGCTTGATATCTTGTGTCTTCTCTTGTGCTTCTAAGGTCTTACTTATGGTGTTGATCATCGGATCATCATGTCGCCTTTGTCCAAGTCACGTCTTGCACTATTGAACTACAAAACAAACACTTGCAAATTCTTTAGTCTAATTTAGTTGTGTTGGTCATCAAACACCAAAATCCAAAGTAAATAAGTCTAGAGTCCATTTTCCTTACACCAGTCAAACTAGCTAGACTTTGATCAAGTTCATAGTGAATGATATTAGTATAATCTCCAACTAGGTTACTATAAAAAATGTCATAATTAATTTAATTATATTATTTTGCACCATAAAATGTTAATATTTTTTATACAACTTCCGTCAAATTTTAAATTGATTATTTTCTCGGAAAAAAAGAATTACATCTTTTTTATGAAAGGAGTACTTTTTTTTTGTACGAAGTTGGTATAGTTGTATGTGTATGCGCGCGTGTGTGACTCCTTGTTTGACTGCAGATTCATTACTGCTCGCTCGCTTGTTTCGAGCAGAGATGGAGCAGTTGGAATCATGAATACGTACTACTCCTACTAGGTTGTACCATGAATAATCGATGGCCTTGTTTAGATTTTAAGTTTTTTCGCTCTCCCTTCATTACATTAAATTTTTGAACACATGTATGGAGTATTAAATGTAGATAAAAAAATAACTAATTACATAGTTTGATTGTAAATTACGAGACGAATCTTTTGAGCCTAGTTAGGTCATGATTGAACAATAATTATCAAATACAAACGAAAGTGTTATAGTGTCAAATACTAATTCCTAACCACGAACTAAGCAAGGCCCATGATGCCAAGCGAAGGTCAACCCTATGTTGGAGCTGAGTACTATATGACTTTGTCGTATCTTCGAATAATATAGCCCTCGTCGACCGACCATAGCACGAGCGCTCAGGCGCCGGCTGGGGTGACCAGCGACTTTATTTATTTATTTTTGACAAGGGCTAATAAGTTTCAGACATAACCCACGAAATCCGCTTGATCCACCCGAGGTCCAAACCCATATAAGGGCACGTGCAATGGTCGTCCCGTCTCCATGTTGGTAATTTTGCGAAAAACTCCTCTGTTCCACTTGGAGACGGACTCCCCGTCGCCTCACGACACGAGACGACGCCGAAGGCCCGTGCTCCGAGGCCCAATCGACGGGGAGAGCTGCGTTGTAAGACCGCGTCTTCTCGAGTCGACGCCGCGCTCAGATCCCGTGTGGGGGCACTCGCGGATTGTGGTTTGCGCGTGGGATGGTGCTCCGCTCCTCCTCATGCCGGCCGCGTTGCTCCTTGCCGCGTCAAGCCAAGCGCCACTACGCTCGTTGCCACCGGCTGCGATACGAGGAATGGCAAGGCCGCAGGACCCATTCGTCGTGGAAGCTGCTCGACAGCCGTAGTCATCGGACGCAGACGCCCTCCAAGAGCTACTGCTGCATACTGTCCTGCCGTTTGGGTCCGCGCGAGATGTTGAAGCACAGGTCGTCCTCGCCGGCCATCCTCCGCCTTTGGCCCTTGCAGCATGGAATCCCTGGTCAACCAGGTGTTGATGTGATTGCTTGTGGGTGTTGCTTTCATGATTTGCCTCTGATTGTGGCTGATACTTTGAGCTTCGTGTTCGTGTTGCGAGCTTGCTACGGCATGTAGTTTAGGTGTTTGTTGAAATGTCCATTCAAGCATCTAAAATACATGCTGATTTTTTCAGTGAAGAATGCATCTAAAATACAATATATGCTATATGATGAAACCAACCAAACTTTTATTTTTGGTTAATTTCTCAGTTCTCACCACCGATTTATTCAACAAGTTGTTACTCACAGGACAGTCTCCTTGCAAGTTCAGGCTATCTGAGTCGGCCTGAAACTGATAGATGGAGCCAAGTTAGATAGGATTTGTGCAAAGTATAGGGCCAGCAAAGTATATGGCAACACTATGAAAACAAAGGAAATTAGACAAAAGGCGTTGCAACTATATGTAATATAATTATATATTGATGTTTTTAAAAAATATTGTAATCATGTTGCTCTTATTTATCCTTGATATATTTTCTATCAAATAGCCACATAATGGTATGTATAAATTTATTTATAGTTGATCCTAGCTACATGCAAAACATTAAATAGGTTAGAGACGGATCCCTGTCTATGGGTTGCATAACATGTCTTTATATGTATCTATATGATAGATTCAAGGTGTTTAGAGACGGACTCCATCTATGGGTTGGACATGCCCTAACAACTTCTCTCACGGTGGGTTGAAAATCTGTGAGAACTGTGTGTACCCATCCATGCACACGTCTAATTGGGACTGACCCGCAGACCCAGAATGAAATCAGGCCATTCCAGCCCTTTCCACCCTTCCTCAGTCTGAATTAGAGCCACACCTATGAACACTTGGAATCGAATCAAACCAGATTTCAGTGAACCACCAGGATCCACTCATTCCTGCTCAGAAAGAGAACACATGCCTGTTTTCAACTTGGAACAAACGAACAAGGCCTAGATGTTATAGTTCGTGATTTAAAACATTGGTTGTTGGAACGGATCGAAGCAGCAGCCTGCAACCATGCACACGCAGGGAACGGAACGGATAAGCGCTAGCTATTCCTTTTCTTTGTTATATATACACGTACGCGTCACGATAATGATGGCCGGATGCCCGTCTAGAATTGCCTTCTTCATCCAGATCCAGTAGTCAACCTGTCACCGATCCTACGTGCCGCTGTCGGGTGGCAAACACGTGCTGCTACGTACGGCGCCGGCCGGCCGGCCGGTGATGCCTCGCCGACTCGCCGTGTCGTCTCTGCTATCGGCGACACTTCGACACCACGCAACCTCCACTGGTCGCCCGGGTTGGTAGACGGCTGACAGCAACACACGGCCGAGCTAAGTAGTAATTGATCGACAGCCACCTGCATGTTAGTAGTTTGGATTTGGATTATCACTAGTATACTAATTAGTAGTAATCCTCCTGTCACTTGCAATCATGCATTGTTGGTGACTCCTATATGCACCAGGCACTAGTAGCCAGCTAGCTTATTGAGTACACTACTGCAAATTGGCCAGGTTTACTCTGATAATGATTCAGTTGGTGATCATAACATGCACACTACTGGTTCAAGAAGCCATACAGCGAAGCACTACTAATCTATAATCTTATTATCTGTCACTACTTGTGAGCAGTAGCTAGTCACCTAAGATTCTTTTTATTTAGCAATGCTCCCTAATAACTAATATCACCTTTGCAGAAGTTTAGTTGGGTGATCGTGAGATTGACTAATTAAGATGTTCTCTCTCAATTTCACTCAAATCCCTGATCTCTGCGACAATGTCTAAATTATTAATGCAAGATTGTAGTTCGGCTTTCTTTGCTAACAGATATCCCAAATAAAGGTTGGTTTTCATGATACCAGCATACTTCATATTGGGACCCATCAATTGTATATATTCTGTCAATAGAAATTGTGACTTGCATTTTTCTCTATCTTTCCCCCCAAGCTACCATGGCCACTTGCCTACCTCATTGTTCACCAACACACATGTCGACTATCACCGAAATAATTTCATAAGAAAACTAACCAATTGAGGCCTTGTTTAGTTCCTCTCCTTAAAGTTTGCTCCCTGTCCATTCGAATATTTAGACACATGCATGGAGTATTAAATATACACTAAAAAATAACTAATTGCACAGTTTGCGACTAATTTGCGAAAGAAATCTTTTAAGCCTAATTAGTTCATGATTTAACAATGTGGTGCTACAGTAACACATGTGCTAATGATGGATTAAGTAGGCTTAATAAATTCGTCTCGCGGATTACTGGCAGATTCTGTAATTTGTTTTTTTATTAGAATCCGAACACCCCATGCGACACCCCCATGTGACATCCCAAAACTTTACACCCTGGATTTAAATAAGGCTTGAGTTATCTTTTATTTGTTGTCTCTTTGAATATACTCGTGCGTCACAAAAAGAATACACATATCATTTTTCAAGAAATTAAACTTTTTAAAATTTAACTAAATTTATAAAAAATAATATCAACATTTGTATCTCCAAATATATTCATTATAAAAATATATTCCATTGTTTAATCTAGTGATATTTATTATAAATTTGGTTATATCTAAAAGTTTTGACTCATCGAGAAATGATATTTTTTAGACGGGAGAATATATGTTTCATATGAAATTGATAAGAGAATGCAACTATATATATTGTATCCATCAAAGCTCGGTATGACAAGGAGGTTTCAGCAATTTATTAGTATCAGATAGTCCTCCTATTGGTTTTTTTCATGCACCTCGTTGTCTTCTTTTCTAAATTAAAATTTGTAGGACCCGTTATTCCCATCTTTTGGTTTTGTCCTAGTATTTTAAACCCTGAAGGATGCCATGTACCTGTCAGTCTCATCTATCCGTGATTCACATGCTCTAGGCAAGCCTGTAAGATCGAGACGATGGAGTTTTTTTTTCATTGAAAAAAAGAGGAAGATGACGATTGATGCATCATGCACTGGTAGTCTGGTACTGGTAGTAGCTAAACTTGTGCCCATGAACAACATGATGACACTGCAGCAGCTCACAATGCAAGTAGGCAAGTAGCCAGTGCCTATTATTTATTTATTGCTCAATGACCAGAGAATTGCGATATTCTCGGGCACTTGCTCGTCAATCTATTTAATTTGATTCCAATTGTTCGGCACAAAATGGAGTCGAAATTGCATTGCATGAACAAAAGAATGGAAATTTCGCGACGGAACAAAAATTTCTAAATTTAACAAAATTTATCAAAAAATACTCTACATTTATATTAATTCCAGTACTATACTGTAAGTAAAGCAGTCGGATAATTTATCCAGCTGCTTCCACATGGACAAATTTGGAGCCGTGTCCGTCTGGCGGTGACACGTCACACAGATAGGATGACCGATGACGTAGGAGCGTCTCCGTGCTCGTCGGCACGCCGCTCACATCCATATATATACACGGCTCATAGGGAGGATGAATACTGGATTCCGTTTAATTATATTATTAATTGTTCTCTGAGAAATTTGACTTCAATTTCTTTTCCAGATTCAGAGCATCCACTGACCACTGGCATACAGTCCTGTCAGTCTATGAAAGATCTAGTACATGACATGATATATGGGTTGTTTCTTTCAGCAATGTTTGTGTGCCCATATTGTTTTTTTTTATATCAACTCTATTGTCTCCACTGTAAATTACAAAACTCAAAGATCTAGTAGTTCTTTTTTGTTGGCTTTGTCCAATTTTACAACCTGAAGGTCATGTCCTTCTCACCTGTGTGACACACTGACACTGACTCTATTCATAAGATGAAGGATATTTTCGCCTTCATCAGTGGCCACGGATCAACGGGCCCACTCTCTGACGTGGACGTATCATGTGCTTATAGGTCATCTTTTTGACGCCCATACTCAACACCTCTGAGGAATTTCCCTACTTCTTCCTCCATGAATAGTTTGGTGCCAACTGGTGAACACAGAATGAACCTGGACACTATTCTAATGCTCCTGTCAGTCCACACCATATGAGACCCATGCTGACTTTGCATCTTCCAGGTGAAGCAGTTGAATAAGGGGCGTTTAGATCCAAAAAATTTTGGATTTTGGCTCACTGTAGCATTTCGTTTGTATTTGGTAATTAGTGTCTAATTATGGACTAATTAGATTCAAAAGTTTCATCTCGCGATTTTCACCAAGAAACCATGAAATCGCAATTAGTTTTTAGGGAATTGTCGCACATTGGACGAAAAAAGATAGAGTTGGGATAGAGAAAGAGAAAAAATTCGATGTGAATTTGCATGGGTTGCAAAACTTTTTTTGGAATCTAAACACCCCCTAACTAATCCAAGTTGTTGCAAGGTTTTGTTTTGCTGTTTGAAACAGCCACCCATCACCGTCATAACTCATAACCACACATTGTCCCAATTCCCAAGGAAGTGAGGAAGTTCAGGAATCCACCGTCCACATGGCCACTGTGTGTAGTACATGGCGTCTGTGGGCACAAAGCGTTGGCCGGCCCTGAAGAAATGCATCCGGCATTTCGTGCGCAAAAGCCTCTTGTTTCTATATGTGTGCTGCAGGTCGTCCAGCCCTACATCTGCTCAGAACAGCTGTTTTTTTCCTCGCTTTCAGAGCTGTACAAGTTTCTAAAACAAGGAAGCGGAATCCCAAGAAGTTGCCAAAAGAAAAAAGGAATTCCATTTAACGTTTTTGTTTCCAAGAGTTCATGTTGAAAATGTGTGGGGGAAAACAGAGGAATTTCAGAGGAGTCTGCTTTTTTTTTTGCCCAAGTTCTTGTGTTAAATAATCAACTGCTGGCGCTAACAAGTGGTGATCTCATCCCACAGATTGATGATATGGTAAAGTCTAATGTCCGTTTCATCCACCGATATCACGGCAAAGCACCGTTATCACCGGGATAGATGTGTCGGTTTCCATAGCATTATTCGATATCACGGCAAAGCACCGTTATCACCGGGATAGAGGTGTCGGTTTCCGTAGCGTTATCCCTGAACAAACGCCAACCCCCACTCCCTCCCGTGACGGTTCATCGTGTTACGGTGTATAAATGTATATACCAACACCATCAATCAATAAAGGCATCTCATTCCATTTATTTGTAACCTATTGAGTTGTTGCTAGATTACATTTTATTAGTCCCTTATTATCATGCAGGATTCTTAAAACATAGGAATAGAAAAAAAAAACAAGACTGGAATGTTGTGCAATTAAAATCCTATAGAATCTAGAATGTGGAGAAGTTAGAACGGAATAATAAGAAATTTGTAACCGTTTTGATCTTTAGATTTTAGTCGTGGATTCTAGGTATTTGAGTTTTTTTTCCAAAACGTAATCATTGGGTTTTATGATGTCCTACACTTCTAAATGGAACACTCATACACGTGCAAGGTCTCCATCCTATGCCGGCCCAAATTTCGTGCATACATACTCTTACAAAATCAGGTCCACAGGAGGAACAACAACACAGAGAGACAATCCCACCTTCTGCCCTAGCTGGAGGGCAAGAAGTTGCATGGGCTAGGGGTGGGAATTCAGTCTGACCCTATATTTCGGGTTGATCTTTTCAATGTTTCGAAAATCGATCTTTGAAAATTATAAATCGATCTTAGTATCATAACAAAACGAGACCACGGCTTGGTTATCCGGACAATTGGGTAAGTTCTTCGGTTTGACTGGCCTTAGGGAACAGAGTTGGGGTGACGAGGAGAGGTCAAGCATCAGACAACTATTTGGAAGAGCAAAAGGTGCAAAATGAAACAATACCACATAGATCTAGGCATCTAGCCCCTGCTCACAAATTGAAGGTCTTTGAGGAAGCAGATCCATTGAAAGGTCCTAATGACTAGAATGGGTGAATAGCCTATTAAAAATTTCTACAACAACATTTAGCAAATATGTTAGACAATTAAACGACGAAGCGAGTGTTGCGCTAACATACTAAAAAAACAATCCACCTACCAAAATTCTAGTGTCTATGATCTCTAATCACACAATGGCTATGTCACTACACTAAGTTAGTGTGCTCTCAAAGACTAATTAAAGAGTCACACTAACCACTAGACCCGATACAAGCTTGCTCTAAAAAATAATTACACTAAAGAGCGAAGCAACATTAAAAATGTAAATGCAAGATAGGGGATGTGATGATTATACCGCCGTGTAGAGAAATTGAGCCAATCACAATGATGGAGCCAATCAATCACAATGAATACCAAGAAATCCTTGGACAAGATGACACAAGATTTTTTTACCAAGGTTCATTTGCTTGCCGGCAAGCTAGTCCTCGTTGTGGCGATTCACTCACTTAGAGGTTCACGCGCTAATTGGCATCACAAGCCAAACCCACAATAGGGTGCCACACAACCAACACAAGATGAGGATCACACAAGCCATGCGCAATCCACTAGAGTATCTTTTGGCTCTCCGCCGGAGAAAGGTCCCGAACCCCTCACAATTAACACAATCGGAGCTGGAAGACAAGCACCTTCCTCCGCTCGACGATCCTCGCTACACTAAGCCGTCTAGATGGCGGCATCCACCAAGAGTAACAAGTGAATCCCACAGCGAAATATGAACACCAAGTGCCTCTAAATACAATCACTCAAGCAATGCACTTGGATTCACTCCCAATCTCACAAAGATAATGAATTAATGATGGAGATGAGTGGGAGGACTTTGGCTAACCTCACAAGGTTGCTATGTCAATGCAAATGGCCAAAAGAGTGAGCTTGAGCCAGCCAAAAACCTTTTATAGAGGCTCCATCTAAATAGAGCCGTTGGGCTCACACAACAGCCCAACTAGCGCTGATTGGACGCGCCGATCAGAATGACCAGACGCACCCGGTCTAGCGTCCGGTCGCGGGATCTTTGCAACGTGTCTTTCCTTCAAATACGTGTTGCCCGATCTCCAACGACTAACTCGCTACCGCGCTCGCGTTAATGAAGGACCGAACGCGCCGATTCAGTGACTGACGCGCCAGCCCCCACGTCTGATCAGTTCAACCCCGTGCGCAGTCAACAGACGACCGGACGCGCCGATCAACTCGGCTTCCCAACGTCAGGTCATTTCCAGAGAGCTCCCCGAGTGGTAAAACGTCGACCGGACGCATCAGGTCCATACTGACCGGACTCAGGCCAGCGTCTGGTCCTGCTTTCACCTCTGCACGCCAAGTTTTGTGTCAGACGTCAGCATACGTTACCTGTGACAGGACGCAGGCCCTACTCGTCCGGTCACTTTCACTGTGCAGCGTTCGGTCGCTGAACCGACTGAGCCCGAGCGTGTGAACACTTTTATAAATGACCGGACTCACCACCTCAGCGTCCGGTCACCTCGAGTTCAGTGTCCGGTCACTGATTTTCAGTGAAAAACACCTCCTTCACTTCAGCAACTTCTCCACCCTTGCTCAAATGTGTCAACCACCATGTGTATTAGCTTGTGTACACGTGTTAGCATATTTTCATAAACATTTTCAAATGTGTTAGCACTCCACTAGATCTAAATGCATATGCAATGAGTTAGAGCATCTAGTGGCATTTTAATGACCGCATTTCGATACGAGTTTCACCCCTCTTAATAGTAAGACTATCGATCCTAAATGTGATCACACTTACTAAATGTCTCGATCACCAAATCAAAAAGTTCCTATCAAGATTTCACCTTTGTCTTGAGCTTTTTGTTTTTCTCTTTCTTTTTTTTCCAAGTCCAAGCACTTGATCATCACCATGGTCACACCATCATCGTGATCTTCAACATTGCTCCACCACTTAGAATAGTGTACCTATCTCATGATCACTTTGATAAACTAGGTTAGCACTTAGGGTTTCATCAATTCACCAAACCAAACTAGAGCTTTCATCCATGGAGGTCGTTGTATGAGAAGCCTCGCTTCGAGCAACCACGAATGCACCATCGCCTGGCGACATACCACATATGCACCACCACTCTCCGCCATTCACGGTGGAGGAAGTCAGTGGGGACGAGCGTCAGAGCCTCTACGGACGCGCCGCTATCGCGATGCTCGGTGGAGAAAGTGGATGCATTGGGGGGTCATGCAGCCTGTTGGTGCTCTATGGAGGAAGTCAATGGGGACAGGGGATGTGCTGCCGCCTGCCGTGCCCAGCCAACTAGGGTGGTGGCGTCCTCAACGACAATCTACAATGAGGAGGGAAGGCCGAAGAGGAGCATGAGATGGAGGACGTGGGGGACTACGATTGAGTATAGGGACACGTGGATACTAGATAAGTCACTGAGGGTTGGAGGAAATAAGTTAGAGTCGCTGATCAACGGTACATCGTGACCAAACAACATAAGCATAACGGTATGGGCAAAACAAAAACCGAGTTAGGGATTGATGATGAAATATCGATATTTCCGGGTTCGGTCTCTGTTCCTTTTTGCCCACCCCTAGCACGACCACCTTTCGAAGCAGCTCAATTTGTTCGTGGTGCATGAAAGGGTGTTGCAACCAAGCCAACAGTTGGATCCTCGAATACGATTCGAGTCGATGCGCTACAATGCCGAGACGAAATGGATTAGGTACATCCTATGGCACGTCGACCACGTTGACCCTCCACCTCGCTCTGTACGGAGATGGGCAGAGAATAGAGGATGTCAGTGTATGACTCGTGGAAGCTAGATGAATCCCTCATATAAGATACAAATTATCGAAAATTTCCCTCATATAAGATCGAAATTAGATCCTTTCAATTTTTAGTGTTTTTTTTATTAAAAATCCAAAGGAGCCCCTCGACAGGCGAGTACAGGTTGCCGTGGCTGACGATCTTCATGTGCTGCAGTAACCTCTCATCAGCGACGTGGTCAGTGGAAGAACTGAAGCGTCACATCAACGCCGGCCAGCATGATCTGACGTGCAAGTGTAGGTGCAGCAGCAGTAACCGTCGGTTGTGAAACGAGCTAGGCCTTTTTTGATTGGGTTAGGAATTAGTATTTATCACTGTACAACACTTTCGTTTATATTTAATAATTATTGTCTAATCATAGTTTAACTAGGCTCAAAAAATTTAAAAGATTCGTCTCGTAATTTACAATCAAACTGTGTAATTAGTTATTTTTTTATCTACATTTAATACTCCATGTATGTGTCTAAAAATTTAATGTGATGAAGAAGAGAATGAAAAACTTACAATCTAAACCAGGCCTATGACATGATCGCTTTACCAAGCAAATCAATCATGTGGCTATGCTATGGCTTTTACCAAAAGCGCTTGTCAACTCCAACCTGCTGGGCTGGCTTCTGTCCTGCTGCTTCTGCTTCTCCTCCTCCGTGTCCCGTTACTCTCCCGTACAGCCGCAGCGTGCTCCTCAACCTCGCTAAAAGCCAACTAGGGCCACGTTTAGACCTCGTTTAGTTGTTCTCAACTTTAACTTTGGCACTATATAAAAAAAAGATTTTCCGTTACATCAAATTTGTGGTACATACATGAAGTATTAAATATAGATGAAATCAAAAACTAATTACATAATTAGGTTGTATTTTGCGAGACGAACGTTTTGAGCCTAATTAGTTAACGATTAGACAATTATTACCAAATATAAACGAAATGCTACCATGCGTACAGTGAATCCGACGACGCTGAATTCGGCCTACTAAACAAGGCATAATGCCAAATTCCTGAATTTGGCACTATGCAAAAATTCACATCAATTTGCATAGATACGTCAAAAGATTAAATATTGATGAAATAAAAACTAATTGTGACAATTTAATGTGATTTTGAGATTAAATATTAACGAAATAAAAACTAATTAGACAATTATTACAAAATACGAACGAACATGCTTACGTTGTGCTACAGTACCTGGGTTGCCGGCGGCGCCGAATCTTGCCTGAACTAAAAGCGGCTAGTAGTAGTAGCGTGCTGCCCTCTCTTTCTCTCCCTCTCTCACCACGCACGCACAAAGCAGAGCAGGCAACGGCACAGCACAGTAGACAGAAAGCCAAGCGCAGAGCCAAGAAACAGAGCAACAACAGCAGGTCGAGGAAGAAGAGGAGAGAAGGCCAGGAGGCAGCAACCAAGGAGGGGAAGGGGAAGAACAAAGAGCAAGAGGGGCAAGATGCTGCGCGGGGGAACGAGCGTGCTGGGGATCATCAACTTCATCACCTTCCTGATCTCGATCCCGATCCTGGGCGGCGGCATCTGGCTGGCGTCGCGGGCCAACTCCACGGACTGCATCCGCTTCCTGCAGTGGCCCATCATCGTCGTGGGGCTCGTCCTCATGGTCATCTCCCTCATGGGCTTCGCCGGCGCCTGCTACCGCCAGACCTGGCTCCTCCGCCTCTACCTCTTCGCCATGTTCTTCGTCGTCCTCGCCCTGCTCTTCTTCATCGTCTTCGCCTTCGCCGTCACCGACCGCGGCGACGGCCAGGTCGTCATGAACCGCCGCTTCCCCGAGTACCAGCTCTCCGACTACAGCGGCTGGCTCCGCGACCGCGTCGCCGACCCGCAGTACTGGGCCACCATCAGCGCCTGCCTCCGCGACGGCCACGCCTGCGCCGGCATGCGGCGCCTCGCGCGGGACCCCAACACCGGCATGCTCGTGCCGGAGACGCCTGCCATGTTCTACGGCCGCAACCTCTCCCCGATTCAGGTCCTCTTTTTAACCCCCGCCCCCCCCAATCCCTCCTCGCTTTCCTTCTTTATCTTCCTCTTTCTCTTTGTCCCCATCAAAAGGGGGGAAAAGATTCGTCAGTTCTTGCCACCCTTGCTTCCCATGCGCGATTCATTTGATTTCCATGTGTGATTCAAAAATTCCTCCGCCAAGGAAAGATTGGATTTTATTCAAGTTTTATTGTTCTACTAGTGCACAAAAGTCGGGATTTTGTGATGATTCAGCGATTTAGTTCCACCATTTAGTTTTGCTGCTGTCCTCTGCAGCTGCTAGGTAGTAGTAGGTAGTACTAGTTTAGGGGGAAACAAAAAAAAGGCTGAATTTTTTGTATCAATTTTCCATGGAAAGAGGTCATCAATCAAGAGGGTAAACAATAATCATCCAGGTTCTTCCTGACCTTTCATTGCTTGTTGCAAAGGTGGCGTAGGATATTCCAGTTACTTCTACTCGGCACCAGTGTGGATCTCGAGATGAACTTTGCTTGCCCTTTCATCAGCAGCCAGCCCCTTTCGCTTAGCAAGTCATGGCCTTTACTAGTATTTAATTTGTTTATTCATCGTGCAGCAGCTTCCACCTTTCAGAAATTGTTAATTCATCGGCCCTTTTGCTTGTTCCTGATTTGGGGCAAAGCAAAGCAGCTAGAAGGGTCACTGACTTTGGCAGCCCCTTCGATTCCAGCATATACCTTTCTTCAAAAGCAATCCTTTTCCCTGCTTTGTTTACTTTGGTTCTCTGAATTGCTTTACACCACGGGAAGAAATTCCTTGCATAATTCTGTAGCAGGTGCCTGTAAGTACAGACGCTTTTGGTTGATTAGAGACTCAAATCATGGATGTAGAAACAAATCTGCATCATCCATTCCATGATGGTGAAACATGTCACTGATATTTTTCACTAAACAAACTTGGAACCACATATCTCTCAAAGAAAGTGACCTTTTTCCATTGAACAAATTTTTATACTTGTACCTCCCAACTGTACACAGTACACCTAAGACGCTTGACCAGTAAGCATCCCCATGACTCATTGGTCAATTGAGAGTCGTGGTGCAGTCAGTTATTTACCCCCTCCTGTCACCACTGCAGTGCATATGATGAGCAGCACTGGAGTTGACACTATTGCAGTGGTAAGTAGAATCTGGTGTCTGTGGTGAGGCTAAGGATAATGTCATTGTCCTAGCTTTTTCTCATCTTTACGGATACCAGACGACAAGGAGGCCCACAATAATTTTATGATTGAGGAATCAGGGCCTCTCTCAGCGTCCTACCAAATACACCAGTGTGGCCAGGACAGCCAAAATCCACTTGCTAGTGTTACATTTCAGAGTTGGAATTGGGACCATGGAAGCCTTACCTTGCTTGTCATTATATTCTCTATGCTGTCTTTTCTTGCCGTGAGTGTTTTCCTTTTCCTCGTTACTCACAAATTACTTGCAAATATACATTTTGCCTTTTGGTTATTTTCTGTAGAGATGATACTCTACATTACATGTGTTTATACTGGGACACAGAATATCTTATTGTTCATGTTGAATGACTTATTGTATATGATGGTTGGTCAGTGGGTGGAGTAAAAATGTAAGGGCTTGTGACAATTGTTCATTTGATATCTGTTGCAGTGTACAGGCACCCATCAAATGCTCATTAAATTTTTGGTTCTGTAGTGGTGTTAGTTTGTTTTTTCTTGTGCGTGCACACATATGTATTAGGTTCTTCAGATTGTAGTTATACAGGCTTGGATAGTTTCCTAGTGAGTATGGGACCCATTTAAAAAAAAAATTAGTCGTCAACTTCTATCTTGATTGGGAGGCCAAGACATTGTTAGTCTAGGTGATGATAATAATGGATAACTGATGGCCATACTGTCCAGCCCGATGCTATCAATCTCATAAGGAACTTATTGCCATTTTAGTGCTACTGTTTTTGCTCATCTCAATTATTGTTTGATGTAGATTTCTTTGAAAATAAACTGTTTTCTGACTGTTCTGTCAAAAAATTTGGAAGTTAATTAGCTGTAAGAGATTTTTAGTTCAGAGGCCAAGTATTTCAAGACAATGATCTGTCTTCAAGCTCTTAAACAACATACTGCTTCCATGTTACATTTTGGTTTTGCTAGTGAAATGAATTTTGGGTTTACCAGAGTGACTTCTTTGTCTCTCAGAGTAACAGATTGTGTGGTCTCTCAGGATACAGTTTGTGTTCATTTGAGTTATTTTTCAATGTAAATTTGCTTGATGATACATCATATTTTATGTCTGAGTTGCGATGTTCAACTGCCTGCAAGAACTTGAGTTTAGACACTGAGTATCTCTTGTTGATGAGCTCTCAGACTCTTAAGCAAGCATAAATGTTTTTTGATTCTTGCGTGCTATATTTGATTTAGTTGGTAGAATTAGTTTCTATGTTTACAGAATTGCATTGAGTTCTTTTTCTCTCAGAACAACTGATTAGCCATGTGATTTCTCAGGATACTAACTGATATCATTTTTGTGATTGACTACTGCAGTCTGGATGCTGCAAGCCACCGACATCATGTGCATTCACCTATATGAACGAGACGTACTGGACACAAAACCCTGGTGTGCCGACTGTGATCAATGACCCTGACTGCAGCAGGTGGAGCAACGACCAGCAGATGCTGTGCTTCCAGTGCGACTCGTGCAAGGCTGGTGTCCTCGCAGGCATCAAGAAGAGCTGGCGCAAGGTGGCCATCCTGAACATCGTGGTGTTGATCATCCTTGTGATTGTCTATGTCGCGGGCTGTGCCGCGTTCCGCAATGCCAAGAGGATCGAGAATGATGAGCCGATCGGCATGGCGCGGATGACCAAGTCCCATCCAAGCAGGTTCCAGTTCTAGGCAGCTGCTGCGGCGGGTTCGGAAGCTTTTGCCTTGTACAAATGATGGTGGTGCTAAGGCTTGGGCTTTATTATATATCTTACTGAAATGTGGATTCTACTGCATTTGGTGGTGAAAAGGGGAAGTTCAGTGTGGTTTGAGTTTGTGTTTGCTTTAGTGTTTAGGGTAGGCCTATTATGTGGTAGGGGTACAATATGAGATCTGCAAGAAACAAGAGAAGTTAAATCATCTAGGAGCTGTTCTGTATTGGAGATTTTTAAATTCTGGGGGATAGTTGTATGATGGTGCCAGCCATGATGGAATATTTTCTGAATATCTCACTTTATGGCAACACTAGAGGTATGATGAGATGGCTGTACTGCAGCTTCCAGTAGGAATGTAGGTTTCTTCACAAATTGTTTTTTTTTTCTTCACAACTGTTCACTGCTCAAGTTACAGCCAGGCACGTGTTTTGCTTCAGCTTTGTGAGATAACAGTATGTGAGCACTCTGATGGCTGTTGCAATTTGTCAATTGTCAGTGGCCAAGGCCCAGGTGGTCTCTGTGGGCCCTCATTTCAGCCTACAAAAACCCTTTTCTGAGTACCAACCATGCAAGCCCACCAACAAAAACACATCCAGGCCCATAAGTATATACAGGCCGGAGTTCTAATAAGTATATACAAGCCCACCAACAAAACACACGTGCAAATTAGCATCTGAGGCCCATCACAAATCTTTTACAAGATCCATTATATTGCCAAATTTCACGTCGTCGGAGTTCTAACGAAGTCAGTGCCAGAGTCAAGCTTGACTGCATAAAAAACGTATGATTGAGCTCACTTTACCCTTTATTATGCCCATCCAAAAGAGTTCTGAAAGGGTTAATACACACGTCAACAACACAGCACATGCATGGCATGCCAGTGAGAATGCAGGGACTAACTGATTGGCTGACTGATTTGATCAGACAGCAGAAAATAAACCCCCCAGCTCACTAGCATGTTACCCCTGGTAATCCAACTATTGACATGTAGACATTAGACAATGCAAAGAGGAATTTGATTAAGACAGGGACTGACTAACCCATGTGAATGTGCAAGACTGAAGTGGAACCAGCTAAAGCAGTGTGCACTTGGCATGCATCTGGAGCGGCTCATTTCTCCGGTTCAAACGCAGCACTTTGATCCTATGCAGAAAAACCCGGCGCCCTCATGCATGCTGCTTTGTTCTGTAGCAGGGAGTCAAAGGCTGCACTGACTGCTGTTGACATTTCTGCTTACGATGTTCAGCAGATGGTTGAGTGTCCCCTGATGGAGAGAACAGACAGCAGGTCTCCTAGACTCCTACAATTCTGGGCCGGCGGAAATATCTGAACTGGATGCCAACGCCATGCATGGTTGCGGCGCGTGCATGCACGCATTTCTGTTCATGCATGGATGGCAATCTGATTGATGGATCACGCGTTTAATTAGCATGTGGATTGATGGGTAGTTTGGTGTGGATTTTGGAGCCATTTGCAAGCATGTTCGATGTGTTGTTTATCTTTCCAGCTGGGTAAGGCGGCACTCCTCGTCAATGTTGTTAGGTTGTTTGTTCTTTTCTTTTTCCTTGCTTAGACATATGAACTGCGCTACTATGATTAGACATAACTCGAAAAGGTTCAGTCTCTGCATGAACTTTCTCATGGATGTGAACTCCTTTTTCAGTAAATAAACGAGGTTCACAGTCTCTACATGAACTTTCTCATGGATGTGAACTCCTTTTTCAGGAAGTAAACGAGATTCAGTCTCTGCATGTACTTTCTCATGGATGTGAACTCCTTTTTCAGTAAGTAAACGAGCTGCTGATCAGTAAGATGATGGCTACGTGTACCTCAAGATGCTCATGCAGAGTGTTGGTGTCTCGTATGCACACGATTATTATTGAACCGTAAGTGCATTATGCAGTTATAGCTTTCTCCATACATGTTTTTAAATTATGTTATGCACTACAAATATGAAAAAAAAACTAAGCCAAAGTGAATCCATTATCTACTTCTATATTTAATATAAATTATAAATGAAATGAGTCATGTAATTGCACTTGGCATGCTTGCGGCTCTAGATCTAGGATTTTCTAGAGCTACAAATGCACAGCTCTAGAAATCTATAGATTTCCTAGAGAGCTCTATCAAACGGGACCTTAATACAACATTTAACTTGAAAGAGAGGAAGTAAATGTTATCTTGTCAATCTATATAAAAATCAACATATTTATAGTCATTGGTAAGAAAAGTTTGACTTGGAACTATCCTATATGAATTCATACTCATCATGACAGTAGGAAGTAAAATGTTTGGTGTTGGCGCATGACCACGGATTGATAGACTAATTAAGGACAAGCTAGATTCTTGTCACTACTCCTTTTGAACTTGCAAGCTGTGTATGGACAATTTTTTTTACGTGCCACCTCATCTAGCTAGCTAGGATGAACCTAAGTTAGGTCAATGTACAACGCATCTCTGCTAGGAGCTAATTTAGCTCATGCTGTTTGATGTCCTTGATTACCCAATTATACATAGGTAAGAGCGAGCTAGTATTAGTACAACACTTGTCTACCAAATTAAAGAATCAAACCAATTGGATATTTTTTCCCTTTTCTTTCAACTGACGGAATAGACTAACACGCATGTTGGTAGTAGGAAATACAATTGGATTTCGCTCATGCTGTTTGATGTCCTTGATTACCCAATTGTACATAGGTAAGAGCTAGTATTAGTACTACAACCATTGTCTACCCCATTAAAGAATCAAACCAATTGGACATTTTCCCCCTTTTCTTTGAAGAGACGTAATAGACTACACCCTTGTTGGTAGTAGGAAATGCAACCGTTTCTAAGGGCAGGGGAAGACCAAAAAATTCTAAGCCTGGAGAATGCGCGTGCTGCATCCTCAGTTCCTCATCAGCAGCATCATTCTATTCGGCACGCTCTGGTTACATTTCAACAGGCAGTACGACACTCTTTGACCACTGCTAATAAGCAAGTAAGTCAATCAACTAGGGAATTATTCTGATTCCGTTCTGAATTTTTTTATATATAGCTGCCGGGTCCCGGAAATCTCAAGATAATTCATCAGTCCTTTCTGCCAATCATGAACAGGCTGTGTTTGAATTTGACCTTAGTTTGGAGGCAAAAAAGGTCATGAGATACCAACTAATGCCCAAGTAGTAGTATGTCCTTACTAGTAGTTTATACTGGACCTTCAATCCTGCAAGCATCTGCATGACAGTGTAGACACACCAACTCTTTGAACATTAGTTTGGAAGCAAAAAGTATCATCTCATGCTTTGGCTTTGGCACACAACATCACGTTGTTCCTATGAACGGACATGCATGCGCCGATCCAGCACTTGGCATTTATTGTTGGCACTGGTGAGCTACTGCCAAATTAAACGTTCAGATATTTGTATGTGTCGATCTCCTGATAGGTTGATAGACGACAAACCCATCTCAACAAACTCTTTTGCAGATATGTTGTGAACCGGAAATCGCTGCTAACGGCGGCACGCATGGCCGGCCATGCATGCAAATCTCCTTGCCGACTGTCGCATGTCGACCATGTACGTAGCTTGACAGGTGGAGATGGCGCCAAGCCAAGTTTCTTTGAGTGTCAGCATGGGCATGCAGATATCAGAGAAGCTCCGTCCGTCCTCTCGTGGGAAATGCAGCAGGAGTGTCGATAGCTATCTATACCTGTCTTGACATTTCATCGCCTGAATTCTCTGTTCCATTCATGCCAATGTCTGCTTCCAGCTGCAGTCATCATAAGCAAGAAATGACAAAGACACTGAAAATTGCAGATACCACTGAAACTTGTTAAGTAATCTACTGTTCTCTTGTGTGAACGCATAGCAGGGGAAGGCGGCGCCGAAAAGGCTCTCTGCTGTGGTACTGTAGCCACAGCAGGGGCAGGCGCCGAACGGCTCTCCTGCCGCACTGTAGCCACAGCAGGGGCAGGCGGCAAAGTCAACCCTGCTGTTACATCTAATCACTGTAGCAGTATGGCAGTTGTATTAGGATTAGATGGGTAGAGTTGTATATATAGTTTGCCACTGCAACTCAGTAAAGAGAGCGAGTTCAATTTTACCATCTCCTCTGCAGAGCTCCGGCCCACGCTGGTGCTTGTGCTGTGTGTGTGCTCTGTTCTCCCTCCCTTCTTCTACCTCTAACCATAGAGTGTGGTCGCCAACGACAGTGTCGTGATCGACAACGCTGGCGAGTGGTCGGCTCACCTCGTGCCGGGATCTAGGGGCTAACAAGTGGTATTGGAGCCGTATAAGCGCTGTCGCCGGACTAACCGCTGGCGATGACGGACGGTTTGGAGATGGGCGACAACATTGGAGCTGTTATGGCTGGCCAGCCACGACAGGAGGTCGTTGTGCACGGTGCGGGAGGTTAGCAGCACCAGTTGGCCAACGCTGACTTGCACCAACTATGGCGAGTGGTCGGTGACCATGAAGGTCAAGCTCAGAGCCCGACAGCTCTGAAATGCTGTTGACAAAGGCATCGACAACGAAGAAGATGACATGTCAGCGTTAGAGGCTATCCTCGCTGCTGTACCGGCGGAGTACAGTGAGCCGTTGGGGGTAAAGAGTTCTACTAAGGAGGCGTGGGAGGCCATTGCGGCGATACGCGTCGGTTCTGATCGTGCAAAGAAGGCGACGGCCCAGCTGCTGAAGCAGGAGTACGCCAACCTCAAGTTCAAGGATGGTGAATCGGTAGAGGACTTCTCCCTCCGCCTGCAGACGCTCAATAGCAAGCTGAGGAGCCACGGCGTCACCATCGATGAAGCGGAGGCGGTTTCCAAGTACCTCCACTCCGTGTCGATGAAGTACATCCAGATTATTTTATCCATAGAGACGATCCTGGACTTGTCCACCCTCACCATTGAGGATGTGATAGGCCATCTGTGGGCGGTGGACGAGCGCTTGGAGCAAGCCACAGCGACGAAGGACAGCGGCAAGCTGCTATTGACAGAGGAGGAGGGCTGCCCGGCGGAACTCTAGGGTAGACTCCTCCAGCCGCGGCGGCGATGGCAAGCGCCGTGGCAAGGCTTCTTCGAGAGAAGAAGAAGAAGGTCGACCCCAATGCCTGCCGGCGCTGTGGGAAGATGGGTCATTGGGCAAAGGAGTGCCCAAATCGCAAGCATGAGAAGAAGGTTGAGGCTCATCTGGCGCAGGCTGACGATGATGATGAGGCCACTCTTCTGATGGCGACGTTCTATGCACTGCACGACATTGAGGCCAAGGAGAAAGGAGAGGTGATGGTGGTGAAAGGGCCTGGGAAGGCTCTAAAAGCTGTCTACCTCGACGAACCGTGCGCCCAAGTCCACCTCGGACGTGTGGGCGGCGAGCAGGAGCAGCGGTGGTACCTGGACTCTGGCGCCAGCAACCACATGACTGGCTCCAAGGCAGCCTTCTTCGAGCTCGACAATGACGTGACCGGCATGGTCAAGGGTGGCGATCTGAGGGCGCGGCACCATCATCTTCAGGTGCCAGAACGGCGAGCACCGTGCGCTAACGGATGTATATTACATCCCGCAACTGTATTCAAGCATCATCAGCATTGACCAGCTGAATGAGCGTGATAGCGAGGTACTGATCAAGGATGGTGTCCTCAGGATCAGGGACCGGGAGTAGTGCCTTCTAACCAAGGTGAAGAGGTCCCGGAACCAGCTATACCTGCTCGACTTGAAGGTGGAGCAGCCGGTGTGCCTGGCAGCACAGCACACCGAGGAGCCATGGCTGTGGCATGCCTGTTTCGGACATCTCCGCTTCGACGCGCTCGGTCAACTGGAGAAAATGGTTCGAGGGCTGCCCCACATCGAGCACGGAGGTGAGCTATGTGACAGCTGCCTGGCCGGGAAGCAGAGGAGGCTGTTGTTCCCAAAGGCGGCCAAGTATTACGCGGCGGATGCTCTCGAGCTTGTCCATGGCGATCTCTACGGGCCAATCACACCAGCCACAAATGGTGGCCGATGGTACTTCCTCCTGCTCATGGATGATTGTAGTTGCTATATGTGGCTACAACCCCTGACGAGCAAGGACGAGGCAGTGGCGGTGATCAAGAAGTTTAAGGCACGCGTGGAGGCAGAGAGCGGCAAGAAGATACGTGTGCTAAGGACTGATCGTGGGGGTGAATTCACTTCGGTGGAGTTCGCTGCGTACTGTGTGGATCAGGATGTGGTGCGACACCACACCGCGCCGTACTCACCGCAGCAGAATGGCGTGGCGGAGCGGCGAAACCCGACGGTGGTCGGCATGGCTCGATTCATGATGAAGGCCAAGAGCATGCGGGTAAGGTTCTGGGGTGAGGCGGTGACCACGGCGGTGTTCATCCTCAACCGTGTGCCCACCAAGGCCCTAAAGGGCAAGACGCCATTCAAAGCTTGGTATGGGTGCAAGCTGAGCGTGTCCTTCCTCCAGACATTCGGATGCATTGGCCATGTTCGAAAGACGAAGCTGGTCCTCACCAAGCTGGAGGACAGGAGCACACCGATGGTGTTCCTGGGCTACACGAAAGGTACCAAGGCGTACCGGCTCTACGACCCATGCGGAGGCAAGGTGCTTTGTCTCACGCGACGTCGTGTTCGACAAGAAGGCGGCCTAGGACTAGAACAGTCCGTGCATGGGGAAGCTGGTGGCTTCACTGGCACCTTTGTCGTCGAGCACTTGGTCATCCACGGTAGTGGAGACACTGGAGACGAGGTGCCGAGCACTCCAGCAACAGAGCCAAGCACTCCTGGGGAGGTGCAGAGCACTCTAGGAGGGGTGCCAAGCACTCCAGGAGTGGTGCCAAGCAGTGCAGGAATGGTGCCGACCACTCTAGGACAGGTGCTGAACACTCCCGTAGCAGAACCGAGAGGTCTTGCAGTGGTGCCAACCACTACAAGACTGGTGCCGAGCACTCCGGTAGGAGTGTCGACCACTCCAGGAGTGGTAGCGAGCGGTCCAGGAGTAGTGCCGAGCACTGCAGCCAGGGTGCTGAGCACTCCAGGTACTGTGCAGACCACTTCGGTGGAACAAGGAACTCCATTGACGCTGATCAAGTTCACCTCACCTCCAAGTGACATCACTGAGTTCGTGGACGCTTTCCACGACAGTGAGGAGGTGCGGTTCCATAGGCTAGACGACATCATCGGTGACACAGGGCCCTTAGGCCTGGTAGGACGGCTGCTCAATGACCCAGAGCTGCTTCTTGTCAGTGCAGAGGAACCACCCACGTTCGCGCTGGCCGAGCGCGATGGAAATTGACGGCGGGCGATGCTAGAGGAGATGAAGGCGATCGAGAAAAATGAGCCTTGGGAGCTCATCGATCCACCTCTAGGATGCCGTCCGATCGGCCTGAAGTGGGTGTACAAAGTCAAGCGTGACGAGCGCGGCGCCATTGTCAAGCACAAGGTGCGCCTCGTTGCCTGAGGCTTTGTCCAGCGCGAGGGCATCGACTTCGAGGAAGTCTTTGCGCCGGTAGCACGCATGGAGTCTGTCCGACTGCTTCTGGCTTTGGCGGCAGCAAAGGACTAGTACGTCCATCACTTGGACATAAAATTAGCCTTCCTCAACGGCGAGCTGGCTCAGAGACGGTCTTCATCAGACAACCTCCGGGTTTCGCCATCAAGGGAGCGGAGCACAGGGTGCTCCGACTGCGCAAGGCGCTCTACGGGCTACGACAGGCCCCACGAGCATGGAATGCCAAGCTTGACGCCACGCTGGGTGAGCTTGGGTTCACGAGGTGCGCAACCAAGCACGCGCTCTACAAGTGGCGACGAGGGAAGGAGGAACTCGTCGTCGCCGTGTATGTGGATGACTTGATCGTCACCGGCGCGCGTGCGGAGGACATCGATAGCTTCAAGCGCGAGATGGTGGCTCATTTTCGAATGAGCGATCTTGGCGCGCTCTCCTACTACCTCGGCATCGAGGTGAGACAGGGGAAGGAGGCACTCACGCTCGGTTAGAGCGCATACGCCTATAAGCTGTTGGAGTGGAGCGGCATGGCTGAGTGCAAGCCGCACGTAACTCCGATGGAGGAGTGGCTGAAGCTGACGAAGGCCAGTACCGCGGCGAAGGTAGATGCAACACTCTATCGGAGCATCGTCGGTGGTCTGCGCTACATAGTCCACATGAGGCCGGATATTGCGTTCGCCGTGGGCTACGTCTGTCGCTTTATGGAGGATCCTCGAGAGGATCACTGGGCTGTGGTGAAACGGCTACTATGCTACGTCAAGGGGACGGTGGATCAAAGGATCGTCTTCTCCAAGACCGGCGGAAGTAGACTGCAGCTCACTGTCTTTAGTGATGCAGACATGGCGGGGGACATCGACGGACGGCGGAGCACCTCTGGCGTGCTCGTTTTCCTCGGGTCGGCTCCAATCTCATGGTTGTCGCTGAAACAGAAGGTGGTGGCTCTGTCTATGTGCGAGGCAGAGTACGTAGCGGCGGCCACAGCGACGTGCCAAGCTGTGTGGCTGCACCGGCTGCTGGGCGAGCTGACCGGAGTGGAAGCTCACCCACCAGCACTAATGGTGGACAATCTGCCCGCTATCGCCCTCGTGAAGAATCCGGTTCTCCACGACCGGAGCAAGCACATCGACGTGAAGTTTCACTTTCTCAGGGACTGTGTCGATGGAGGGCAGATCGTCATCGAGTTCGTCGAAACTGGTCGGCAACTCGCGGACGTCCTCACCAAGCCGCTCGGCCGTCTTCGGTTTACGGAGCTAAAGGAGATGATCGGCATAGAGGGGGTTCAAGGGCTAACCGCAAGATTATGGGAAGAATTGTTAAGTAATCTGCTACTCCCTTATGTGAACGCACGGCAGGGGAAGGTGGCGTCGAAAAGGCTCTATGTTGTGGTACTGTAGCCACAGCAGGGGCATGCGCCGAATGGCTCTCCTGCCGTACTGTAGCCACAGTAGGGGCAGGCGCTAAAGTCAGCCCTGCTGTCACATCTAGTCACTGTAGCAGTATGATAGCTGTACTTGGATTAGATGGGTAGAGTTGTATATATAGTTTGCCACTGTAACTCCGTAAAGAGAACAAGTTTAGTTTTGCCATCTCCTGTGCAGAGCTTCGGCCAATGCTAGTACTTGTGTTGTGTGTGTGCTCTGTTCTCCCTTCCTTCTTCTATCTCTAACCATATAGTGTGGTCGTCAATGACAGTGTCGTGACCGGCAACGCTGGTGAGTGATCGGCTCACCTTGTGCCGGTGATCAGGGGCTAACAAAACTGATCTGTCAGCTCCGAGCAGAACTCTAGCTGCAACGCAACCTCTTTGCTTTGCAGGATCCATCTGCTAAACAAATACTAATAAGTACAGTACATTTCCCGTTAGTAATTAGATTAACTTTAGGTACATTATTTGTACAAGTTGCTCAGGTACGTATCTATCATGCATATTGCCATTACATATGTACTTAGTGAGCCGTAAGCGTCATTTCACTGGATCATGTGCCATGTACATGCTCGCTGGTTTGGCACTGGCTTTGGAACCATCTGCATTTGGTCCAGATAAGGCCGTTAGGTAGTACCGTAGTAGGTTAACTTGTTTATTTGGTAATTTTTCTCTTGTCTATATGCATGTATTGTCCTACTATGATTAGACTTAACTGAAAGAGGTTAAGGACTGTAAATTGGACTTACATGCATATGCATCTAACCTAGCAACTAGGAGCCCTAGTATTCAGAAGGGACAAAAGACAAGTAGTCCCAGTACTTTAACTTCCCCAGTTGAGGTCTGGGAGAGTTTTTTGTTTATCTGAATCTGACAGTCAAAATTATCTCCACACAGTTGACAGTTCTTTAATGCTCGCTTGAACTTATCAGCCGACTTATCAGCTATGAAACAGTTTTTTTCTCACAACAAATCAGCTTCAGCCGACTTATCTGCCGTAGAAACCATCAGCTGAACGTTAACTTAGGCTGAACCTGAATCAGGCAAGTTAGGTCAGCGTACAACGCACTTGTGGTTGCTTGCTAGCTGGTAGCTATATTAAGCTAAAAATCCATGCCTGTTTGCTATTTTAGTAATCTGTACTGTGTTCATATATAACTCCGTTGCAACCATTCAGATAGCATCAAATTAAATAGGCTAATTATAATAGCGTCATACGTCGTACTATTTGTTTTGACCAATTAATGAAGAGAGAATTGTCTGCTGGACATCTAAAGTGATGGTCATTTGCTGTCGGACACCCACTTTTTAGCATTTTGCCATAAGACACTCTGGATTCGGTAAAATTAGACCACATGACACCGCGGACCGGTTGCAGTCGGTTGAGTAGAGAGAACAACGGTGAAATGACATTCTTGTCCCTATCATTTTCTTCTTCCTCTCTCCTCTCTTTTTTTTTATGTTTTCTGTCCCCGCCACCCTCTCCGCCTCCCGCACCCTTCTCTCTCCTTTGCCTCCGACGTCCGCGGTTCCGCGCCCGTGACCGCGCCTCCGACCTCGCGCCTCCGGGCCCTGCGTGCTCAGCGGCCACGCCCCCACCCTGCGTCGACGAGCCACACTCCGGCGGTCGTGCCCTGTAGGCCGGCGTGCGCGTGTTCCCTCCCCTGCTCTCTCTCTCAGTGGGCCATGACGGCGTGATGCGCGACGGCTGGCTGGGCCACGGGCCACGGCATGGCGGCGCCGCTGAGCAGGTTCCTCGACGCGACGCAAATGGCATGCAGTGGCGGGCGGGAGGGCGGCGGCGAGGAAGGGGCCGTGGGAGGCGGGGCGAGGCCAGGCGCTGCTTGGCTGGTGGCGCGGCAGGTAGGGTCGCCGTCTTGGGCGTGGCGCGACACACCCATGGCGCTCCTATCGCCGGCGGCAGAAGCAGCGAGGGTTGCTTGCACGCGTGTCTATCGTGGTCGTGGCAGAGGCTCGCCACCGCCTGCGAAGCATAAGCCCGCGACTGCGGCGGCTTCGCTCGCTCGGCTCGTCTGCTCGCGCTCGCGCACGGCGGGGCTGGTCGACGGCGGTGGCTGCTGCTCAGCGATGGAAGAAGAGAAGAGGAGAAGAGGAGGAAGAAGAAGATGACAGGTGGGGCCCGCGCGTCAATGAAAGGGAGAGGGGTGGACCCAACTGTAGCTTAGGGGCACCGGATGTCCAAAACAAAAATTTCTCTCTCCTCAACCGACTGCAATCGGTCCGCGGTGTGCTGTGGCCTAATTTCACCGAACCAGAGTGTCTTTCGGTAAACTGCTCAAAACGGGATGTCCACCAGCAAATGACCGCCACTTTGGACGTCTCACAGACAATTCTCCCGTTAATGAATGAATGATGTAAACTGCATTATTGTTCCTTTTGCCTGAGATCGATGCGCGTGCTGAGTTGTTGACACTACTATTATCGTCCATCAGGGACGGCGGACGAGGAAGCTAGCTAAGCTAGATGGGACAAAACAGCAATAACTGATACAGCAAGGCGAAGTAGATGTCTGAAAGCACAAGCGTTCTCATAGGAGGAGTACATTTGAAGACCAGCGTATGACCAGTTGGACACTGATGATGAAATGAAGTCCATCCACTGGGGAATTAATTAGATTCCGTTTCAATCTCTCTCATTGTTCTGGTTCAACGATCAATCGTTTAATATGCATGCTGTGCCAATGATGAACTGAACATGTTCTTAAATATTGTTTCTGTGGCTTCAGTTCTGGACAAGAGAACATATATACAGACTACTAGTCTTGTTTAGGTAGTCCTTGTGGATATATAACAATTGTTAGGATTTTGGAATCATACCACATTCTTGCCTACGTTCGTAGAAGGTAGAACATATATAGAAACAGAAATGTTAAACAAGCTCCAGCACTTGTCCTCCTAATGATTGGTAATAGCAGGTTCAGCAGATGTCTGAACTCTGAACCTTTGTTTGTTTTCAGAACCAAGCAGTGTAGCCAGTGGAAACAAATATATTTATTTATATGTCCGATGCACAACCGGGAACCAAATAAATCTTTAGGGAGTTGCTATTGCACAGGCGCCTGTTTAAAAATCAGGCGACATTTGCTGGCCAGTGGTCACCGCTTTCTGCTTCCTTCCATTAGCTCAGCAGCAAAAGCAGCAGACAGTGCTTTGAATTCGTCGCCTGAGAGCTCAGGCGACTGAACTTGAGGAAACGTGTAAATTCTTAATGTGGCATTAGATTGTTTATTCAGAATTAGTATACGAACAAGTAGCATTATTCCATACACAGCAACAATGTTAAAGAGGAGCAGTGTCATACACAACAACAATTTTGTACTAAATTAAGAGCAGAAGTTTCTCGTTCGTTCCCAAACGAACAAAAGCTCAACATTCAGAGGGATTTGTCACTCAATTGCTTCAACAAACCCCAACCACGTTAACCCTTTGGTTAACTTGGAATTATGACATCCAACCGAGTAAAGTAAATAAAACTTACACTTACCCCCCATAAACATATTGATTGTACGTACGTACGTATATGTAACTTGTATACATATGCATATACGGATCAGCTAGATTAATTATATAGATTATACTTGGACGTTGCATTGACAAACAGCGCAGCTCGTAGGTGCAGGGATTGATGGAGCTCATGTCCAGAGCGCGTCGTCGGCCCAGCTGACGGGGCTGGCCTGCATCTGCAAGGTGGCACCGGCGCCGTCGACGACGTAGAGCGCGTCGGCGGCCATCATGGGGTTGGAGACGACCGCTAGCTGATGAGAGGAGGAGTAGTAGTCGGCGGCGCCGCAGTAGGACGGCGGCGAGGCGGTGGCGACCTCGACGCAGAGGAGCGCGAGGAGGTGCGCGTGCTGGGCGCGGGCGCTGGCGAGCTCGGCGTGGGCGCGCGCCAGCTGCGCCTTGAGGTCGTTGACCTGCTTCTGCAGCTGGCAGATGGCTCCGGCGCAGCCGTAGACCGGGTCCCGGATGCGTGCCGCCGCCTCGTACACCATGCTGCTCACCGCGTCGGCACGGTGCTCCTCCGGCAGCTCCTGCATGTGCATGCATGCTCCATCGGTCAGTCGTCATGCTCATGCATGCGTGTGCTTGCTGCTTGCTGCACGCACAATGGTGAGAATGGATCAGATAGACGGCTGACCTGGAGGAGCTTGATGATGTTGCTGGCGCCGAAGACACGGTGCGCGGTGGCGAACTTGTGCGGCTCTGTGGGCGGGAAGTAGGGCGCCAGCACGCAGCGGTCGACGCAGCGGCGGCGGAGGATCTTGCACGCGGCGCACGGGCTCAGCACCACCGCCGCCGGCTGTGGCGACGACGGAGGTGATGGCGCCGCGGCCGCGGCCACGGCCACGGCGCAGACGGCCGTGTCGTTGGAGCAGTCCATTTAGCTGCTTGCTTTGTGGCACGCACCGGCGGGTCGGCACCGATCGAACCTGAGGAGCTTGGATGGAGCTGGAGATGGCTTCCGAGTTTGGCGGCAACGAGTGTATGTATTTATATAGTGGTGAAGAGTGGGCAGGCTAGCTTAACTTTGGACTTAGTAGGAGTTAGCAGGACTAATGGCCTGTCAGTGCAAGTGCCAGCTAAGGCGCCAAAGATTCGTTCGGCCCATTCAATTCCCGCCATATATAGTTACGTTGATGGTCCAACAAGTGAGGCACTTCGCTTCTCTTACACCAGTTGCAGTGGGGAGTTTCGTCCCCCTCTCTCAATACACACTTTCATTTCACAGTTTCATAGACTAGTTGCAATATTTCATTTCTACAAGACGTTGTGATCAATTGTGTCATGTAAACTATGTAGCTATTTTATATTTTTCAAAGAACCGGCACATTTGAATATTTTTCAACCAACATATTCATCGACATGTAGTCCAAATAAAATATACAAATACAAAAAATATTGTAAATAAATAAAGAGTTAAATGCACTCTAGCTCCATAAACTTGTTTAGGGGTGCCAGATAGATCCATAAACTTGAAAAATGCATTTGTGGCACAGTAATCTTGAGTTTTGGTTCACTCTAGGTCCATGTTGCCAAATAAGCAGGTTTATGCTGATGTGGCGTGTCAAGGGTGGACTGAGCCTCCCAGCTGTGTCACGTGAGCGGCGCGTGATGCACCCAGCCAGCCCGCATCCTCTTTGCCAATATGCAGAAAGCCCCCGCCGCATCCTCCTTTTCCCCATTTGACCGAGGGTTTTGTTCTCGAGTTCGTCGTGCGGGAGGCAAAGAGACAGGCGAGCGGGAGAGGCGACCGTGGAGTGAAATTGGCATCGCGATAGGAGTGTTGTGCGGCGACGATATGTCGTTCTCCCTGCGGCGAGGGTAGTCTTCCCCGGCGATCCTGGTGGAAGTGCAGAATGAAGGCCAGAGTGCGGCGGAAAGGGGAGCCACCCCCTGATTACAGTAAGTGCCTCCAAGGTCCAATCTTGGCTGTGTTTCATAGTGTTTATCGCTGATTTGTTAAGAAGGATTCATGGATGGGGTCATATAGAAGCTTTTTTTGCCTAGGCTAGGGTTTCTGACTTGGTTGTTCTAGGTTGAATTAGATGGATGGATGCCTGAATATGTTCTGTTGTTGTTCATGTAGGTGGAATTAGTGATCAGTTTACAGTTGAGATATATCACAATGGTTTCTTTGTTGGTCATGATACGAATTGGTCATACATTGATGAGAGAGTGAGCTTTATTGATCATGTTCAAGCCCAAACTTTGTGTCCACAGACCTTTCATGACCTTAGTTTCATGCTTCACTATCAAGGAATCCATAATTGAAGGTGTTTTGGTTACTTCCTAGAAAGGATTTCCCAGATGGCATCAGGCTGATTGTTTCAGAAGAAGACACTTTAGTGATGGCTTCAGTTGTGCAGTATTGTATTTTGATCATGAGGCCATTACATCAGGCTTAGATTGGGATGATGTAGTTGCAAACCCTGTTGCATCCTTGCCTAGAGTGATCAGCGCATCCAAAGGTCAGACAAGGCAGAGAAACAATGAGGTAGCAGATGATGAAGGCCCTGAAGATGCACATGACAGCTCAAGTGATGACAGTGATAGATGCTTTTGATTGACTGGTGGTGATACCAGTTACGCACATATGACATGCTTTTGGTTCTGTAAGATGAAAGTGCTACTGTTGGTGACTTAGTTGCCATGAATGCTGCTTGTGAACTTTTTCAATGCAATGTCAAGCTCAGTTGGTGTCAAATATTTCCTGTGTCCACAATTTCTGTTAAAATTTTGCCTGGGTTCACATTGCCTGTCAAATATTTCTGTCAGTCTCAAAGATTACTAGGTTCACAATTTGTGTCAAATATTTCAAGATCAATGGCATGATACTAACTGCCATTCCATTGCATCATTATGGTTAACAAAAGTACAGACTAACAATTTACATGATGTCATTGACTACACTAACAGTACTAACACTACATGGTGCCATTCACTTCACTAACAACACTAACAAGATCAGCACCTGAACTACTAGCATACAAACACACACAAAACATAGAGCTTTCAATGTCACAAGCAGTTCTTCCCTAGGTGCTATCGCTAACACTCGACTCCTTCACCATTGGTTCTTCCCTAGGTGCTACCAAATTAATATCCTTTATCTCGGAAGCTCTTGCCTCCACTTTGGGAACTCCAGTCTTGTGCTCTCCATCACTTGCCAACAATGGAGCCAACAAGTACTTCACAGCTAGCACCTTCAGATGCTCCTCATACTCATCTTCCCGAGAGAAAAAGGACAACCCGAATTCCTCTGCAGCCAAAATGAAATCAAGATCGAGATGCAGCTCACAGGCAACCAAGAATCAAACTTTCCAAACCCTAACTTACCTCATGGAAGGGGCAACAGTAAAAAACTTGCCCTCGGCTGTGCTCCTGCGTTGAAACCCGCCGCACCACCCTCCGCCGGCTGCAATCCGAGCATATGATGAGAGGGAGGTCAATGTTGCGCCAATTCGGGACTGAGCCGATCCACTGTTGCGCCATGGAGGAGATCGACAGAGTGGAGGGTGCAGGCAAGGGCAGAGAGAATGAGGGGAGTAGGGGAGCCTGAGAGAGAGACAGTGACTGAGAGAGAGCGAAGGAGGATGCGGCGGGGGCTTTCTGCATATTGGCAAAGAGGATGCGGGCTGATTGGGTGCATCACGCGCCGCTCACGTGACACAGCTGGGAGGCTCAGTCCACCCTAGACACGCCACATCAGCATAAACCTACTTATTTGGCAACATGGACCTAGAGTGAACCAAAACTCAAGATTACTGTGTCACAAATACATTTTCCAAGTTTATGGACCTATCTGGCACCTCTAAACAAGTTTGTGGACCTAGAGTGCATTTAACTCATAAATAAATACAAAAAGATAAAGAATTTTGCTATTTATCTGTTGACAGATTTAGTTGTCATTTATCCTTTAGATTATGGGCCGTTTGATGTGTTTGGAGATTCGTCCAGCTGTGTGGTTTGTTGACGGGTCCGCCATGCTGACGGGTTGAGCATCTTCTTTATAGGAATTCTGCACCCAAAAGAGGGCCAGGCAGCGTGGCCACGTCGCCAGCTTTTCCCGGCCATCGGATTGGCCGCGCAGACGGCCAGATTGTGCGAGCCCCGGTCTTTTTGCAAAAAACACCTTGAACTTTAGTTGAATCAACCCGCAGTCCAGGCTTCTTCTCAGGTTTTTTTTTTTAAAAAAACCTCGAACTTCCTCCCCCGTTCGTTCTCTGCGCTGACCGCTACTCCTCCCCAGTCTTCTCTGCGCTGCCGCCCCCTCCCTACTCCGGTCCCTCCCCCGCAGCGCGGCGAGCCAGATCCGTCCGGCCAAGAGGTAGACCTCGCCGGCGTAGCGTCCTATGGCAACACGGAGGAGCGATGCGGGCGACTGTCGATTCGTGGGGCGGCCTCGACCCTGCAACCTGGACGGCCGAGACATAGGCGCCTGTCCTGCAAGAGGATGCTGCGGGCAGCACCAGGACGGCCACGCGAGGAGGCGCCCAGGCAGCAGCGGGGCTCCTCGGAGGCATGCAAGATTCCCGCCGTGCTCTAGTCAGCGCGTAGCACGGCACGCCGCGGTGCTCGGGCACCTGCTCCATACATTTCCGGTGCTCCAGAGCCTCCACATCTCAGCGTCTTCCTCGCTCAACGATGCCTAGCTTGTCGTGGCCGTGTACTGCACGTGGAGGAGGCAACTGATGCAACCGTGGATGCCCACGCTACTTCAAAGTAGCACAGACTTTCGGCATCGCCTCCTCCAAATATACACCTTACACGCCACAATGTCGCTGCTGTGGAGAAGAAGCTGAGCATGGCTCCCATGAGGAAGAAGGCAAGTAGCGCCGGCGCTATGCAGCTTCCCCATGCCTCTGTGCTCCACGCCGTACATCGCGCCACCTAATGCCCAAGCAGTTGCTAGGGACAGTGCCATGGACGACACCCACCATATGCTCGATCAAATGACTACAATGTTTAGCTCTCTTTAGCGGACAGTTATACTTTGCATATGAAGGGCTTCTTTATCTAATAAAACGTACTAAAGTTTCAGTCCATTTCTACGTTGAAACACCTCTCATGTGCCTTTTTGTTGACTAGAAAACTTTGCTGGTTGAATTTTGCAGAATGAAAAAAACACTTAAGATGTGCCTGGGCAGCACCATGTGAACTAGGAGGTACATATACTGTGTGATGCACTTCTAAAATCATTTGTGTTGATCACTTGAGATTGTATTTAATGGCATGCTTTTAAATAGTGATGACCTGTGTCCTCCGTGTGCTTTCAAACTCTTGCAGAACTTCAACATCCGAGGAACTGCTTGCCTGATCAAGCGGTGGTTCAGAGTATTGATGAGAGGTTATCTGCTTCCATGGATTTCAGTTTGCTGATTCTATTTTAGTTTTTGCCACATGGATTTCATCCCCCATATCCTAATTTAGGCATCTGACATTTCTGCTTCAGTTGATGAAATTTCCACGGCCTAATTGCTTCTAGCAGGTAGTGATGATTGGTCTATTTATCGGTTCTGTGCTCCATGCGACAACTCCATTCAGGGGCAGCGGTGGAGTCATCAAAGGCAGTGGCCAATGATCCAGCAGAGGGGGCAGCATGGCCACGCAGCTCACATTCAGCTAGCCTCTCTCCGTCGAAACTTGGTCACATTGCACTACCTATGGCAAAGCGATGGATGAAGTGGTTAGTCAGGTACACTGATTCTAACAAGCGTCAACTTGTGACCGTGATTTCAACATAAACTCCATATGGAGTTCAGAAACGATTGAATTACATGCACAACTTATATATCCTATTTATTTTTCTTCATGCAATGTTTTATGTTACCATGTATATCTCTTTCTCCATTGAAATGCCATGATTTCTACCAATGATAAGCTGATGTTCCATCAGAAACTTGTATTCCGTTGTCTATAAAATTTCATCCATGTTCCCCCACAAATATTGCAACGATGATGATAACTAAATTGTGTTCCCAACTTCCCGCTTATAAAAATGGAGATATGTGTTAAAAAATATTAGTCTTGCATCATTAAATAGATACATCAATGTGTATGTAATCCTTTCTATCTATTGGAAGCAGCTGCTCTGCACTGATACTCTCACATAATCGCGCAACGCGGACTGGCCTAACATAGCCAGCCGCGCGGCAACGCCACGCTTGTTTCTAGTTTGAAACCCGAAGCCCGAAATCCGCGCCTACCCATCTTTTCATCTCCCACCCGTTTCGTCAGTTTTCCCCTTTGCGCCTCGCGCGACCGCTTTGCCTGCGCCACGCCGCCGACGCGCTCCGCCCTCCCCAGAGCCGTCCCTCACCACACGCTTCACCACCCCCGGCACCGCGCTCACCAGCATCCACGGCGGTGCGGCCTCCTCCACCCCCGGTGGCGCTCCCTCCCCCATCTGGCGCGATTTCCTCTCCACTTCGGCATGGCTTCCTCCCTCCCCTTCCGGAGCCTTCTGCTGAGTTGGGGCGGAGCTGCTGGGGGTGGGGGTGTTGCCCTCGCGCGCTGCTCGCCCTGTGCCGCGGCCGTCGCCGCCGTTTCCCGTGTCCTCGCGGCGGGGTGTGTTGGGGTGTGACCCGTCGTGGCGCACTTCCGCTGTTGCTGTTGCTGATTGAAGGAGCTGTTGCTGTTCTTCGTAAGTTCCTTGTTCCTGTACTTTTGCCGCTGATTTGAGAAGCTATATGCCATGTGTGCCTGTCCGTGCTGCCTTTTGGTCCAGGCCCTGTAAGGGAAGGGAGATTAGGGGGTGTCAGGTGTGTGTGTGTGTGTGTGTGTGTGTGAGGGGGCGTTGTGGGGGCGGGATGTGGCGAAGGCTAAGGGGATCGAAGCTGACCTTGTTCTGTGCGGTCGTTGTTTGGGTAATTTTGGTTCAGTAGATGTTCTGGCTTGTAGCAGTGAGCGTACCCTGATCGGAGTTGTAGCCGATTTTGGTGCATCTGCTCTGAATTTGATGTGTGGAGGATTGGATATGTAGAATTTGTGCAAGGCTTCTAGGTGATGAATAGGTCATATCATAATTGTGGTTGTTAGAAAATGCATGTTTCAGTTGTGTCCTGGAAAAGAGATTGCCGAGTGATTTTGTCTTGTTCATTTACGTTGATATCATATACTAGCAAAATTTGCATAAGCTTGCTAGCTGTTACAGCCTTTCAGGTCTAGACCTTTCTTACTATCATATATGTGTGTAATGTTTGATCAATATATAGTGTTCAGTGTTTTAGTTCTGTCCAATTCTCTAGATAGCCGATTTTATCTGTTACATAATCTAATTAGTTTGATGTCTTTAAAACATTGTGCATTTTATAAATTTACAAGGTTACCAGCATACTATCTGTTCTCCTACTTTTGATGCAGTGTTTGTATGTGTAATCCTTTAGTTGTTTTTAAGTTACTTTTTAGTTGATGCTGAGTGGCTGTAGTTTGATTAGTATTAAGCTGCTATCAGTTGATCTCTGTGCTAACTAATCTGCATATTTGATTCTAAATGGTTACTATAGTCTGTATGCATATCACTTCTCCACACCTACCCTATGAACCTATTTGTGATGATTTTGTAGGTTCTAGGATTTGTTGTATTTTTGGTTTGAGTCCATAGAGGATGGAGTCGGCTTGCTTTGGCCTCACCTGGACGGTCGTCGTCTCGTCGGAGATTTTGTCTTTTTGTGTGTTGGATTTTCGTTGATTGCCGCCGCTTTCTTTGCGGCCGCGGCAGACGGGAATGATGTCAGGCGAGTTGGAGGAGGGGTGATGTGGGATGTCTTTGTATGCATGACGAAGGAGATGGGGCAGGGTTGCCCGTTGCCTGTTTTCTGTTACCTGTTGCCTGTTTTTTCAGAAAGCTGCATAATGTGAGCTTTTATCTATGCTTCATGTTTTCTTTTTTGATCTACCTGTATGGAGCTACTTAGGCCCTGTTTGGTTGGGCTTTTGGCTTTGGCTTTTGGCCCCAAAAGCCAAAAGCCCAACCAAAGGGGCTGCTTTATGTTTATGCTTCATTTTTGAAAATTTGGTTTTTTTTGACTTTTGACTTTTTTTGAATAAAAAGCTCTTCTATAGTTGTTTCAAGAGAGATAAAGATAAAAGGTATATTTTGGAGAGCTACTTAACTAACTCTGCCATTATGATGTGGATGGGTACTTAGCTTTTATCTACCCAATTGGTGGGGGCAGGGCCTTGGATATATCTGCCATTATGATGTATGGGTACTTAGCTTTTATCTACCCAATTGGTGGGGGCAGTGGATATATCTCCTTCAACCTGTATGTGCATTCTCTTAGAACATGACTGCAACTCTATATTTTTCTTTATAATCTACACCGCATCTTCGGTATAAATATGAGTTCCTAAAAGTTGAACCTTGCCTCCAGAACTTCATCATTGTATCATTGAAGACAGCTAAATGTCCCTGATCCTAGCTACATCAGAACTACATCCTTTTGTCTATTTGTCGGTGTTTTCGGACCACCGACGAGTAAATTTGTATTTGCGCATCTGGCTCGGATGGTGTGCTCGGAGGACACAATGGTTTAAACTGGTTAGGACGGAACGTCCCTACGTCCAGTTTGCTGCTGCTCATGTTACCGACACTTGGTTTGTAGTAGGGGTTACAAACAGGTGAGAGAGGGAGATGATCCCAAGTCTCTGGTGGAAGGAGTGAACGGGTGCTGAGAGCTCGCTTGCCGCTCAGCCATGTGCTCGTGTCATGCTCTTGTGTTCCGATCTCCCCCCGATCTCTCCTTTCATGGGGCGCCCTGCTTTCCCTTTTATAGGCGAAAGGAAAGCGTGGGTTACAGAGGAGGAAAATGAGACGAACGAGAGAGAGAAGAAGGCTTCTAGGGTTGTCGGGTCCTTCTTCTCCTTCATGCGGGTCCTGCCGATCCTGTAGATGTCAATAGGGATGGCCATACGCGGGCGTCATCTGCCGATCATGGCGTTCCACTCTGTCCTGGCGTACGTCATGGTGAACTGACGCGTCTGTCAGCTTCCGTACGAGGATTAGGCAGAACAGCACCGGCACGCTCGTCACTGTTCTTGATGTGAATCCCCAGGTATGGCCCGTCATGACCACGGGTTACATCGAGGCGTGCCAGCCTCTTCCCTGTCGTTAGAGTTTTGACCCAGCCCATACGCTTTGACCTTAGAGTGGTTGACGACGGTATGGGTCCCCATCGGATGATACGGAACCCACGTCCTCGAGGTCGGGCGAGACGGAGCCCGCGACCTTGGGTAAGACAGAAACTGCGTCCTTGGGGTCGGGTGAGAAGGAGCCCACGACCTTAGGGTCGGGCGAGACCTTTTAATACGTCTCGAGCCATCAGGGGAAGTCAGCGTGGGCGCTAATTTCCTTGCTTTGGGTATCCCTAATATCGATACCCGACACTATTTCACTTTTGATTTTAGAGGAAATAATTCTAGATTCATCAATAAGCTATATAGTTTTGAGTTATGTCTATCTCTCTGTGTCTGTGTGTCTCTCTGTCTTTCTCTTTCTGTGCACTGTTTTTGACAGCTGCTCTTTTTTTTATCTCCACTATTGCTTAGCGTTGATTTGTTAAGTTTTAGATTTTTTGATTTGTGGATTTCTTTTTCTTTTTCTTTTGCCTTTAGCTGTAATTTTTAGATTTGGTAGGATGGTGATTCCCTTTTGTTGCGATCGATCTTCTTGGGGCATGTAACCGTAGGATTCGGGAGGTCGGAAAGATTTTTCTTGATTCCGGTCCCCTAGGATTCGATCATTATGCCGTCGCACTGCGACCGCGCGTTCGGTCTCCTTACGAGTCCAACTTCCCTCGAGCCCCCACGCATAGCTAGGATCCGGTTGAGGGTCGGCTCGTCTTTGTGATTGTCATCCCTCAAGTGTTTTTTTCAATAAAACGGAGGGGCCAAGCCATAACACGTTTCTCCTTGATGGACGAAACATGGTGCTCGGTGAGCTGTTAATGGGCTTCCTGTTCGTGGGGGTCTGGCATGGGTCAGCTGGTGGCCGACTCCAGACTCTTGGTGGCCAATCCATATAGTTCTTGGGTCTGTTCGGCTGGTCCCAAGGGCTCATTGTCTTTCTTCGAGGAAAAACCATGGACTGGGAAAAGACTCAAACGTGGGTCGAGATGCCCGCGGCGCTAGTGTGCCCGGGTACTGGCCGCTAGTTGGCCCATTCCTTTCCACCCCTCACTCTAAGGGCGCCCTGGAGCGGCTGTGAACCCGTCGGAGGGCCAGCCTTTGAACTCCTGAGCCTGAATGGGCCGTAGGAGCGTTTTCAGCTCCGTATTTCTCCTTACCTGTGACGGTTCTCGCGCCTGTCTACGTCGACGCCGAGCTAGACGACATCGAGAAGGAGGTGGCCCCTCTAGCACAAGACTTACCTGGTGAAATAGAGGATGAGATCATCCCTGCAAGAAATTAGTTAGGTAGATAAGCCAGGCGACGAACTTGTAATAAGTGGACTAGCTCTTAAATTTCGTTATGGCCAAACAGATTTTTAGCTCTTCTCCTCTTTTTGTATAAAAAGGTTAATGCGTTTCGACCCTTTCTGTTGTTAAGGCTGTAAAGCTCGGGGTGCGGGTGAAAAAACTCTGATAACGCTGGTGAGCAAAAACGTCGTAGCCGCTGGGGCGTTGGTTTCTTGCAGTCCGACCAGTTTTACTCAGCGTTCGTTTTCGTAACCCTTGCTTCTAGATCTTAACGTGAGAAAGGGTCGGGCATAGAGAATATTTGCTGGGTAGATATACTCTTTAATGTGCTCCGACTCTTTCCGTAGTTAAGGCTAAAACGCTCGTGGTGCGGGCAAAAAACTCTGATCACGCTGGTGAGTAAAAATGCCGTAGTCGCTGGGGCGTAGGTTTCTTGCGGTCCGACCAGTTTTACTCAGCGTTTGTTTCCGCAAGCCTTGCTTCTAGATCTTAACGTGAGAGGGTCAGGCACAGAGAATGTCTACCGAATATATATGCTCTTATTAGCCCCGAGTGAGGCCCAACCCCTTGCCGCTGCTGGGGTCGGGTGTCACTAAAGATCAAGGAGTCGATAGTGAAACCGATAAGAGAAAGCGTGCGTAGATTAAGGGTAAAAGCGATGTAGCTATTCGATGTTCCAGGCATTGATGAAGACTTCACCGTCGATGGTCTTGAGCTTATAGGTGCCTGGTCGGAGCACCTCCGCGACAACATACGGACCCTCCCACGGCGGAGAGAGCTTGTGGCGGTTCTTGTTGCTCTAGACGAGGCAGAGCGCTAGGTCCCCAACGTTGAAGGCCCGACCCCGCACTCGATGGCTGTGGTACCGGTGCAACGCTTACTGGTACTTGGCCGAGCGGAGGAGGGCAACGTCACGCGCTTCATCTAGCTGGTCCTTGGCATCCTCGAGGGACGTTTCGGCTCCTTGTTCGTCATATGCCCTGACCCTCGGCGCTCCATAATCGAGGTTGGTTGGGAGGATAGCCTTGGAACCATAGACCATGAAGAATGGTGTGTAGCCAGTGGCCCGGTTGGGGGTCATCCTCAGGCTCTAGAGCACCGTGGGAAGCTCCGCAACCCATCGTCTGCCAAACTTGTTTAACCGATTGAAGATCCTAGGCTTGAGGCCTAGTAGGACCATGCCGTTCGCGCGCTCGACCTGCCTGTTCGTGCGGGGGTACGCCATGGCGGCCCAATCGACGCGGATGTGGTATTCATCATAGAATCAGAGGAACTTTTCTTGGTGAACTGCATGGTGTTGTCCATGATAATGGAGTTCGGGACTCCAAAGTGATGGACGATGTCAAGGAAGAACAGCACGGCTTGCTCGGACTTGATCGTGGAGATCGATCGAGTCTCTATCCACTTTGTAAACTTGTCTACGGCGATAAGCAAGTGCGTATAGCCCCCAGGCGCCCTCTTGAGAGGTCTGACCAGATCGAGCCCCCAGACCGCGAGCGGCCACGTGATGGGGATCGTTTGGAGTGCTTGGGACGGCAGGTGGGTCTATCGAGCATAGTATTGACATCCTTCACATGTGCGCACAATCTGTTCAGCGTCGGCTACTATGGTCGGCCTGTAGAAGCCTTGTCAAAACGTGTTTTCGACTAGGGTCCTAGGTTGCAGCATGGTGCTTGCAGACCCCACTGTGGATATCACTCAGCAACTGCTTTCCTTGTTCGATGGGGATGCAGCGCTGCAGGATCTCGGTGTGGCTTCGCCTATAGAGCTCGCCCTCAATAATGATAAAGGACTTGGCGCGACGCGACGAGCCGTTGAGCCTCCATTTTGTCCGTCGATAGCACCTCACGGAGGAGGTAGTCGAGGTAAGGCGTCCTCCAGTTCGACCAGAGGGTCGGGCTTTGTCGCTGGATCCTCGTCAAGCTCCATAACTTCAAGGTCGGATGGAGCCGCCGGCTGGTTAGCCCCCAAGCCTAGGGCAGGCGGCCCATCACCTGTCTGTTCCGGCTCCTCATAGCGGACCGAGGGCTTGTACGATCAATTGGCGAAGACGCCGTCGGTATCGGCTCTCGGCTGGACGCCATTTTCACCAGCGTGTCGGCCGTCTCGTTGAGACGTCTTGGGATGTGATTGAGCTCGAGACCATTGAACTTGTCCTCCAGCTGGCGGACTTCTCGGCAATACGCAGCCATCTTGACATTGTGGCTGCTTGATTCCTTCATGACTTGATCGATGACTAGCTGGGAGTCACCCCAAACGTCAAGCCGTCGGATACCCAACTCGATGGCGATGCACAGGCCATTGATGAGTGCCTCATACTCGGCCACATTGTTGGAGGGGAAATTGATGTGAACCATGTACCTCATGCGTACCCCGAGGGTTGAAACAAAGACCCAGCCCGTGCCGGTGCCTTTCTTCATCAGCGACCCATCAAAGTATATCGTCCAGTACTCTTGGTCGATGACTGCTGGCGGCATTTGGATCTTGGTCCACTCAGCAATGAAATCAGCCGGCACTTGGTACTTGATGGCCGTCCGAGGGACATATGAAATGCCTTGACCCATCAGCTCAAGTGTCCACTTCATGATTCTTCTTGTGGCATCCCGGTTTTGGACGACCTCGCCGAGAGGGAAGGATGTCACGACCGTCATCGGATGCAACTTGAAGTAGTGACGCAACTTCCTCTTGGCGATAAGGACGGCATATTGGAGTTTCTGGATTTGGGTGTAGCGAGTCTTGGAATCGGATAAGACCTCGCTAATGAAGTACACGGGACGCTGCACTTTGAGGGCGTGTCCCTCTTCTTCTCGCTCTACCACTAGGGCGGCACTGACCACTTGCATGGTGGCCACAATGTAGAGCAGAAGCGGTTCCCCGTCGGTCAGGGGGACTAGGATCGAGGCCTTCGTTGGGAGCTGCTTGACCTTATCAAGTGCCTCCTGGGCCTCGGGCATCCATTCGAAGTGGTCGGCCTTCTTTAGAAGCCGATAGAGGGGGAGACCTCGTTCACCGAGGCGTGAAATAAAACGGTTGAGCGTGGTGAGGCACAATGTAACTCACTCCCCCCTTTATGTTCTCAATCGGGCTCATCCTCGTGATGGCCGAGATCTTCTTTGGGTTGGCTTCGACGCTACACTCAGAGACGATAAAACCTAGTAGCATACCCCTCGGGACCCCGAAAACACATTTCTCGGGGTTGAGTTTGATGTCGTTTGCTCGGAGTTTCGTGAAGGTTTGCTCTAGGTCGGCTACTAGCTGGTCAGCCCATTTGGACTTGACCACGATGTCATCTACGTAGGGCTCAATGGTTCGCTCGATGAGGTCCCCGAAACACTTGAGCATGCAGCATTGGTACGTAGCCCCCGTGTTCTTTAGGCCGAACGACATTGTGACGTAGCAGAATGATCCGAATGGGGTGATGAAAACTGAATCATGGGTTTTGAGGCCCTGCACCTTGGAACCATCTACACTAATGCATCTTGTCAGGTTGGAAGCGTATCCATATGGAAACCGAATACTTTTTAGAAATCCACAAAATGCAACCCTTTCTTCTTTCTCCATGGCATACCATGTTGCTGGCATGGAAACTGAATTGCCATCATCTTGTTCTAAATGCAACTCAGGTTGTATGGCCATATCCAGCAAATCAAGTCTCGCATTAATTGTATCCTTATTCTTGCCCACAAGACGGAGTATTATGCCCAGAAGGGCATCACATATATTCTTCTCTATATGCATCACATCAAGATTATGTGGCAGCTTCAAGTGTTTCCAATAAGGTAGTTTCCATAGAGCGAACTTTCGGCTAAACAATTTTGGCTCATTGTCCTTCTGTGCATGCTTTCTTTTCTTGCTACCATCAGGCTTACTAGGACTAACATCTTTTACCTTCTCTAGACACTCTAATGTCTCATCCATACTCAACTTTTGTGGCTCAACCCAGTTTTCTCGGTGTCCATCAAAGACCAAGCTTCTTCGCCACTTGTGAGTTTTTGGAAGGTAGCAACAGTGTCCAATGTAACATATCTTTTTCCTAAGACTCCTTGATAATGGATCTCTGTTGCAATAAATACATGCATAGTAACCTTTAGTAATTCGCCTTGACAATACACCCAAAGCTGGATAATCATGGATGCACCATAGTACTGTAGCACAAAGGTCAAACTTTGAACCAGTGAATGCATCATAAGTTCTGACACCCTCCTAGAGTTTTAACAAATCCTTAATGAGAGGTTCTAAGCAATGCCATGATGCAGTTGGATGCATCGGTGCATGACCATGGAGGTAGATTGTATACCTTTGCAAGTATGGGCCACATGCTATAAGTTGTGTTCATGTTCTCGAATGGATTGAACCCATCTGTAGCTAAACCAAGCCTTAGGTTTCTTGCATCTCTAGCGAAGCTTGGATACACATCATCAAAGTCTTTTTAGGCTTCGCCATCGGCTGGATGGCTCATTACATTTTCCATAGGGAACCCGCTTATCCTTGTGTCACCGGGTCTCCTCAGATATTGCTTTGTTTGCAAACATCCTCTTCAGCCTGGGTATAAGAGGAAAATATCTCAAAATCTTTTTAGGAAGCCGTTTGGCATCGTCTGCATCTACCCACCTAGATTCCTTGTGTTGGGTTCATAAACCCAGGGTCCCTCACGGATCGGCTTTCCAACAAAGGCTCAGCCCATGCAGACAACACGCAACTCATGGGCCGACCCAAGTACCTAAAATGACAGGCCGGAAGGGTGGTCCAATCTATGACCGGAAGGCCTGGACGAAGAGAAACAACGCCCGCTTCCGACTCTGGCCCGCCTCCCACCTGGAATGCTCATTTCGGTCTCTAGCCCGCCTCCGGATGGCCTCTCTGACCGGAAGGCCTGGCCAGACACTGCTTCCAACTCCGACCCGCATCTCCGACTAGGGATGCGCCGAACCCCTGCTCACTGCTCCTCTCCACCTGGCGTATTCAGAGCCAGCTGGGACTAACCGACCGGGGATGCCCGCTCGGTAAGGACCAGGGAACGGACAAAGAAAGTAAGGGAGCAGAGTCAAACTGCAGTACCGAGTCCGAACCCTATACATCTACAGTCCCGATAGGGCATATCAGAGGGGTGTCCTACAACCTTCTAGGCATGTCAGAACCCAAGCAGTGTTGTGGGCGCCAACTATTTCCCCTATAGTGTTGTGGGCGCCCATTAACTCCCATATGGTAAGGCTCCCCCGACATGCCTCTAGGCATCTACGGTGTTGTGGGCACGGCATTTACCGTATCCGGGCAAACATGGTTAAACCCCTTGCATGCCTCTAGGAATCAACAGTATGGCAGGCGCCGACGTCTGCCACACCCAAAGAAGACAACGCGACCTCCCATATACGTCTGGCATTCAACAGTGACATCAACAGTGTTGTGGGTGCCTACAAACATCTTGTACCCACCGGCATGGGCAGCAAGACTTAGCAGTAAACGTACTCTCTTCCTCTCACTTGTAAGGCCATCTCCTTCATCTATAAAAGGGGATGCACTCTCTTCCAATAGATAGGTTCATTCAAGCTCTCTAAGATTCATTAGATCGACTAAGTTCACTAGTACACCATAGTGAAACCACCAGGTTAAACCACAAGCACACGCTCAAACATATAGCACATAGCGGAGCTCCGGTCACTTTTGGTCCCTCTGATTAGAGTCCGACCGGACCTCTTGTACCCCCATCTTTCTCCATCTTGTTTGTAACCCCACTGCAAACTTCGAGCACCTAGGCTTAGGAATAAAGTCACCGACCGACTCAAACTGGACGTAGAGCACGTTGCCTGAACCAGTATAAACCCTGTGTCATTGAGTGCTAGGCCACCTCCGATCACAACGTACGACAAAACTATAAATATTTACTTGTTGGTCACTTTCTGCACCGACAGTTGGCGCCATCCGTGGGGAAGACGTTGTACGTTCAACACTTTTTGGTCATCGGATGGCCCACTTTTCCACCACCTCTGCCATGGCGGGCTCAAGCAATACGACTCGCTTCGGCTCACTAGAGTTTCCCGCACTCCCACCTGTAGGGATGTGGGTTCCACCTATTTTCGAGCCATCCTAGGCCTTCCTCTTTGGAAGCCTGGACTTCATCGCCGACCTGTTCGACGTACTACACCTCCGTGAGGAGGCACTCGTTCCAATGCCCGTCGAAGGGGCACCCTCCATCGGCTCCAGGACGCATGACAACTTCAACGACATGGCATCTGCACTTCATTATGAGCAAACCCTCTGCTCAAATCCCGCTGTAAGTAATGTACGTATTATTATTTACTTACTATTCTCTATCTTCCACCGATTATCAAGAGGGACCCCGTTATCCTCGCCGCGACCGCCATGCGTCCGGTTCCCCTATGGCTTCGCGTCTCCTGCGGACGCATACGCCCAAGGGCTCCGTAGGATGCCGACGCCGCTCCCTCTCACATCCGAATTCGTGGGGATGGCGAGCTATGCTCCCACCTATTTCCTCGACCTTATGGATGATGATGTTGAGAGTGACGGCTCCAACATCGGCGATTTGGCACCTAGCCACCGTCCGTCCCGGGAGTGTGCTATGTCGGATGCTCCGGGATAGCCACCGGTGGTAACAGAGTCCCTACAGACTCACACCCCTCTGGACCCTCATGCAGAGACCCCCGTGCTCACACGGGAGCATGGCGAGGGGCTACGACAACAGCGACTGAACCAACCACTGACTGTGCCAGCGCGCTCGGCGCACCCCACTACGCCCTGTGCACATGGACCGGTGAGCGGCACCTGGGGCCACGCCCATTGGGTCCAGCACAACACCATGGACAGGGGAACGATCCCCCACAGTTCGCTCAGGCCAATCAGAACATCGCCGCTGTGGCAATGCTTCTACGCGGCCTTCCCGAGCCGAACGACCACCAGGAATAGGCGATCCACCAGAACCTCCGGGCACTGGTGGAAACCGCCGCCGTTCAATAGGTGGAGAGCTCCGCATTGCAACATCAACTCATGGCCTCTCTCCCCACCAGGGGAGCGGGGACGCACCAGACGAATCGCTCCGCTCGGTCACCACTACTGCCACCGAGCGCGGCACAGGAGGCCACATCTGCGCCTCATCTTGACTTGGCGATCGCTCCGCACTGACCGACTGTACACGAGCGGCTCGGGGCAAACCGAGACGCTCGCAACAACAACTGGAGTCCCAGCCTAGATGGACCGGGGTCACGGGCCTTTGTCCAATGCATCCAGAGAGCACTGCTCTAGCAGCGCTCCAACGGAGGCCGGGGCAAAGGCAAGGCCAAGCGCCTAGATCAGGACAAGGGCCCCTCCACGCAGAGGGGGAAAAGGAATAGAAAAGATCACCGCCGATCGGCCAAGTCCGCGTCGGTCGCCATAGCTGATCACACAGGTAAGCAGCCCCAGCAGGACCTTCCAGGCCACTTCAATGAGCTCATGGAGAGCCCATGCACCAACCACTCCTACTCCGTCAAACACCTCTACAAGGACTGCGAGCTCCTCAAGTGCCTTCTGCGACAGGCCGACGGGCCAAAGGAAGAAAAAGGCGAAGAAGCAACAGCCAAGAAAGGGGGCGAAGCGGGCAAGGATCTAGACGACTGAAGGTCGAAGTAATCCGACTAGACGCCTACCGACCGAAGGATGACGACAACGACATTCTCATCAACGCTTGGAACAGCTATGTCGTTCTTTCCCTAAAAATTCAGTCTTACCATTGTTTACTTAACGTTTGCTCCTCTAAAAGCGCCCCAACCCGAACACTTTTCGGCCCGGGTCGCTCGGGGGCTCCACGAGGGTGCACTGCTACCTCTCTTTTTCATTTACTGTCATATGGTAAAACTCCCTCCTACCCGAACAAAAGGGTAGTTTGTTCCTTTGAATTGCCTTACGTAGCTTTGTTTTAAAATATTCCGACCAATCGCACCCCGCCTCTACCCACGGTTACAAGCAGCTGAGCCTCACAGGCCACGCCCCGAGCTCCCAAGGTTGCAGCCTACGGGACGAACGGGCAAGTATGAAAAAGAAAGAATAAAAAACAAAATTATGCTAAGGTAAAACTAAGGAACGAAAGGGACAAGCTTCCCCGAACGGAGTGACTCCATCATAAAAAACAAAACCAATTGTAGTCATCGAGTACACAAGAACATTTACATGGGGGATCCCCCACAAACTTAAAACTTTTTGCATCTACTAAACTACTTATAATTTACAAGCTACTAGGGCGGCTCGGCGGCATTTGCTGTCTGTGCGACCGGCGAAGGCGCGGGCTGCTCAGTCCCCGGAGGGACCACATTCGGCTCGATTGAAGGCGGGATGACGTCCACTTCCGAACCAGGCTCCGTGCCATCCACAAGCGGGAAGACATCCTCTCGACGCACGCTTCCAGCCATGTCTTCACGACGGGCATCCATCACCCACTACGGAGACTTGCTCTGCCACCAACCTTGCGTGGGGCAGCAAGCTCTCCCCGAGCGATTGGATGTCCTCCGTGCTCAAGCCATCGGCGTACCTACTGCAGATGGTGGCGAAGTCCAGGTTTGGGTGGTACATAGCCACTGAAGTTAATAGCCCGCTTGTGATAAGGCCCCGGACCTCATCCGGAACCTCCGCTAGCTGAATGGCGGGCGCGCTAGTACTTGGCGCCGACCCGAAGACCTCTGAGATGACATGTTGGGCAACATTGCGGATCTGGTCAAGTTCCCCCTCGAGAGCACGTCGCTCTTCAAGAGACTTGGCCAGCGCCTCTGCATTCCGGCCAAAGGTTGCCTTGACCGTCTCCAGGTCCTGCTCCAATGACTTCACCTTTCCGCCCAGCTCTCCAAGAAGGGCGACAAATTTAGAAATAGGCTGAAGGAAGAAACCAACACGATGAAAAATAGAAAAGGTACATACCGAGGCGGAAGTTCTCAAGGGTGGATAATTCCTTCTCTTGCCGGGCCACCTGCTCGTGCAACCGGGCGCTCGTCTTCTCCGTCCCCATCACTCGGCCCCAAAGCGCGAGCACTTCCTGGCCTGCCTCCGACCGGGCCCTTTGCTCCGACTCTAGGGCCTTTCGCGCCAACTCCAAGGCGTTTGCTCCAACTGCAGGGCATTCCACTCCAACTCAAGGGTCTCTAGGGATTTTTGGAGCGCCACCTCGGTGTTCCCCATGGATTCCCATAGCCTTGCCTCGGTCTCCGCCTGGCAGGCCTTTGTCGCCTTAAGCCCTCGCTCGGCGGCGGTCTCCCGCTCCACTGCACACTGCTCCTCCACCCGCACCATGATCACCTCGGCCGCCCGGTCCTAGGACTCACGGCGAGCGAACTCCAGCTGACATTGAAGCTCGGCCGTTCAAGCATGCTCCATTCGGTGGAAACGGGACTTGCGGGATGACACCTCCTTCAGACCCTATGAAGACGAAAAGCAAGCACGCTGAGGCAACCAACAAGAGACTAAGAGATCAAGGACAAAAATAGGAAACTCACCTCCGTGATGAGCTGTAGGTTGACCTTGACCAACTGCTGGGCAGACCTAACCCGCTCCTAGGCGTCCTCAAGCTTCACCAACAACGTGGCGAGTTCGAGACTCCATGGCGAGGCCCTTCCCCCGAGATGTCCCAGAGCTGACACTCCAAGGAATCCTCAAGGACGAACCACACCTTTGATGGGTCCTCGAGGTAGGGCCACTCCAGGTCACCCTTCGACAGCCCGCTAGAGGGCCCAGCCTCGACGGAACCACCACCATCTCCTGCGATGGCACCGGCATCTCCACCACGTCATCCGCTTCATCATCGGATGGGATCTCCACCACCTCGGTTGCGCGGGCCACCGACGGGCGCTCCGACTCCATCTTGGCCGCGTCTCCCCCCGGCACCTTTAGCTCCGACCACAAGGGTGACCCGTGCAGCCCTCCACCCGGCGAGGTAGGGAGCTAGGTCTCCCACTCCTCTTCCACCATAGCCGGCGGAGGAGGGGCCACAGGGGTCACCTCGGTGCAACCTCCGCTATAGCCGGTGGAGGAGGGGCCACGAGGGTTACCTCCGACGTGACCTCCGCCGTCACCACCGGGATCACCGTCAGCACCATCGCCGCCGCTGCGACTGTATTGGCAACCGACCCAGGGGGCACCACCCCCAGAAGGGAAGGACTTGCCACCACCAACCTGTTCCCCTTGTCGCTCGCCATGGCGCGCTGCAGGGTGGGCCTCCAAACCTCCTGAACGGGAGTTGGGGCTAACCCTGGGCAAAAATAACCGAGAACCGAGAACCGAACCGAAATAACCGAACCAAAACCGAATTAACCGAAACCAAAAATTTCAGATCCTAGTTCGGTTCCCAGTTCTCAGAAACCAAAATAATGTCGGGTAATTCGGTTCTAGACCTCGGTTAACCGAACAAAACCGAGAACCGACTTAAAAGGCTCGCCTCGGTTTATATCCCAAGGCCTAAACAGGCCCAGGCGAGGCCCGATAACATATTCAAGTATAAATACAGAACCTTTAGGGTTTCTTGACTCCTCCCTCACTCTCTTTGTCTCACCGAATGCCTCCCTCTCCCACCGAGCCGCCTCTCCCTTCCCGAGACCGAGACCAGGCGCGCCTCTCTCTGCTCCGTCCTCCGTCTCCCTCTCCACTCTGGCCTCCCTCTCCTTCTCCCTCTCCTTCTCCCCCTCTCCATTTCTAGAGCCTAGGGCACATCCCCTTCTAGTAGCTGAGGCGGGGGGCACAACCCCTCCTCCAGCGACAGCGCGACACGGTGGGCATGGCACCTCCTCCAGCGACGGCATGACGTGGGGTGCGCGGCCCCTCCTTCAACGGTAGGAGGCACAGCGGGCTGCCCCTCCCACACCTCGAAGCACCTCCACCATCGTCCCATGGCTGGATCTAGTGGAGGGCGACCAGATCTATGGTGGCCCCACCCCGGCGGTGGATCTAGGCCCGGCGCACTTCCCGACAGCGGATCCACCGCCTCCCCTATCCCCGGTCCTCCCCTGTCATCGATGTCTGCTCTGGAGGTCGAGGCCAAGTCCGGTGTGTGCCCGCTGCCCTGGAGGCCGGATCTAGACGAAGGGGCGACTTCCGCCGTTTTTTTTTCATTTTCCCCTTTTCTTCCCTTCTATTTCACTGATGTAATGTATGGCTCGGTTAGTTCGGTTCTAATCAAAACCGAACCGAACTATCCAAGACCGAATTTCCTCAGTTCCAAGTTTCCTAGCTAACCGATCGGTTTCAGTTTTATGCTAACTCGAATTTTATAAAGAACTGAGGAACCAAACCGATCGGTTTTGGTTAACTGAATGCCTAGGGCGAGTTGGGGCGATACTCAACCCTATCACCGACCGATCACTAATAGAAAGCATAGGTCAGTCACACTCCAAAAAGACTCAACAACTAGATCATAAAGAAACAAAGCCAGGACCCAACGTCGACGGGCCCGCTGGGTGAGGACCGCTCCCAGGCTACGACCCGCGCCCCCTCACTTCAGCCGGGGGCGGAGTTGTCCCAGCCACCTCCTTCCCGGCCTGTGGGTCACCCTGACCTTCGGCTCGGGACACCCCGATTGGAGCAGCAGGCGGGGAGTCCTCTGGCTGCGAGTCGCACGCTGGCACCGATCCCGGTGACGCACGGGTGCAAGCCCGCTCTTCTGACCGCCTGGCTGGATTGGCCACATCCGTGCGATAGACGGGGACGAGACCGGCGACGCCACCAAGGGGTGCGGTGACCGCGTCCGCTTTGCCTCCCATTTGCCGACCGTGTCGGCGCTCGCCGCATGCTTCCTCGACACGGGAACCCCCGCGCGCCTCCCCGCCTCCTGCTCATCACCAGCGGACATCGCCGCAAGGTCACCACGGTCCGCCGAGGTCACAACAACCTCCTAACTTTCCTACTCGGAGAAAACCATGTCATCCACATCTGTGGGATCCCCCGACTCAAGCTCGGACTCGACGTCGCTCTTCTTTTCCCCGGCCTTCACGTCGTCAGGCAATCTCCTTCTTCTTATGCCTCCACTGAGCCACCTCAGCTTTCTTTTTCTTCCTGGCATCCGCCGCCTCCTTCTGGGCGGCCTTCCGCACCGCGCCCTCTTGTCCCTTCGAAAGTTGTGGCCGGGACCTATAAGCATCAGGCCCCTACGCAACAGGCGACTCAAGATAAAAAAAGCAGGAAAGCAAAGGAGGAAAAGAACACGAAGTAAAAGAAAGAGGAGCATACCAGTTTGGACACCACCGAGGCATTAATAGGTATGGGCTTTCCCTCGACCTTCTCTTTGGGCTTCATCTGCAGCACCCAGTCAAGGCGACTCCAAACCTCGTCGTCCGATAGTTCCTCCGGCGACGCGCGATCAGGATCCGACGGGCCGCTGTACCTCCACATCGGCCATGATCTCACCGCCAACAGAGCAACTCAGCGGTGGTAGAGGGTGTGGAACACACACACCCCGTCAAGGCCGCATCGCTGACGAGCTTTTGGAGCTCCTCCTCGATGACCTCCACCTTCTTCTTCTCCCGACGGGCACAACCCAACGACCAACTCTCTAGCTTCTCCGGCCTCCCGCCAGTGAACGCCGAGAACGGCACCTCCATTGGATTCCTAATATAAAACCACTCCTCGTGCCACCCCCGGTTGGAGTCACATAGGATGTACACGGGATACGAGCCTCCCGCACTTGATTTCCTCTACAGGACGAAACCCCCCACTGGCGCGACCTCGGAGCGGATTCCCCACCGTCAAAGCTTGCCCAGAGAATAGCCGGTGGAAGAAATCCACGTGCGGCTCCATCCCGAGGAAGGCCTCGTAAGGCGGTGACAAAGCCGGTGATGTGCAGCACCCCTGTCAGATTGAGGCACCGCAACTCTAGACCCCACTCATTGAGGAGTCCGCACAGGAACCAATGCGCGGGGTATCCCAACCCGCGCTCATAGAAGGCGAGAAAGGAAACAACCTAGCTAGGCCGAGGTTGCGGGAACTCCTCCCTCCCGAGAGCCCTCCAGTGCACCACCTCCTTCGGTGACAAAAACCCCTTCGCAACAAAAGCCTTCAACACCGACTCCCTCACGGTGGACGACCTCTAGTCCAACATCTCACTCTGGGATCACAAAAGGATTTGTGAGTTCTTCTCTTCTCCCTCGCTCTCTCCCTTTTCTTTCTCTCCCTTTTCTTTCCTAGAAATCACCGTGGCTCTCAAGAACGCTCTCGGCAAGAAGGAAAAGGAAAGGAGGTGGCACATGAGGAATAGGCGAAAGAACAGGGCGAAAACCTTCTCCCTTCTCCTACTTAAGGAAAAGGATGTAGCAGTTGGGGAAGGCGCGCCGATCGGGAAAGATGAAACGGCAGAGCAAAAACCCCTCTCTCTTTCCCATTTAATGCAGATGGGACGCCCCTGACCGATGGGACGTGCCCTGCCCGACAGAACGGTGCCTGATCAAACAAGACGTGGCCTGGGCATGGCCCACCACTACCACACGACCAACCACTACCGCATGTCGAGCACAAGAAACAAAGCACCACCGCACGCAGGCGGCTCTCCGCTTCCCCAGGCGGGACTTGGAAAAAACCCAAAAAACGGGATCTCGCCAGGAGAGACCGCCGGGCTTCCTAAGTCGATCGAATGGCTTAGGATAAAATCGAGAGACAGGTAGGGAGCAAAGGGATGCCCCTTGCAGGCCACGCCGACTCCGTCACGAACGACGAGCACGGGTCCGGTTGGACATTTTTGATTGGAGCTCTTCAAACCCCGTCACTTGAGTCATCAAGGTAACACAACCGACCCCATCTATTTCTTTATATAATTCATTCAAACATATATATGCGCATTCATTCCACACGCCCGTACCCCCTGGACGATTCGGGCCCTAAACCGCCTGGGGGCTCGTGAACTAAGCATTGCACATGCAGCGAAATGCATCACAACGCTCCGTGTTGTGTCACGAAGCGGCAGTTGCCTCATTCAACATGAGCAACAACCGACCGGGGTTCGAAGGCCGACCCACGAAGGGCTCGAGGCCGCCCCACATCAAACAGAGCCAGGGGAGAAAACCGCAGATGAGCCCCGTGCGGCCCTCGCCCAGTCTGGCAGACAGGGTCATCTCAACCTTCTCGTTCGATCCTAAACCTCTACCAAGCCCACAGAATCTCCATCGAGGGGAGGCCATTAGGCCACCCGGGTCAGTCTCTAGAACGACCCAGGCATCTACCGGGTTGTAGGTAAAGGAGCAGTGGAATGTCACAAGAGGTCTATGCCAACCCCGTCACGAACGACGGACCCGGATTCCACTCGATCATACCCATTAGTGAACTCACCGAGCGCGTCACTCGAGCCCGAGCGATCGGGACAAGCGACAAAACTCAGCCCCTCCGGTTATGAGAAATCGAGGATGGGGTAACGCACACAACTCAAACCAACCCCTACTAAGGCCCAACGGGGCTCGGGGGCTCAAGACACCAAATGCCTGGGTCTGTGACCCCGAACTCGACCCATCCGGCTACGCTTCGACTGCACACCAAACGCCTGGGTCTGCGACCCCGAACTCGCCCCATCCGGCTATGCTTCGACTGCACACCAAACGCCTGGGGTCCATGACTCTGACTCGCCCGATCCCGCGGCGCGCACCGACGCCAAGATCAGCGAGCTCCGTTTTGTCCGACCCCTAAACTAACTAAAAGCTAACTACGCCAGGATCCATGACTCTGACTCGCCCGATCCCATGGCGCGCACCAACACCAGGATCAGTGAGCTCCGTCTCGTCCAATCCCTACGCCAGGGTCCACAACTCTGACTCGCCCGATCCCACGGCGCGCACCGATGCCAGGATCAACGAGCTCTGTTTCGTCTGACCCCTAAACTAACTAAAAGCTAACTGCGCCTGGATCCATGACTCCGACTCACTAGATCCCACGGCGTGCACCGACGCCAGGATCAGTGAGCTCCGTCTCGTTCGATCCCTGCGCCAGGGTCCATGACTCCGACTCACCCGATCACGTGGCGCGCACCGATGCTAGGATCAGCGAGCTCCATCTCATCCGACCCCTAAAACTAAACTAAGCTAACTGCGCCAGGATCCATGACTCTGACTCACCCAATCCCACGGTGCGCACCGACGCCAGGATCAGTGAGCTCCGTCTCGTCCGATCCCTGAGCCAGGTGAAAGGTCCTTGTTGGTTTTGGTAATTGAGTGACAACTTAGGTGGACTAATTGTGTTTATGTGAGATACACAGGTGATTAGTCCACAGGTACATGTGTATGAGCAACATATGCCATGGAGGTGAAAATGGCTTGGAGATGTTGCAAAGCTCACACATGTGATGATGAAGGAGCTTATTGCTGAGAGACATGACATTGAGTCATGTGATCAAGGTGGAGAAGATCAAGACAAGACTTGGCTTGATGGACCGGTTGCAAGCGTGAAGGGCAAGTCAAAGGCTTTGGAGTGATGGACCGCGTGGTGGTGAAGCTTGAGCAAGACTTGGCGCCCGATGGGACGATATAGCGGTGAAGAGCAAGTAGAGTCAAGATCGATGAACCAATATGATCATGTGATGATATGAAGTGGATCATATCATTGTTGATCGTGTTGGTGCATGTGTCGATCGACATTGAGGAGAGATGGAATGGAATGCGCAAGGCAAAGGTATAACCTAGGGCATTTCATTTCACCAGTCATAGGTGTGTAGAGAAGTTTATGACCGGGTTTAGGATAGATGGCCGTACTATCAAGAGGGGCAAACTTGTTTGCATATCGGTCATCTAGTGCCACTCGAGTGATCTAACTTTGCATTGTCGCTAGGATCGAGTGGCGTGGCAAGTTGAGTGGCTAACATCCTTTGGGAAATGATTGTGAAAATGCTAACACACATACACATGGTGGTGTACACTTGGTGGTGTTGGCACATTTACAAAGGAGGTGGTGGTTGCAGGGGTGAGATGGGTTTCGGAAAAATAGAATGCCTATTTTCTATTGCGCCGGATGCAAGTTCTTGTGGTTAGCACATTGGAGCAAAGGTGATGAAGTTAGAAGTGAAAACGAGTTAGTCGCGAAGATGTTTGGCGTCGGTCTCGACCGGACGCTTTGGATCTGAATGCACCAGAACGCATTTGTCAAAGCTACGTCCGGTCGGCCGACGACGATGACGACGCAGAAGCTGGAGTGTGACGGACGACGGGCTGCGTCCGATCAAGTGTGACCGGACGCGTCCGGTCGAGGTCGGTACTCTTATGAAATGACCGACGCCGAGGGTTCAGCGTCGGTCGATTGATTCTTCGCCGCGTCCGGTCAAGTCAAGTGACCGTTGGAACCAGGACACGTGGCCATCGTGGCGACCGGACGCTGAGGTCCAGCATCCGGTCAACACGACCGAGCGCCCGGTCGGCCCGACCGTTGCCCGATGAATGGGTAGCGGCTAGTTTAGCCCTTGGGGCTATAAATAGAAGTGGCCCTCGGCCATGGTCGTGTCTTGAGCACCTCAAGGGACTTAGTGTCCATGCTTGTGAGTGCTTGGGAGCCCTCCATCACACATATACTTGATAGTGATCATTCGATTGTGTGAGTGAGCGATTCTAGTGCGATTGCATCGTGAGGTTGCATCGAGTGGCACTAGGTGGTCGTGTTGCAAGCCGGTGGTGCTTGTTACTCTTGGAGGTTGCCACCTCCTAGACGGCTTGGTGGTGGTCTCCGTCGAAGCCCACAAGAAGCTTGTGCGGCGCTCCGGAGAAGTGCTTGTGAGGGGTACTTGTGCTCGCCATGGAGTCGCGAAGAGCAACTTTAGTAAAGCGTGTCATTGAGCTACCCTCACTCAAGGGGTAGGTTCTTGCGGTGCCCGACGTGCAGGCTTAGCGGGTGATGTTAATTAGCCGCCGAACCACCAAGTGAGCGGTCGACACAACGGGGACTAGCGTGTTGGCAAACACGTGAACCTCGGGAGAAAAATCATCGTGTCAACCTTGTTCTTCCCGTTGGTTTGCATCCCCATTACACAAGCTTGCAATTACTTATATATATATATATATATATCTTAAGCTTGTGTAGTTGCTCTTGTAATTAGATAGCTTGTGTAGCTAGCTAATTACCTTCTTGCCTGTGTAGCATAGAAGTAGCTCCCTTGCGTGGCTAATTTGGTTTTAGTAACCTTGTTAGTCACATTGCTTAGTTTGTGTAGCTAAGTATTTGCGCTCTCTAATTAGGCGTTGGTTGCCTTGTTATTGAACATTGCTAGTGAGCTTAGTTAGCTTTGTGCTTTTGCTTACTATCATGTGTAGGAGCTCCCTTGTTACTTAAAGTACTAGTGGCATAGGTTTGTGTGACCTTGCTCCTAGAATTGTTTAGGAGAGCTCTAGCTAGCCCGGCACCTTAGTTGCTTTATTAGTATCTTTGCAAGGTGCTAGTGAACATATATAGAGGAGTGTAGTCTTGGCTAGACCGATTGTTTTAATTCCGCATTTATATCGGTTAGCCGACGCGATTAATTTTAGAAAAGACTATTCACCCCCCCTCTAGTCCGCCATCTCGACCCTTACACCAGGATCCACGACTCTGACTCGCCTGATCCCACAGTGCGCACCGACGCCAGGATCAGTGAGCTCCGTCTCGTTCGATCCCCATAGTAATTGCCTTGGCTGCACGGGCTGCACCAACGCTAGGGTCCACGACTTCGACTCGCCTGATCCCACGGCGTGCACCGAGGCCAGGATCACCAAGCTCTGTCTCGTCTGACCCGTAAACTAACCGCCTCGGCAGCACAACGACGCCATGGTTGACAACTCTGCCTCGACTAAAAAACACACGCACACATGCCCGTTGATAAAACCCCCTGGACGATTCTGTCCGAATCACCCAAGGGCTCGGGGGCTACACCCGTGGGTGCGCTCGCGCGCACCCGCTGACAAAACAAAAACTTCCCCCGCTGGCAACACAAAAAACCCCCAGACGATTCTGCCCGAATCGCCCGAGGCTCGGGGGCTACACCCGCGGGTGCGCTCGCGCGCACCAGCCGTCAAGACAAAACCCCCCAGACGATTCTACCCGAATCGCCCAGGGGCTTGGGGGCTCCTATCAGGTTCATAAACCCAGGGTCCCTCACGGATCGGCTTCCCAACAAAGGCTCGGCTCATGCAGACAACGCGCAAGTCATGGGCCGGCCCAAGTACCTGAAATAACAGGCCGGAAGGTCGATCCAATCTCCGACCGGAAGGCCTAGATGAAGAGAAATAGCACCCGCTTCCGACTCCGGCCCGCCTCTCCGACCGGAACGCTCACTTCGGTCTCCAACCCGCCTCCGGACAGCCTCTCCGACTGGAAGGCCTAGCCGGACATTGCTTCCGACTCCGACCCGCGTCTCCGACCGGGGATGCGCCGGACCCCTACTCACTGCTCCTCTCCACCTCGCGCATTCAGAGCCAACTGGAACTAACCGACCGGGGACGCCCGCTCGGTAAGGACCAGGGAACGGATGAAGAAAGTAAGGGCGCAGAGTCAAACCGCAGTATCGGGAATGAACCCTGTGCATCTACAGTCTCGATAGGGCATATCAGAGGGGTGTCCTACAACCTTCCAGGCGTGTCAGAACCCAAGCAGTGTTGTGGGAGCCGACTATTTCCCCTACAGTGTTGTGGGCGCCAATTAACTCCCATACGGTAAGGCTCCTCCCACATGCCTCTAGGCATCGATAGTGTTGTGGGCGCCGTCATTTACCATACCGGGAACATGGTAAAACCCCTTGCATGCCTCCAGGAATCAACAGTATGGCTGGCGCCGACGTCTGCCACACCCGAAGAAGACAACGCGACCTCCCATATGTGTCTGACATTCAACAATGACATCAACAGTGTTGAGGGCGCCTACAAACATCTTGTACCTACCCGCGTGGGTAGCAAGACTTAGTAGTAAACGTACTCTCTCCCTCTCACTTATAAGGCCATCATCTTCATCTATAAAAGGGGATACGCTCTCTTCCAACAGATAGGTTCATTCAAGCTCTCTAAGATTCACTAGATCGACCAAGTTCACTAGTACACCACAGCGAAACCACCAGGTTCAAACCACAAACACACGCTCAAACATATAGCACATAGCGGAGCTCCGGTCGCTTTCGGTCTCTCTGACCAGAGTTTGACCGGACGTCTTGTACCCCCCATCTTTCTCCTTCTCATTTGTAACCCCACTACAAACTTCGAGCACCTGGGCTCAGGAATAAAGTCACCAACTGACTCAAACAGGGCGTAGGGCACGTTGCCTGAACCAGTATAAACCCTATGTCATTGAGTGCTAGGCCACCTCCGATCACAATGTACGACAAAACTACAAATATTTACTTGTTGATCACTTTCTGCACCGACACCTTGCGTTTTGGGCAGTTGTCCAGATTGATAAGATCCTTCGAAACAACACACAATTATTGTCACAAACATGGATTAACTCATATCCAAGGCCCAATTCTTTGAGATACTTCTTTGCTTTGTCATATGAATCTAGAAGACCACAATTAGGGAATGACCCTGACAATAACTTTAATATTGCACTGAATGCTGTGTTGTTGATCCTATAGAATGACTTGATATGTAGCATTCTGACTAGAAAAGAGAATCTAGACTGAACAAAACCCGGGCAAAGAGCATGTTTTGCATCTTCAAGAACTTTCACAAACATAGGCTGTTTTGTATAGTTGTGTACAAATCAGCAAGCATCTCTGTCATACCCTGATCATCGTTGGGCTCATCCACATCCAACACATCACCTAGATCATCAGGTTCATTTGCACCCTCTACATATTCCACAATCTCAGCATCAAAAGCTTCTCCATGGTATACCCACCGAGTATATGTAGCTGACCATCCATAGATATAGACATGGTCATGCACTTCTTTCTGACTCGGTGAAGACTGATTCAGACAATTACGATATGGGCAAGGTATAGCATCATCCGCATTGAATCTATCTCGAACAAAAGACATAAACTGATCAACGCCGTTGGTGAAGTCATCGCTGAACCAAGTAGCACGAATCCACGTTCTGTCCATCTACTGAATGCAACAACAATTACCTCTAATTAACCATGTCTAAACAGCTATGAAATGCTATGAATTGCAGACAATGGGAGAGGACAATACCTCTAAGTAGCTGAAGTAGCCGCCCTAGCACCCCATCTCGTCGTCGATGCAGGCACCCGCAGCTGATAGAGCTGGCAGCCGGAGCAGGCAGCAGCAGATGCCCGCCAAAGCTGGCCGCAATAGCTGCTCCCCGGAGCAGAGAAGCTGCAACAGCTACCTGTCGAAGCAGCTACGCCGCAGCAGGTGCCCACCGGAGCAGCGAGCTACGTCGGAGCAGCTGCCCGCCTACGCATTCCGCGGCAGCTGATCGCCGGAGCAGCTAGGCCGTAGCAGCTTGTAGCCGGAGCTGCCCGTCGGAGTTGGCCACCGGAGATGCCCGACGGAGAGGTCCGCCGCCGAAGCACCTGCTTCTAGCCCCTGCCCGATTAGATCTGGGTGGCAGCACGCAGGTCCGGTGGAAGGGTCATATGAATGATTCAAAAATCCAATAAGAAAAAAGTGTTCTCATCTCTTACCACGTTCGAACTCGTATTATGATGGTAAGACAACTTGGCTGTGAACTACAAGTGCCGGGTTTGATTCCTAGGCACCGCACGTTTTTTTATAAATCCTATATTTATGACGAAAACCATCATCTCACAGGTGGGACATGAACGATGAAACTTTATAGTTTCACTTCTATGACAAAGCTCAGAACATTTGTATGACGATTTTTTTCAGATTCGTCACAGTTCAACAAAGGGGTTGACAGCCAAACCAAGCTTCCATGACGGTCTAGGTAAAATCGTCATTAATTAACTTTGTTCAGTGACCAAAATTAGAATCGTCATTCCCAAGATGTCATAGATGAAAGGATTTCTAGTAGTGAAGTATCGTCAAACTACATATAAAATAATTTTTTATATTAAACTTAATTACTTAAGACATAAATGATGACTTAATCAAATTTAGAAAAGTTTGACTGATTAAGACCTGCATTTTTTTACGAAGAGAGTAGCTAGCAAGCAGCGTCACTCAGCCTCTGTTCGTTGTAGCTCTACTCTCGAGTACGGACAAGATGAGAGCCGTGATTTTCGACTGCCATTGCCTTTTCTTTTTAATTTCTGAACTTCTCGCTGGGAGTTTTGGGCTTAATACACATATTCTTAGCAATAAATCTAATAAATCTAACAGTGGTTGGTTTATTGATTTTTTTTTTTGAAAGAGTGTATGTGCGACTTGTCTATTTCAAGAATAGATTGGATCTATTCGGCTGCACTTTAGAATATCTTTAGTAGTTTTTAAAATAAGAAAAGGTGCACGGTCTCAACAAATTACTTCTCAATAATTTCAGAGATAAGAAAATAATAGATTTTCACTTGACGACGATGCTTTACTGTTCATTCATCTGTTGCCCTACCTGTTCTTGCCCGGTGTCCCTTCCTCACCGGCTCTACTTTTGTGGCCGGATACCATTTAACCTGAATTTCAGTTGTCTTTAACTCGAATTTAGATGCCTATTTTCGATGGAAGTAGTTCTATATTTAACTTATGCCCTGTTTTGATTATATTCTCATAATGATGCTAAATAGTGATATAAGATTTGAACTCTAGATAAAAAAAAAGATGCTTGGATCCTCAATTATTTTCATAGAGTTGTTTTTAAGAACGTGTAATATAATGAAACTTGGATGAAACCATGACTCTCAATGTATATTTTTATTATTTTATTTAATAGACATTTAGTTATACGACTCATTTAGTCATCTTGAGTTGGTATCCGAGTCTAGAGAGTTTCAATCCTCGAAAGTCACTTCTTCTCTCGACTCTTTAAAACATTGTCACGTCGTCAAAAACGCTTATGTGATAGCCTATCAAATACAAATAAAACTAGAATAAAACTCCCACCGAAAGTGACCACCGCGTTATCCAATCCGTCCTAGCCGGAACACGTTGCATGTAGTTGTGGGCGCAACGCATATATTACCCAGCAGTGCACAACGGTACCGTGGGTTGCATTGGAGCCCCACCACGTACAGGCGCAAAAGGAGTCAAGGATAGTAACGGATTTCTCCTTGACATGCATGGATGCACCGACAGCAACGTGCAGCATCTACCACTCACAAGTCACTACTCACTTGAAAATACGTCCTGATGTACTGTAGTAGTGTACTGCACAGAATCGTTAGCAATACTCCATCCGGAAAACGCGATGCACTGTAGTCCATTTTATCAGCATTGGCTTCAACTACTCAGTAATTGTCAGATCATTTTTTTATTTAGCAATTGATTGATATAATCATATAAATGTACTATTGTACTACTTTACATACTTTTTTTTAGAAAAGATACTCAATAATTGCTGGTGTTATTTCCCCCCTAAAAACAATGAGTAGAGAATTCTGAAGTATGGAAGGAAGTGTGGAAACATAAAAATACAGAAAAGCTAAAGCTTGCGTGTGTGATTTGGTTTGCCTCGTCACACGAATTTTGTGTACGTTGGATTTGTCCACTGACCTCATCCGTGCCATTCATACCACACGCGCCGGTCTCTCTTCTCTTCTGCCATAGTGCCATTATTTTCCATTTAACCGTGTGTCAGGATGAATTCTATTCTGACATGCAAATTTATAAACCTTCTCAAGTTCCCAACGACATTCCATTCCATTTTGTATCTGATGCCGTATGCTTATAGCCTACCGTACCCCAACACACAAAAGGCACGTCCTTTTTTTTTTGAAAATACGTACTGGGCAGTTTTTCTTTGTCAAGTGACAATAGTTACTGTTACTGGACAATTTTGCATTGTTACGGTAGACCTTGCTTTTTCTTTAAATTCATTCGTTGCTTTTTTTTATTATGTTTTTAATATTTATATTTTGTTAATGTTGTTTATTTTGACAAAAACATTTGCTATTTTTAGATGGATAATTTTGTTTCATTTTTTAATACAAGACCCTCTAACCTTGTTAATTTACATTCATAGTATATTATACTTATTTCTGTTATTTCACATTTTTGAAATTTGATATGTTTGAAACTGAAGGCTCAAATAAGTTTTTTTCTTTTTTTTTGTAACTTTGATTATTTGTTGATCTGGATATGCATTGTCCCAATTCTTAAAATTTATTTAGTTTTCACTATATATGTCGTGCTTGGCTACAGAGTTCTTTTGTTACCTAATTTTTTTTATTTCATCTCCTTTCTATTTCCTTTTCCTAATTAGCATTCATGGAAGGAACTAAGATTTGAGTTAGATTCTTCTCTCCCGTAATATGATTTTAGTTACTATGAATGTATACTAGATTTACACTTTACTTGTATTGAAGTATGCTGATCATTTTGGTTTAATTCCTAGGTAGGATTAGTGTAACTCAAGATTATATTAATATGAAAATCTTTTTTTTTTTCTCAATTGTATTTGTTATTTGAAAATTTTCGATTTTGGTATGTTTCGTTAATTGAAGGCTCAAATATTTTGTTATTTTGCAATCTAAAATGTTTGTATTTTGTAACTTCAATTGTATTTGCATATGCTTTGGTATACTACTTAAAATTTAAGGCCCTCCATGTTTGTTAACTTGTAATTCATAGAATAATATATGTTTCTTTGTTTTTAATCAATTTTCTTGTTATTTGAATTTTTCCTGTTTTGATATGTTTGATTACTTGAAGGCTCAAATATTTTGTTATTTTGCAATCCATAATAAAATTTTGGATTTTGTGAATTCGATTATTTGTTCATCTACATATCAATTGTTCCAATACTTGAAATTTATTTAGGATCACTATATATATCGTGCTCGATTACAAACTTCTTTCTGTTACCTAATTTTTTGATTTTATCTCCTTTCTATTTATTTTTCCTAGCATTCATGAAATGGACAAAGATTCGAGTCATATTCTTCTCTCCTAGAATCTGATTTTAGTTATTATGAATTTATACTAGATTTACACATTACTTGTCTTGAAGTTATGGTGATTATTTTGGTGTAATTCCTTGGTAGGATTAGCGTAACTTAATATTAATGTGAACATCTTTGTTTTTTCTTAATTGTATTTGTTATTTGAAAATTTCCTATTTTGATATGTTTGTTTAATTGAAGGATCAAATATTTTGTTAATTTGCAATCCATAAGAATTGTTTCTATTTTATAACTTTGATCATTTGTTCTTTTGCATATGCTTTGGTATAATAGTTAAAATTTAAGGCCCTCTATCTTTGTCAATTTGCAATTCATAGAATAATGCATATTCTGGGGTGTACTAGCTTTTGACTCCCTTTCGCACAACCAAAAATATACTGAGTAATTTATAGGTATTATTTATAGAAAAAGTAGTACTAAGTGCTAGAAATTGTTTGTTCTCTTTGTTTGTTCCAGGCAGTTCCCAAGAATCTATTTGATTTTGCATTTATTGAAAATTTCTGGTTTTTTTAATTTTTGGTTTTGTTGTTCTGTTTGTTGCAGGTGGTTATCTTCAGAATTTTTGTGATTTTTGCATTTCATTGAAAATTTCTTGTTTGTGTTGTTTTTGTTTTTATTATTTGGTTTGTTTTTTCAGGCAATTTCTCATATTTTTTGTTGTCTTAATTTTCAAATTGTTTTTTTTGTTTTGTTGTTTGTGTCGGTTTAGTTGTGTGAAATGTCATAAAAGTCAAATTTGATTGTTTCCAAATTTTTTCAACGGTATATTGAAATCATCATTAAATATAGTCAAACTGACTCAGGTTAAAAACTTCCAACCAATCGAAAATTGTTCGTATAAATAAATAATACTATTTCTGAAAAAAAAAATTATCTTGATAGTAACAGATGAATATTTGATTTGATGAGGCAAAGTATATAGTAGCAATGCTAAGAGCATCTCTAAAATCCTTTCTGCAACTCACTTTTTGAATCATCATTTGCATAAAAATTATTTTCTATATCTTTTCACTCCCTAACAACTTTTCTATATCTTTGCACACTTTAGAGAATCAATCTTGCTCTCTATATTTGGCTAGCGGAATAGAAGATGACTATTTTAGATAACTAGTTAAAAAGTTGTTGGATGTTATTTCTTATCAAAATCTTTATTCTGACAATTAGGAAGGGTATAGAGAGTCTCTTGCAGTTGCTATAAGACCGGTCAAGAAAGGGGATTAGCTAATTATGGGCATATTTGGTAGGGTTTTAGATTCTCATACACACCTTTCGAATCTTGATTTTCTTTAGAAATATTTATTTGATGAATCAGAATTTCTTCGTGAATTAGAAATATTTTCTTCTTGAAACTAGAACTTTGGATGTTTCTAATTATATGGACTGAGCGATATTTCTTTGGAGTAGTTACAAAAATAAGAATTAGTTTAAGTGATTTTCTCTCTTAATTATTGTTTCTTTCCTTATGATGTTTGGCAACCATTCTAGCAATTCTAGTGAGAATCTAAAATATTTCTCACTATTAGCTGATGGTATTTTTGCGGAAATGCTACATGTCGTGTGTCCGATGGACCGCACAAACGTCGGACGACTTTTTCACCCCCGTCGCTTGCTTCCGCCCATATGTATATTAAAAAAATTATCCCTTCGCTTCCTCCGATCCTCCCCATCCTTACCCCTTTCGCACTACTCATCCTCCCGCGCAGATCGAACCAACGCCCGATGTCCTCCCTACCCCGGTGTCCTCACTGGGAGCCTCCAATGCTGCAGATCCGGTGGCCCTCTCCCCCACACCGGTTAGATCCATGGAGTACGAGCAAGATCCATAGAGGTGGCGCGCGGCGTGCGGTGGTGTTGCCGGGGAGTGGGTGGCTCTCCCCACCCCGGCGCGAAGCCATCCCCACCCTGATGGCACCCTCTCTCACCCCGGCAACCGAGCTCCCCCATCCCGACATCCATGACGCTCCCCGTCCCCATCCCCCACCATCGCCGCCAAGCCAAAGCCCGGTGACGGTGGCGCTGGTGGTGGTGGTGCTCGCGCACGCCACTGGTGCTAGTGTTGGGTGGTGTTCGTGCGCTGCCGCTCGCCGCTGGATCCCACCCTGTCGGCCGAAATCGACCGGCCCAGGCCTCTCCCCCCTATGTTGCAAATGTATGTTTTAATTGTTTCAGAGGCTTGTTGCCATTGTTTCATATGCATGTTGCAAAGGTAGATCGGGGGATGTTGCAAGTGTTTCTGAGGCATGTTGCGAGTGTTTGTTCAAACCGTTTCAACTGTTTCCAGACGCATGTTGCAAGCGTTTTGATCTAGATGTTGAATATGTTTTCACATATATGTTGCAACAGAATGTTCAAGAATGTTTCATCTGTTTCAACCTTTTGTTGCAGCAAGTATTTTTATGTTGCAAGTGTTCTATCTAGATGTTGATATGTTTTGACACATATGTTGCAAGTATATATTCCAGATGTTAATTTCATCTATTCAGACGTATGTTGCATTCAAGTGTTTCATATTGCATGTGTTTCTTGTTGTTCGAAGAGTTAGGGGCATTGGGGGAATGGGGTGCGGCTAGTCGGTGGCCGGCAAACGTGTGGCGTGCGGCACGCTGGGGGCTGACGGTCTAGGGCATGACAGGCAGGGGTGTGCCTGCGGGGGCGAGGTGCGCGGATGGGGGCAAATCAGGAGTCGGGCGTCTCATTTCCATCGGACGTCCGTGCCGCTAGCATTTCCCATATTTTTGGCACGCAATACATAATAGGTGTAGTTAGTTCCGCTGCACGCACCCGTGGTATAGCAAATAGCAATGTAGGACCCACTACGTACGATCATGAATTCCCGATTTGTATGCCATCGTGTTTGTCCTTGCAATGGACTCGATCTCAGTTTCTAAAGTTCATATTTGTATATACCCATTCCGTGTGGACCTTACACGGCCGCCACCAGCTAGTAGTACTTCAATAATATTAATATAAAATAGTACACGCTTTTAGACTACTAATCATAGTTTGCCACCTGAAAAAATTACAAAGGTTCGTTCGACCTGAATTAACCAAACTTGAGACCTCTTTTCACTTACTTTTGCGGTCAAGATCAAATCACCTACCGGAAAGAGAGTAATTAAAATGGTGCCGGAATGCCAATAAGCAGCATCTTCCCAATCAGGGAAGTTCCTGTTTTCAATAGCGCAAATGATTTTGCAAGAAACTGAAAGTCTGCGAAATATATTTTCACGAAAGACGAAACTGAAATTGTTTTTCAATAAAAACAAAATAGTCAGTTTGGTCCCTCAATTATAATCTTAGGCTTAATTTAATTGGGAAAATGATGTTCTTGCCCTTATGCAGGAGTCTAATTGTGATTTTACCATTGTTTTCTCAACTTTGTAATTTTACCCTTGCTATTTTGAATTGAATCATCCATTTGCCCCTGGTTTGGATGCCGTCAGATGGTCATGGAATAAATGAATTAAAAAAA